>JANAVB010037020.1:16286034-16291034 GCA_029216955.1 Iris pallida
TAAATAAATAAAATTAGCTCTAACATTTTTACTGTGAAGCACATTTAAAAATTGGTATAGAAGTATGTAGTTGTATTATTGGGTATTGTTAAATTCTTTATTAACCCGATTTGAACATAGATTAATGCTTAGATTGAAATGTGGACAACTATTACAAGTCATCATTTTAACTTAATGATGTAGAGTTTTTTTTGAGTTGTGACTGCAAGACAATCATCGAAAAGCGTTAGTGGAGTTTGCATGTATCAGCGTAACATATAAAGTAAAAAATAGTCCCCAATTAATTTCTTTTTCTCCCTCACTCTACACTCATACGCCCAATTAAAATCCTTTACCTTCTCCAAACCTGCCTATTAATCATCTAAAATATGTAATAATATTTGATAATCTTAAAGGATGAACATATATTGGTAATTACTTAATATTACTTTGTTAGTTACTAAGCTAATTGCATAAAACTAACTAGTTTTTATTAATACTTATGCACTACTTATTATTAGTATTAAAAAAAATGATATATCAGAGCCAGGTTTTGATCCTAGGACCTGTGGGTTATGGGCCTACCACGCTTTCGCTGCGCTAATCTGATGCAATTGTCATAGTTGAATTCTCTAACTATTCTATATTAATATTCATTTAGTCATCACTGATATTCATCACGGCATTGTGTTTCTCTTGAAACCAATAAAAAAAGTCAAGAGGATTGGAGCATCTCAAAGGGGAACCTTTGAGACTATTTAAAGTTGGATAGATTTTGAAGTCTTGTGGATTTTAGGGGATTACTTTGCGGTATGGAATCCATTGATGGTCTTTAAGCGACCCCCTTTAGTAATTGCTTATTAATGTATTATTACTTTTATATTGGTTTTTTAATCTAATTAATATTTATATGAGATACAACTACCAAATATCTATAATAAAACAACAATAAAAAAGTTGCTTATTTATCACTATAATAATACTGGGTTTTACTTAAGGTAACTTTGAAGAACACCTAAAGTTAGGAGGATTTTACTATATCCCTAAGTTAGGGGCATTTTCTTAAAGTTTTTAGAGTTTACTTTTTGCACCTTCTACGTAAATCTAAGTAAAAGGTAAAAGTCCTTGGAGATGCTCTTGCAGCCCACATTATACTTATTATATAGACTTTTTAAAAAATAAAGCAATTGTATAATACAATGGAAAACTCACAAAATCACCCTCTTTCTGCACAATAAGAAGATGGAGAAAGTAGATGCACTTTTATTCATCTTCCAACATTCTTACTTACTTGAAAATCATTTAAAGTAATCTTTAATTTACCATGTAAATTTGATTTGTAAATTCATATAACACAACATTGATAGAATTGATAGTCCACACTAGAAGTGTAGGTCAGCACGAACTCAGCCAAAAAACTAAGGCTCTATCTATGCCTAGGGTCAATTTGACACGAGTTGTGTATGTTGGCGTATTGTATCAATTTGGTCAGAATATTCGATTAAGGGTCCATAACCCAATATATGGTACGAACGATTTTTTTTGTCGGTCAAATTCATGCTTGTGGACCCATAGGCGGAAGTGCCTATCTTTTTTTAAGGACACTAGTACTAGTCCCATAAATATGTATTAAGTAATCTAAGCTCATGCTTAAATTTGAGATTTCATAATAAGTATATCAGTGGATCGAACCACGGGAGCGTATTATTCCTACCATTTACAAATATGGAGAGAGTTGAGGACAATGGACATAAAAGGCTTGAAATGCAGCATGCACAAACTCCCATGTTTAATGCCAGACATCTCAAAAAAATGAATTTCATAAGTAAATAAATAAAATTAATTCTAACATTTTTACTACAAAGCAAATTTAAAAATTGAGATAAAAGTATGTAGTTATTGTATTATTGAATATTATCAAAATAAATTATTAACCTGATTTGAACATAGAATAATAGATTACTTACTTAGGTTAGTACATGATAAGATACCATGAATACAAATATATATAAGATATAGTTGCGACTTGTTAGTAACTAATATATTGAAATACATAACTTTGACTTCAAAACCAAACTTCACAGAGTTTCATGGTCATTATCTAAAACTTAGAAGCTCATAAGGCTAGATACAAACATATATATGCCTTATTAGACCTCCTTTGCCAACTCCTGGTTGTCATTAAATCATTATTTTATAATTATTGCATTCAATATGAGTTATAATAATGACTCCATCCTTAAAGTATATCTAAATATGACCTGAATGTGGACATACTGTTCCAAGTCCTCATTTTAACTTATTGGTGTAGAGGTTTTTTGAATTGGGACTATAAGAATATCATCGAAAGGGTTAGTGGAGCTTGCATGTACCACGCGTATCATATAAAGCTAAAAAAAGTCCTATTAATTTCCTTTTCTCCCTCATTACTATTAATTAGTAAAACTATGTAATAATATTTGATAATCTTAAAGGAAGAATATATACTGGTAATGAATTAATATAATTTGTTAGTTATTAAGCTAATTGTAAGAAGAATATATCTTCCACTATATAATGAGGCTTCAAAACGGCTCAAAAGTGAGCCGTATAAGGTATTTGTATATCAATGTCCATTTTATTTAAAAAATTGTAAACAAATATTTAAAAAAGTTTTAAAAAACGTTTAAAATTGTTATATTCATTCAACATGGGAAATCAAACTCAACCAAATAAGAAAAATACCACTCACCTTAACCACATAATTTGGAATAGATATTTGAATATAATTGAACTAGTTGTATAGAAAATTTGGCTTTTCATTAATATTTTGTTCTACTTATTATTAGTAGTAACAAATGGAAAAAAAAGGTATATCAGAGCCAGGTTTCGATCCTGGGACTTGTGGGTTATGGGCCCACCACGCTTCCGCTGCGCCACTCTGATATGCTTCGCATAATTGAATTCTCCATCTAATCTTTACTATTATTCATTTAGTCATTTGTTATATTCATCACTATACTCTGTCGCTTTAGAGACCAATAAAGAAGTCATAAAGATTAGAGCATCTCAAAGGTTTACCTTTTTAGACTATCTAAAGTTGGATAACTTTAAAATGTTTGTGGATATTAGGGGATCACTTTGACAGTATGGACTCCATGGTTGTCCTTAAGTGACCCCCTAGCAATTGTTTATTAATGTATTATTACTTTTATATTGGTTTTTTATCTGTCTAATACGTATATGAGATCTAACAACCTAATATCTAAAGTAATACAACAATAAAGAAAGAAACGGTAGAATATTTATCAATTTAATAATATTGGGTATCACTTAAGATAACTTCGAAGAACACCTAAAGATATGGGAATTTTACCATATCCCTAAAGTTAGGGACATTTATCTAAACTTCTTAGAGTTTACTTTTTGCATCCTCTATCTAAATCTAAGTAAGGGGTAAAAGTCCTTGGAGATGCTCTTGTAACCCACATTATGCTCATTACATAAAACTTTAAAAAAAAGAAAGCAATTGTAAAAACTCACAAAATCACCTTCTTTGTGCACAATAAGAAGACGAGAAAAAATTTGATGCACTTTTATTCATTTCCCTCACTTATTTGACAATCATTTAAAATAGTCTTCAAATTACCATGTATATTTAATTAGTGAATTTATAGTAAACACAACATTGATGGAATTGATAGTCCTCACTAGAGGTGTAGGTCAGCATGACCTCGGCCAAAAACCAAGGTTCAATCTATGCCTATGGTCAACTTGACACGACTTGTGTAAGTTGGCATATTGGATCGATCTAGTCTGGATATTCGATTACGGTTCCATAACCCATTATATGACATGACAAGTTTTCATGTCGGTCAATTATGTGCATGTAGGCCATAGGCCGAAGAGCGTATCATTTTTTCACGGACACTAGGCCCATAAATATAAAGAAAACTAAGCACATATTTAACTTTGAGATTTCTTAATAAGTATATAAAATTTAAAATTTAAGTAAATAAAATTAACTCTAACATTTTTACTGCAAAGCAATTTTAAAAATTAGGATAATAGTATATGTAGTTGTTGTATTACTGAGTATTATCAATATTTTTTAAACTTTATTTGAACATAGATTATATATATATATATATATATATATATATATATATATATATATATTGTCACACTCACTTTTCAATTTTAAGGGTATTTTAGTCATTACATTTTTATTTAAAATTTTATTAATTTATTAATTAGAGTGATTGTTTTTGTAGCTGTGATTGGTGTTTTGAGTTGTAGAAAGTGGTATAACCTTAATCAATCATGAGTAGAAAACTAACCATGCATTTAGAATTATCCTTGGCCTTTTAGATTTTATTTTAGGGCCAATGTCCAAATTAGGAAGCTATTAAATTATTTTTTAGCTATTTTCCATAAAGTCTTTTTAGCCCTTTTTGACATGGGCCTTTTAGCAACTTGAGGAGTGCAAAATTCCCATGAGCAAATCCTAACCCTAATTAAGCCCCCTTGGCCGGCCACAGCAGCCCCCCCTTTCATATCATTGTGCTTTGGTTTGTAGCCGTAACAAGTGCAAACCCTAGTTTCTCTCTTCTCCAAAAATCCTAACTTTCTCATCCGGCATCCGATTCACCTCAAACGAATTGCATTGCGACTATAGGGAGGAGGTGAACTTGCTGGAGCATTGCTAGCAAGGATTTGTAGACGTTTGCTCGGAAGAAACTGGTCGTCGAAGCGATCGAGCATTCCCTTTTATTGAGAATCCAACTCTCAATAGGGAAATCTCGTTCTACTATTGTTTGTTCTGATTTTCTTCATTAGAGCACGCATCTAGGTGCCCTCAACATGTAGGATTAGTTTCGTTCGATTTCGTGTCCGTTTGATGTGCGTATCGGACACGTATCAGAGCTACAACGTAGGTGTACGATAAAATTACTCAATAGATTGAAACTTGATAATTTGCAAAACTATTTATAAATTTGGATAGCCCTAGATGTAGGGATCATGAAGCTTTGAATCGGGCT
>JANAVB010037020.1:16296034-16598534 GCA_029216955.1 Iris pallida
GGTAGGCTGTGGCGAACGAGGTCATGTTGTAGAGCGCAGCTGAGCAGGATCTGTCAGCTTTATGATGGGTATAGATGACGCCTTTTTTGTTGTTGACGCGCTGACCGGAGCATCTGGTGTATCGAGCGAGCGTGCAGAGAACCACTTCAATCGAACTGAAATCTCCAGAGGAGAAGATGAGGATGTCGTACGCGTATGCCAGGTGAGTGATAAGCGGGCAGCCAGTAGTGGTATGGAAGTGGAGGAACCCGAGCTTTCTGGGTATACTATTGAGGCTTCTGCTGAGGGCTTCTGCCACAATAATGAAAATGGTTGAAGAGAGGGGGTCCCCCTGTCTAACCCTACGAGTGGATCAGAAAAATCTCGCAGCCTGGCCATTGATGACGATAGAAAACCAAGCATTGTTGATGGATCTGAAAATGATGTCAATCCAGGATTCAGAGAAATCGAAAGCCCTGAGGACCCAGATCATGAATTGCTAGTCCAGACGGTCGTAAGCCTTCTCCATGTCCAGTTTGATGGCAACGTTACCCCCTCTGGCAGGAACTTCATACATGTGATCATCTCTTGTGCGAGAAGAATGTTATTAGTATTGTTCCGGCCTTTAACAAAACCGCTTTGCTCATCGAAGATGATCTTGGGGAGGAGATTGGACATCCGATTGGCGACGATCTTCGAAATAATCTTGTTGGTGAAGGTACATAGCCTAATAGGACGGAAGTCTTTGAAGGTTTTCGGGTTGTCTTTCTTGGGGATAAGGATGATGTTGGCACAAGAAATAGAATTGGGATATCTCGTCCCTTGGAAAAAGGTTATGGTGGCTTCCAATAAGTCTGCTATTAAGATGTCCCAAGAACACTTAAAGAAGACTCTGTTAAAGCCATCTGGCCCTGGAGCACTATGTTCTTTAATGTACCAGATAGCCACCTTGACCTCCTCCTCCTTAGGAGTAGCCAACATGGTCTCATTTTCGCGGTCGCGGATGAGGGATGGGATCTCGGACAGAAGCGCAACATCTTTAACGACCGGCTCTTTAGTGAAGAGGTTAGAGTAGAAATGCTCCGTCGCAGCCTGAATGCCATCTTGGTTGTCTACCAGGTTGCCATTGTCGTCGTATATCCGGTGTAATTATAATTTGTTTCTGCGCCCTTCGACACATGTATGAAAGAATCTGGTATTCCGGTCGCCGTCGGTGTCCCATATCGATCTGGCTTTTTGTATGCAGAATTTTGTTTATACTTTAAGCCTGGATTTGATGTCACTACCATATTTTTAGCTTGAGGGTATTTTGGCCATTTGGTGAATTTTTGAATTTATTTTAATTTATTGAATTGGTGTTTGATATCTTTGACTTTGACTAATTGAGACTTTATAGACCGACCTAGAAGTTGACCCTAGCTATGGTGACATTGTTAGCATGGTGTGACCCTAGTCTAACTTAAGTTAACCCATTTCTAGTCACCTAGAATCTAGTTTGAAATAGGAGAAATTAATAATAGGTGCATTGATTTCATGACTTATGATTTTGATTTCATGACTTGTGAATTAGCCCATAGGCCCATGACTTGAACCCTAACCCTAACCAAGCCCTAAGTGGTTGGCCACACATAGGAAATCCCCCTATTTATAATCCTCTTTCCATGTTCTTGCCTCTTTTGTGCTCAACCCACTTCTTGAAAGAAAAGGTAAATCCCTAACTTCCCAAATTCTTATTAATTCCATTTTAATCCTTTTTGACCCAAATCTTTTGAATATGATTCTAATCAACCTCTACTTGTTGTGCATGTGGAGTAATTTTAGTTTTTGTGCAATTTGGAGGATTTGGCTAGCAACGGGAACCGTTTGATTTGAGGCTTTTTCTTGATCCTTGCAACCTATAGGTAAACCCTTCAAATTCTATTTTAATTCTGTTTTTATTGCAGGGTAGCCTAGATCTAGGTGTCCCCTAGATGTAGTGAAGGTTTGGTGTCGTTTGCATTAGGTTTCGTGTCCGTATCGAACACGTATCCATTTCCTAGACTAGGTGTTTGATGAAATATCACAACCAACATTTTATGCTGTTTTCGAAAATGTTTTTGAATGAATTTCTAGATCTAGGGTTTGTCTTTATATTCGTTTCCTTAGTCTGTGGTTTTGGAGTCGTGTCGTATCCACACGAGGATACGAACACGCTGCGTAGGCCGCGGGACACTATCTTGCTACCCGATGGCTAGTTCTCTGTGCACAGAAAACAGGGATACAGAATTTTTGGGGTGAATGTCAGGGAAATGTCTGACATTGGTCTCCCAAAAGTTGGGCTCGAGAGGTTCAGTATTCGAGGAGTTCTCCTCCTCGTACTGGTCGCACACACAGGCAGACACACATGTTTTGGCCACTAATACATGGCTGGACACGACAAGATACATGTTTTGGATATAGTGCAGGGTATCGACCGTGTACACCTACGTGTAGGCTATACGTTTGCACGACCACGTGTATCCACGTGGCCTGTGTTAGGTGCACGAGTCCTTGGACTCACCGCACGATACTGCGCTGTGTGCACGTGTCTGTGTGTGTTCGTGAGCTGGGACACGTCGTGTCCTGGTTCCCCAGGACACGATACGTTGTGTGTAGCTCATGTACACATAGACGACCCCTTACCAACCCTTAATTTTGAGTATTGGGTTCATTTGGTTTTCGAATTAGCATTTCCCCTATTCTACTGATATACAGTTTTACTGATTTGAATTCCTGAGTTTTAATTATTTTTTACTGAATTCTAAATGATTTTGCAGTGTTAATTCACCTACATATGTAAGGTTATGTACGTTATTAGGTTTGATGATAACAAAGGAATTTGGGTTATAGGATTTTCGAATGGGTTTTGAACTGATATGTAGACTGATATGTAAACTGTGTTTTGAACTTGAATTCATGTGAACATACCCTATTTTCACTTTCCTATCACACATTTCCTATCTAAACCAAACTGTCACCTTGAACACAATGTATATACGTACACACACAAACTATCTTCCTGTCACATTACACACACAGATTTCCTACACATACTGCTACACAGTTTTCCTGAGAGCAGATTACACCAACTGATCTAAAAACACACACATGAGAACAATGTAGATGGACACAGTGTCATATATACATGACTATTGCTACACAAACACTAACACCCTTTACTGTTACACACATCACACCATATTCCCTATTAATTTACTGCCACATTATATTGTTTCTCCATACACACAAATGTTCACACACATTAATCTACACATTGACACCCTAGTAGCTATAGTCCCATCCAATTGACACACACAATATTGTATCACATGTACACACATACACATACATTTGCTTGTATATTTGTTAACTGAAAATATATATGCATTTTCCTGTACACTATATCTATATGCACTCATGTACACACACATATTCTTATATGTCCTTCTCGATCTCTCTCTCTATATATTCATGTGATGCCTAGTATTGAGTGACATATGATATGTGCTATGCAAGTATAGGCCTATAGCCTATACAAGCCTAAGTATACCTTTGTGTATGTGCCTACATATGCATATATACATACTTGATTTCTTAGAAGTATTGTGTGGTTGTGGCTTGTATAGCCTAGCTTTGATGTGTGCTTGTTAGGATAGACTGGTTAGGCTTAGTGAGACTTGCTTGGGTTAGGCTTGACCTAGTTTGACTAGTATAATTGACTAGAGTTGACCAAAGGTTGACTTTAGCCTAGATTGACCCCAAACATCATGTAGTTACATTAAAGCAGTCTATTTTACTATTTTAGACATGTAGTGACTTGTGCTATTCTATAGGAGCCAGATACCACTCCTCGGACAGTATACTCTCTTAAGATATTCAGGATACCAGACGAGTACATTCTCTGATCATTTTATATCTTGTTTAGGATTATATTTCCTGCTTTAGATTACTTTACTTGATGCTGACACGTTGCTAACACGGATTAGTACTATATAGATCTTTTCGTACGATGTTATCCCCTTAGCGGATACATCAGGTATTTCATGTTTGTGTACTTTATTATGAGCATCGTGTACTCCTTGTATTTGTGATATTCGTGTACAAATCGTGTGAAATCGTGTACTCTCATGTGCTCATATGGCCTTCGTGTACATTCTTCATCGTGTGCAATAACATAACTTGACTGGATCCTTGTGTATTGATTGGGGTCGGGGGAGTAGAAGTGGTTATGTACTCAATCTTGTAGCTTACTCGTGTATAACCTCTATCGATTACTCGTGTACGACATCATGCCGTTTACATAACCATATTGTGCTCTAAACCACTAGTCACTTACAGTTCTTACCTACCATATATATATATTTTTAGTTTACAAATATCTCTCATGTTTTCATGTACATCATGTTGTTCTTTCAGTTTCATGTATCTTATACTCTAGCATGTTTATATTTCCTAACCTGTTATGATTTATTGAGATGTATTATGCTCGCTCCTGTCCTGACTGGACCTGTTGAAAATATTATAGAGGATGAGGACGAGGCATTTTGTTCCACATATTACGGGACTACCCTAGAGGACTGATGTGACATGGACCAGCAGCAGGACCCCTTAGCAGTAGATGACACTCCTTTAGTCTAAGATATCTTTTTATTGTATTTACACTCTATGGATTACTATATTTGAGATTTGAGATGTTATCTGGATTTGTGATATCTTAGACACTTAGACTTCTATCTGGTTGTATCTCTGTGGATTCATTTCATTTTATATCTATAAATCTTATCATTTCTACCTTAGATGTGATTGAGACTGTATTCTACTATGTCACCTCCATTCGGAGTATATATACTGTACAGGTACCTTATATTGTTAGATGATTGACATAGGACAGCGTTCTACCGACGGTACTACGGCGTAGGCTGGACGTACCAACTTCTCATGCCCTTACTCTAGGGTGCGGGTCGTGACATTTGAGAAGAGCTCTGGCGAGGTTGAGCAAAGCACGGGCATCCGAAGAACTGAGGATGGCAAACGCAGTCTCCGCTCGAGTGATGTCGTCCTCTGCCTCCTTAATAGCCTGGAAGATGTCTCCAAAGGCGGACGATAAAGCCTGACGAGTGGCTTTCATTTTGGCCATCATCCAAGGCAGGGGGTCAAGGATTGAGACAGAGTTCCAAGCGGTATTCACGACGTTCTGGAATTGAGGGTGATGTCGACAGAAATCGAAGAAGCAAAAAGCTTTTTTTAGTGCTGGTGTGGTTGTCGCTGATCCTGATGAGAAGAGGAGAGTAGTCTGATTCTGTGGAGTTCAAATGAGAGAGGTTGGTGATCAGGCCCATGTCATACCAGCAGTCGTTGACCATCGCCCGATCCAAACGGGAGTACTGCCAGCTATGTCCCTCCTGCATGTTGCACCAGGTGAATGCACTGCCATGGAAGGGGACGAGGGTTAGGTTTTCGTGGAAGATGAAGTTGTTGAAGTCGTCCATTGCAGACTGGGAGGGCGTGCGACCCTCGGCTTTCTCCTCTCTGCAGGATACCGGGTTGAAATTTTTGATGCAGAGCCGTGGGAGACCTTGATAGGGTAAGGCGGCTTGCACCAGGTCATCCTAAAGAAATCGACATTCGGGGATGTCACAACTACCATGAACGGCAGAAAAGATGGAGCGGGACTTGAGTGTCGGATGCTCAACCCAACACGATAGAGCCTGAGGCGAACTTTTATTATGCCAAAAATGAATTCTAGCGTAAAAAAGATCCTGATGTCATTACATCCGGAGATAGCATACGGGAATCCAAGCTTGAGTTGAGTGGCTTTGATTCTTCTTTGGTGGACTTTTGGTTCGATAATGATTAAAAGGTCTATCCGAATAATTTTCTTGAGGCTGAGGATTTTATTCAGTGTCGGTTTGTTCCCAAGCCCTTTGACGTTCTAGGAGATGATGTTAAGCGTTTGATGGGGTAGTGGGAGGGATGGGATTAAGATTCGCAGCGGACCTTGTTTTCATCGCCATCTGCTGCTTTTGTTTATTTTTGTTCTTTTTGGAGGAAGTTTTTTTGGTGGGTGTGGTGGAGGACCCGTTGACTCCGCTAGCATTGTTGTTTCCTTTACTGATCTCTGGCCAGAGGTAATAGGCTCATTTTCATTATCTTCTAGGGCGCATAGTGGGTTGCCTCGGTCTAGGAAACTTGCTTCCTTGGCTTGCCAGAACCTGCCGGTGAACGCGGGAATAGCAGTTCCTGCCGGGTTGCTGTCGGTAGACGCGGGGTCAGCAGTACCTTCCTTGGCTTGCCAGAACATGTCGAGTAAGGAGGGGTTGAGGTTGGGTTGCACGTCCGCAATTAAAGGGGGAGGGGACCTTAGAGCCTCTGCATCTGTCGAGGGGATTATCGTGTCGGAGTTCTGCTCAGGGTGGCACTCCATCTGAGCCTCTCCAGGCTGATGAGGGCGGCAGGTGGTAAGAGGTGGAGAGTGAGGGCCCATAGAGGGGGTGGAGATGTTGAACTTAGATTAGTTTTGGGTAGAGATGTTGGATGGCGAGGTGGGAGCGTTGTCGACGTCTGTGTGGAGTGTGGGAGGGGAATCTAGCCGAACATCTCTGCCGAGGACGGACGAGGAGGGGTTATCGGAAGCATTATCCGTGGGGGGGTCCGTGCAGGTGAGAAGTAGAAAGGGGTTGTTGAGGGAGATAACAGGTGGAGTGAATGGGACGATAGCGAAATTAGTCAAGATGGTCGGGCGGGAGCAAGACATTAGCGCAGTATCTTCCATCACAAGGGGAGGATTGGGGGGCTAAGTCGGATTCCCATATTCAGGGTGACGTCGAACAACCGGCGCGCGAGGGTTGATATATATATATATATATATATATGTGTGTGTGTGTGTGTGTGTGTGTGTGTGTGTGTGTGTGTGTGTTTTGAGATTTTGAGATTTCTTAATAAGTATCTCTCTTAAGCCCACCACTGATTTTGATATTTCTTAATAAGTATATAAAATTTAAATTTTAGATTAAAAAATTAACTCCAACATTTTTACTGTGAAGCAAATTAAAAAATGTTATATTATTGAATATTATTAATTTTTATTAACTTGATTTGAACTTAGATTAATAGATTACGTACTTAGATGTACTTGATAAGATAACATGAATACAAATTTTTATACATACATACAAACATACATACATACATAAATACATACATACATTTTTTTTTATGTATACATATATATATATATATATATATATATATATATATATATATATATATATATATATATATATATATATATATATATATATATATATATATATAGTTATGTCTTTTTAGTAAGTAAATAAATTGAAATACATGACTTTGACTTCTCAAACTCGAACTTCACAGAGTTTCATAGTCCTTATCTAAACTTAAAAGCTCGTGAGGCTAGATACAAACATGTATGTGCCTTAATAGACCTCTTTGCCAACTCATGGTTGCCATTTAAATCATTATTTTATATTTATTGCATTCAAAATTATTTATAATAAGGAATCGATCCTCCCCTATCTCATCTACTCCATTTCAAATATGACTTGAATGTGGACAAACTGCTCCAAGTCCTAATTTTAACTTAATGGTGTAGAGGTTTTTCGAGTTGTGACTATAAGACAATCATCGAAAGGGTTAGTGGAGTTTGCATATACCACTCATATCATATAAAGTAAAAATAGTCCTAGTAATTTTGCTTTCTCCCTCATTCTACACTCATACGTCCACTTAAATTCCATAACCTTCTCGAAACCTACCTATTAATTATCTAAAATATGCAATACTATTTGGTAATCTTAAAGGAAGAATATATTATGGTAATTAATTAGTATTACTTTGTTAGTTTCTAAGCTAACTGCATAGAACTAATTGGTTTCTTATTATTATTTTTGCACTACTTATTATTAGTAGTATGAATTGGAAAAAAGGTATATCAGAGCCAGGTTCCGATTCTGGGACCTATGGATTATGGGCCCACCACACTTTCGTTGTGCCACTCTTATATTGTTTTCATAATTGAATTTTCCAACTAATCTATACTATTATTCATCTAATCATCAGCAATATTCATTACTACATTGTGGCACTCTGGAAACCAATAATGAAGTCATAAGGATTGGAGCATCTTAAAGGGTAACCTTTTGAGGCTATATAAAGTTTGATAGATTTAAAGTTTTGTGGATATTAGGGGATCACATTTTTACGGTATGGACTCCACTGGTTGTCTTTAAACGACCCCCTTAGCAGTTGCTTATGAATGTACTATTACTTTTATATTGGTTTTTTTATCTAAATAATATGTATATGATATCCAACTACCTAATATCTATAATAAAACAACAATAAAGAAAGAAAAGTAGTTTATTTATCAATATAATAATACTGGATTTCACTTAAGATAACTTTGAAGAACACCTAAAGTTAGAGGATTTCACCATATCCCAAAAGGTGGGGGCATTTTCTCAAACTTCTCAAAGTTTAGTTTTTGCATCCTCTACCTAAATCTTAGTAAGGGGTAAAAGTCCTTGGAGATGCACTTACAACCCTTATTTTGTTCATTACATAGTCTTTCAAGAAAAATGTAGAATATATTGAAAAGTCAAAAAATTACCTTCTTTCTGCACAATAAGAAGATAGGGAAAAGTAGATGCACTTTTATTTATCTTCCAACATTCTCAATTACTTGACAATCCTTTAAACAAGTCCTTAAATTACTATGTATATTTGATTTGTGAATTTATATTCAACACAACAATAATAGAATTGATAGTCCTTACTAGAGGTGTAGGTCAGCACGACCTTGGACAAAAAATCAAGGTTCCATATATGTCTAGGGTTAACTTGACACGACTTGTGCATGTTGGTGTATTGGATCGATCTGGTCATGATATTCGATTTAGGGGCTATACCCAATGTATGGCAAAAACTAGCTTTCCAGTCGCCAAATTCGTGGCCGTAGACCCATTAGCCGAAGAGCCTTTTTTTTTTCCAAGGACACTATGCCCATATATATCAAGTAAGCTAAGCCCATAGTTAACTTTGAGATTTCTTAATAAGTATATAAAATTTTAAAAAAATAATAAAATAAAATTAACTCAAAAAACAATTTACTGTGAAGGAAATTTAAAACTTGGGATAAAAGTATATAGTTGTTGTATTATTGAATATTATCAAACATTTATTAACCTGATTTGAACTTAAATTAAAACTTAGAATAGTATTTGATAAGATAATTGTGCCATAAGTGTAACACCCAGTTTTTCAAGGGAAATTTTGAATTTTGTGATTATAATCATTTAATAATGATATTTAAATCATATTGTGATTTTTGGTGATTTTTAATCAATTTAAAACTATTAAAAATGTTGAATGGTGATTTTAATGCTTAACTAGTGTAACCCTAGAATTGCTAAGCCTAGAGACTAACCATGGCCAAGGGAGCCTAGTCATGTGATTAGAATGTCATATTACTACTTTGTAGCCTAGGGGTATTTTGGTTATTTTGACAATTTTGTGAAATTATAATTTTGATTAATTAAATATTGTGCTAATCTTTTAGTTAAGCCTTAACATAGAAGTTTAACCTAACCTAGATTAGTCTTGAGGTTAGAATCATGGTTAGAACATTCCTACTAAGTGCCAAGGTTAGTAATATCTAGATATTAATGTGGTAGGATATTTTCCTTAGGATATTTGTGAAAAAGAAAGCCATGAACCAATAGAGAGGCTTGAAATTGGGTGGACGAGCCCTAGCCACTCATCTATACCTAAAACCTAACCCTAATTCATCTAATGGCAGCCATCAAGTGCCCTCCCCTTCCTACAAAGGATCCTTAAGAAAGCCTTGGCCTCTTTTTACATTTACTTAGAACCCTAAGTTTGGTAGAAATTCGTGTCCATTTCGTGTCCGTATCGAACACGTATCGGTGTTTTTGAATAGGTGTTTGGTAAAATGCCACATAGTAATTTATTTTAGTAATTCCTAAAACTAATTATATGTATGTGTAGCCTAACATGTGTATATTACAACCCTAAACGGCTGAGTCGATTTTACGCATATTTGGACACTGTTTTAGCACTCGGACACGCAACACGAGATACCGCATGGGGCTCGTGTAGCTCCCTGCTGCTCGGGTGTCCTAGCGGACATGACACTGATTCATATGATACAAAAATTAATGGACACGAGGGGGCATATACTGACAGCATGCCCCCAAAGTTTGGGTCGAGTTGGTTTGGTATTCTTGAAGATATCAAGCTCACACTGATTTTGTACAGACACGCACACACTCGATTTCGAGCCACTGATACGCCTTTGTATCTAGGACACGCGACTTCGAGGACATGACTCAGGCACCTAGACACATACCATGACACCCTACCTGGCTATTGACACGAGCACGAGGCTCGTGGGTCGACACACGAGTCCCTGGACCCTTCGACACCTCAGTACGAGCCCCCACTGTCTCTGTTCTGATACTGTTTCCATTCTAATTTTTGGACACTTCATGTCCTGATTTGTGGACACACTTAGACTCCATTGGACACGTGGGTTAGTCCCTACACTATATACTTCGTTTCATTAAATATTTTGAGTTGAATTCATGAATTTGGGTTTTAAAAATTGATGTTCATATTTCACTGTGTCGACCCCTCTGTTTAGACACGATTTGAATCCTTCTGGACACATAGACACGTGTGAGTGTCACACACATGACCCCCATGTTGTCATATATTTTCCTCCTTTAATTCGAGTGTTGCTTGGTTTTCAAAATGCATTTTTGGGTTCGAACATAGGTTTTCCTTATACTTCAATCAGGAATTCGAAAATGGGTTCGATCCTTATTACCTGAGATTAGTTTGTATTCCAGTTTGGTTTTCACGATTGTTGGGTTTCGTATGTATGTATATTTATGTATATTATCAAAATTTGAATGAATGTACTTATGTAGGTATATATCAAATCTGAGTTTATGAGGAAACTGAGCATGTTAGATTAAATTTAATGAAACCATAGAATTTTGAAAGATTAATTATGAACTATAAATTCACTGAATGCATGAATGGAGTTCACATTGACATGTTAAATTAGAAACCTGAGATTGTGGAAACTGAAACCTGAGAATTCAAGAGTTAGTTAATGGTTAAAGTTGGGATTCACTGAATTGTTAATATAGGTTAAGTTGGTTTTGTATATATATGTGTGTGTGTGTGTTTTGAGTGTCTTTAGGATATGAGTGAGTGTGTGCCTTAGGATAGAGCCATGTGGGGTATTGGGGGCTAGGCAGGGAATAGACATAGAGTAGAGTATGGGGTTTGAAATTAGAAATGAAAACTGAGATTCAACTATTAAACTGAGAATTCAAGTGAACTTGTTAACATGAGTTGCAATGATATATATAGGTAACATGTTGTATCATGAAGGGACTGTGAACTGAAATCGAGTTTCGGTTGCTAGGTTGAATGGTTGTTAAAACTGAAATCGGATTTACAGGATTAACTGGAAACTAATATGAATGTATATGCATGTATGTATCCTAAATGTGTATGTAGGCATAGCTACATATAGTAGAGGGTTACACCTAGGATTGTGATGTTAAGGTCTAGTTTGGACAATATGCTATATGCAATATTGGCCTAGCAAAGGGGCTTAGGCAAAAGGATATATGTGATGCATGCAGTAATGTAAGATAATGAATGAATGCATCTATGTAATGTATGTATGCCATATATATATTAGTTTATATATATGTATGAATGCATATATATAAGTATATACATATATGTGATGTTTAGGTTTTGAGTTTATTGGTTGAGGCATGATGTGTTGTTGGTAGATTGCCTATAGGCTAAGATTAGTCAGGCTATACCTTAGTAACCTAGTATAGTTAAGGTACACTTGTACTTTGACCTAAAATTTGACCAATAGGCTAGTATTGACCATTGTAGACCATTGTTGACCAATACCCTAGACTGTTGACCAGTTGACCTAGTTTGACTTGGTTTGACCCTGAGTTGACCAAGAGTTTGACTTTGACCTAAATTAGCCTAGAAATCATGTAGATTGCTTTGTATGTTCTTATTTACCATTTTGGACATATCATAACCAATATTTCTGTGTTTAGGACATTGTGACTCTGTTGCAGACATCTGATATTATACTACTCTTTTAAGAGTGCCAGGCGAGTACATTCTCTGATAGTTCTTTTATTTACTTATCAATTACTTTACTTCAGTTCTAGTTAGTTCTATTTGAATCTTGTTACAAACACGTATTGTTATTACTGAATCCATGTATACGACACACATACTTTACTCATCTTGCCTCTATTATTCGAATCACTATTCAAACTATTCGAACCACCTATTCGCATCTTAATGTGCTGGTTGGACTTGTATTCGTCTTATGTGTTAGATTATAGATTCATTTGTATTAGATTGGGCGGGGAAATACTGATTAGACATGTAGACATATCCCCCTATTCGAATCACCCCTCTGTGAATGATATCCGAATGATAGCCATTTCTCACCTGATCAGTGTGTGGTATGCCGTATTACCTACAGCCGTTTATATGTCGATCTCGGTATTTTAAAACACACTTAGAGAATTAATTCGAATCATTGTTAGAACATCATGTGAATCATTATTCATATCACCTTATTCGAATCACCTTATTAGAACAATGGTTAGAATCACATTCGACTCATACGGTACTGGAATCACATTCGACTCATCATGTATTAGACTCACATTGGGATTACACTCGACTTACATTGTACTGTATGGACTCATCATGTTACTCTAGTTCAGCTAGATCTTATTTTACAGTCTTTCTTACCATGTTTCTTCTCTTATTTAATTATCTTTCTTTTCTTGTACCTTAACTGTTTCTCTACATCATTACTCGTGTAAACTGCCATGTTCATCAATACAACTGTCTATAACTGCTTTATAGTTCTCTGTCATTTACTTAGAATTTTTAGATGATTTATAATCGTTCCTGTTCTGAATGGACCAATTGAAAATATTACAGGTGATTGCCCTGAGGACATTTGCCCTACTTGCCTTGGAGCAGGAGATGGCTTAGCTACCTTTGGCTCCGACACTCAGGAGTGATCGGAAGACTAGCTAGTAGACTTGGTTTAGTTTCCATGTTTTAGAACTTGAATTGTAATAACTTGAGATACGAGTTTGTATTTGAGTTTGTTTGAGATATTACTATTTAGTAGTTTATAATTTTTGTTGTTTAGTCTTTAGTTATAAACTTCTATGTTATCTTATCATGCTTAGACTGTGATTGAGATTTCATTATATCTATACTTGTCCTCCGTTCGGAGTTGAGATTTGACAAGTATATTATATAATTGTGTGAGTTGTTGATTAGATAGTAACCTAGGACAGCGTTCTACCGCCGACACTGCGGCGTAGGCTAGACATACCCACTTTTTGTGCCCCTACACTGGGTGTGGGTCATGATACGTTTTTAGTGGTGGCCTATGCAGGTCGAGTTTATGTAGTGGTATTCGAACTAGAGTATCACTACAGCCTGCGATAGAATTGAGAGATAGGCTTTAACGGAGAGGTACTCAATCACAGTTATGAAAAATTCAGCTTTAAATCATGCCATCTACATATCGTACTGATTTGCCTTCTTTGAAATAAACTGTCTTCTTTTGATTATATCGATTCCTGTTCAGTATTGACTTCCTTGTTCGATCTGTCTTCAGGATGGTGGAGACACGATCACATCGCTCTGGAATAGCAGCTGCTGGAGAGGGGTCTGCTACCTCTCATCCAGTAGAGCAGGATGCTGGGACTGTAGCATCTTCTGTTCCTGATTAGACAGGAACAACTACAGCCATTGGGGGTATGCCTCCACCTGTTCGGAGGACGAACCTAGTCATTACTGAGATATTTCAGCAGCAGCATCAGCAGCCACCTACAGGATTGGTTGACGCTGTGCACCTGTTTTCCTTTGTAGATAGGATTCTGGAGTCCCATCAGCAATAGCAGCAGCGTCAGACTGTCAACTTACGTCAGGGTATAGACGAGGCTCACCAGCTGGTCTGGACAACAGTAGAGATGGTGACCATCCAGGGGCCAGCACAGACATATCATTACCATCAAAGGATGCCGGGTATTCAAGAGTTTCAGAAGATGCGTCCGACGGATTTCCTTGGTACAGAGGGCATCCACTATACGGATGACTGGATAGAGCATATTGAAAAGATATTTCGGCTAGCAGAGATACCAGTTCGACTTCAGATATAGGCGACAGGCAGCCAGATATAGGACTTGGCCCGCACCTGGTACCAGATAGACCCCCGAGTGGGAACCGAAGGACAGACTTGGGCAGCCTTCAAGACGATGTTCAAGGAGCAGTTCTTCCCAGACGTAGCACTTGGAGGCCTAGAGGCACAGTTTGAGAGCCTGGTTCTGGGGAACCAGACAGTCGAGAAATATGCTGGAGAGTTCTGTTGGCTGGACAGGTTCATTGAGGACCTGAGCGACAAGACGAAGGCGAGAAAGTTCCACAGAGGTTTGATCATTGACCAAGAGTGACAGGAATGTTTCTTTTGCGAAGATCTTAGCAGGAGCTATGGCAGCAGAGGATGACCTGGGGCTGAAACTAAAGAGTGGTCGGGACTTTCAGGGAGCCAGTAGCAGCGGATGCCAGGCCAAAATACCTCACGTACAGATTCAGCAGATGCAGGCACCAGTGAGAGTACATCAATCACAACATCACCCTAGAGGACAGGACCACAAGGTGCAGACTTGTGCTTACTGCAAGAGGGAAAGGCACGCTTGGAAGACTTATTATAGGAGGCAGAAGGTTTGTTTGTTCTGTGGATCCGCTGCTCATCAGGTCAGGGATTGCCCTACTGCACCCGTACATGATAGAGCACCGGATCAGAGAAAGGGAGTTTGGCCACCTGTAGCACAGCACCATGCCCAGAGGGGTAGAGCTTTTATGCTGGCGGTCGAGTAGACCGACGCTGCAGGTGATGGGTTAGCATGTTTGACGTCCTTGTTCTTCTCTCCCACCTTCATGTGTGATTTCTATTAGTACATGCCAGGATATACTTGTGATATGCTAGATAGCATAGTTACCATGTTCAAGACTGTGGGATTACGACCAGTAGGACCGTGTTTACATATTATCTTGACCTTGTTTGATTGGGGGTTTGACCTAGAAGGGGGACGATTATCTTAATTTCGAGGACGAAATTCTTCTAAGGGGGGTTGACTTGTAACACCCAGTTTTTCAAATGAGGGCAATTTTAAAATTTTGTGATTATAATTATTTAATAATGATATTTAAATCATATTGTGATTTTTGGTGATTTTTAATCAATTTAAAACTATTAAAAATGTTGAATGGTGATTTTGATGGTTAACTAGTGTAACCCTAGAATTGCTAAGCCTAGAGACTAACCAAGACCAAGGGAGCCTAGTCATGTGATTAGAATGTCATATTACTACTTTGTAGCCTAGGGATATTTTGGTCATTTTGACAATTTTGTGAAATTATAATTTTGATTAATTAAATATTGTGCTAATCTTTTAGTTAAGCCTTAACCTAGAAGTTTAACCTAACATAGATTAGTCTTGAGGTTAGAATCATGGTTAGAACATTCCTACTAAGTGCCAAGGTTAGTAATATCTAGATATTATTGTGGTAGGATATTTTTCTTAGGATATTTGTGAAAAAGAAAGCCTTGAACAAATAGGGATGCTTGGAATTGGGTGGACAAGCCCTAGCCACTTATCTATACCTAAAACCTAACCCTAATTCATCTAATGTAAACCATCAAGGGCCCCCTTCCTATAAAGGATCCTTAAGAAAGCCTTGGCCTATTTTTACATTTACTTAGAACCCTAATAGTTCCTCCCCAAAATTCTTCCCCTAATATCCAAATCAAGTCCAAATTGGTCATAATCAATTGCATCATCATCCCCAATGGTAGAGGAGACTTGTGGATGCTTGCTAGCAAGGTTGGAGGACGTTTGAACCGTAGCAAATCGAGGAAGACGTCAAGTCGAGGCTCTTTACATTAAGTTTGAACCCTCAATATGTAAAACCCTACAAACCCTAATAAATTCCCAATTTTTTCCCATAGATGTATTCATTTAGGGTTTTCCTAGGTGTAGCATAAGTTTGGTAAAAATTCGTGTCCATTTCGTGTCCGTATCGAACACGTATCGGTGTTTTTGAATAGGTGTTTGGTGAAATGCCACATAGTATTTTAGTAATTTCCAAAACTAATTATATGTATGTGTAGCCTAACATGTGTATATTACAACCTTAAATGAGTGAGTCGATTTTACGCATGTTTGGACACTGTTTAAGCACTCGGACATGCAGCACGAGACACCGCACGGCTCTCATGCGGCTCCCCTACTGCTCGGGTGTCCTAGCGGACACGACACTGATTCATATGACACAAAATTTAATAGACACGAGGGGGCATATACTGACAGCATGTTCCCAAAGTTTGGGTCGAGTTGGTTTGGTATTCTCGAAGATATCGAGCTCACACTGATTTTGTACAGACATGCACACACTCAATTTCGAGCCACTGATACGCCTTTCCATCTAGGACATGCAATTTTGTGGACACGACTCAGGCACCTAGACACATACCCTGACACTCCACCTAGCTACTAACACGAGCACGAGGCTTGAGGGTCGACACACGAGTCCCTAGACCCCTCGACACCTCAGCACGAGCCCCTACTGTCTCTATTCTGATAATATTTCGATTCTAATTTTTGAACACTTCGTGTCCTGATTTGTGGACACACTTAGACTACATTGGACACGTGGGGTTAGTCCCTATACTATACACTTCGTTTCCCTAAATATTTCGAGTTGAATTCATGAATTTGGGTTTTAAAAATTGATGTTCATATTTTACTGTGTCGACCCCTCTATTTGGACATGATTTGAGTCCTTGTGGACACATTGACACGTGTGAGTGTCACACACATGACCCCCCATGTTGTCATATATTTTCCACCTTTAATTCGAGTGTTGCTTGGTTTTCAAAATGCATTTTTGGGTTCGAACTTGGGTTTTCCTGATACTTCAATTAGGAATTCAAAAATGAGTTCGATCCTTATTACCTGAGATTAGTTTGTATTCTAGTTTGGTTTTCATGATTGTTGGGTTTCAAATGTATGTATATTTATGTATATTATCAAAATCTGAATGAATGTACTTATGTAGGTATATTTCAAATCTGAGTTTTTGAGGAAACTGAGCATGTTAGATTGAACATTGGGTATTTAATGAAACCTGAGAATTTTGACAGATTAATTATGATCTTTAAATTTACTGAATGCATGAATGGAGTTCATATTGACATGTTAAATTAGAAAAATGAGATTGTGGAAACTGATCCCTGAGAATTCAGGACTTAGTTAATGGTTAAAGTTGGGATTCACTGAATTGTTAATATAGGTTAAGTTGGTGTTGTATATATATATATATATATATATATATATATATATATATATATATATATATATATATTTGTGTGTGTGTGTGTGTGTGTGTGTGTGTGTGTGTGCGTATTTTGAGTGTCTTTAGGATATGAGTGAGTGTGTGCCTTAGGGTAGAGCCATGAGGGGTATTGAGGGCTAGGCAGGGAACTGAGATTCAACTGTTAAACTGAGAATTCAAGTAAACTTGTTAACATGAGTTGGAATGATATATATATATATATATATATATATATATATATATATATATATATATATATATATAGGTAACATGTTGTATCATGAAGGGACTGTGAACTGAAATCGAGTTTGGGTTATTAGGTTGAATGGTTGTTAAAACTGAAATTGATTTACAGATTAACTGGAAACTAAGATGAATGTATATGCACATGTATGTATCCTAAATGTGTATGAAGGCATGGATGCATAGAGTAGATGGTTACACCTAGGATTGTGATGTCAAGGTCTAGTTTGGACAATATGCTATATGCAACATTGGCCTAGCTAAGGATCTTAGGCATAAGGATATATGTGATGCATGTAGTAATGTAAGATAATGAATGAATGAATAAATGCATGCATCTATGTAATGTATGTATGCCATATATATATGATTTTATATATATGTATGAATGTATATATATGAGTATATACATATATGTGATGTTTTGGTTTTGAGTATATTGGTTGAGGCATGATGTGTTGTTGGTAGATTGCCTATAGGCTAAGATTAGTCAGGCTATACCTTAGTAACCTAGTATAGTTAAGGTACACTTGTACTTTGACCTAAAATTTGACCAATAGGCTAGTATTGACCATTGTAGACCATTATTGACCGATACCCTAGACTGTTGACAAGTTGACCTAGTTGACTTGGTTTGACCCAGAGTTGACCAAGAGTTTGACTTTGACCTAGATTAGCCTAAAAATCATGTAGATTGCATTATATGTTCTTATTTACCATTCTGGACCTGTCATAACCTATATTCCTCTGTTTAGGACATTGTGACTCTGTTGCAGATATCTGATATTATACTACTCTTTTTAGAGTGCCTGACGAGTACATTCTCTGACAGTTCTTTCATTTACTTGTCAATTACTGTACTTTAGTTCTAGTTAGTTCTATTTGATTCTTGTTACAAACACGTATTGTTATTACCGAATCCATGTATAATACACACATACTTTACTCGTCTTGCCTCTATTATTCGAATAACCATTCGAACTATTCGAACCACCTATTCGCATCTTCATGTGCTGGTTGGAATTGTATTCATCTTATGTGTTGGATTATAGATTCATTTGTATTAGATTGGGCGAGGAAATACTGATTAGACATGTAGACATATCCTCCTATTCAAATCACCCCTCTGTGAATGATATTCGAGCGATAGCCATCCCTCACCTGATCAGTGTGTGGTATGCCGTATTACCTACAGCCGTTTATATGTCAATCTCGGTATTTTAAAACAAACTTGGAGAATTATTTCAAATCATTGTTAGAACATCATGTGAATCATTATTCGTATCACTTTATTCGAATCACCTTATTAGAACAATGATTAGAATCACATTCGACTCATACTGTATTGGAATCCCATTCGACTCATATTATATTAGACTCACATTGGGATTACACTCGACTTACATTATACTGTCTGGACTCATCATGTTACTCTAGTTCAGCTAGATCTTATTTTACAGTCTTTCTTGCCATGTTTCTTCTCTTGTTTAGTTACCTTACTTTCCTTGTACCTTAACTATTTTTCTACATCATTACTCGTATAAACTGCCATGTTCATTAATACAACTGTCTATAACTGCTTTATAGTTCTCTGTCATTTACTTAGGATTTCTAGATGAGTTGTACTCGTTCCTGTCCTGACTGGACCTATTGAAAATATTACAGATAATTGTCCTGACGACATTTGTCCTACTTGCCTTGGAGCAGGAGATGGCTTAGCTATCTTTGGCTCCGACACTCAGGAGTGATCGGGAGACTAGCTTGTAGACTTGGTTTAGTTTTCATGTTTTAGAACTTGAATTGTAATAACTTGAGATACGAGTTTGTATTTGAGTTTGTTTGAGATATTATCATTTAGTAGTTTATATTTGTTGTTGTTTAGCCTTTAGTTATAAAGTTCTGTGTTATCTTATCGTGCTTAGACTGTGATTGCGATTTCATTACATCTATAATTGTCCTCCGTTCGGAGTTGAGATTTGACAAGTACATTATATAATTGCTTGAGTTGTTGATCAGGTAGTAACCTAGGACAGCGTTCTACCGTCGATACTGCGGCGTAGGCTGGACGTACCCACTTCTCGTGCCCCTACACTAGGTGTGGGTCATGACAATAAGGCCCACAACCGTATCATCTATAAAGAAGGAAGTCCCTAACATAGTTACCATTTGTTTTCAACAAAAAGATGATTGAAGGAAAAAAACTTTTTGTATCAATGTAGACAATATTTTTGTAGAATCTTCATTGAGCTTAATAAAAAAGAAACTCTACTACAATAAGTACACAGATTCACGAAAGTGTGTCAACAGAGTCTTCATCATCGTGCGATCATTTTGCTCTGTTAACGATACCAACAAAGCCGGCTGATGCTCTCTACTTTCAATTGTTAGACCCGGGACATAATTTTCGATAAAAAACTGAAAAAATAAAACGACTGTAAAAATAATGTTTCTAGCAACACTTTAAAGAAGGTGCTTGATAGAGATCCTTGGAGGATTCTGGATAATAAAAATCTAAAAAGATTTCCTTATAGCAGCAAACGAGAGTAGTACTTCCAAAAAGAAGTATACAATCGATTTGCTAGCAGCAGCAGCAGCAATAACAGGCGTTGGATGGAAGAACAACCTGCTGGGGTAAATATTCACCATTGCTCAAAGCTTAATTTGCCCCACACGAATAGCTTCCAGGAACCAGCAAGTTTGACGGAGTACGTTGGAACACTCCGCTCTTCTGACTCCTCTGATGGCAGCGGACTTCTGTGTTTTTAACGCTGGTGCAACGCTTCTCTTCTCTCTTAAAGTCTGTGGTAATTCGTAAGTAATTCTGAACACTTGTCGTATTCTTATCACTATACACTGTGGGAGAGAAGAGACCTTATATAGGCCCGTGCTGAAACTGTCCAGTCAGCATAACGTTCGGGACGTGGAAAAATTTTCTCCGAACGTGCTATAACCGCTTAGATCATGCACAGACACGATCTGAGTCAACAGGAGCGCAACATGTGTCACTTGCACCACATGCACAACTTACATACCGTGCGCACCACGCACACCTTGTACATCGCACGCACAGCGCGTACAATGCCACTTATGCCACATGCGCACTCTGTGCAACCTGCGCCAACCGTACACGAACTAGGCGTGCCACTTGGCTGTGTACAGCACGTACAGCGCCACTTATACCACAGGCAGCATCCACTGGCGCACCAATAGGCCTCACAACTAGGCGCGCCACTTGGCTGTGCCAATTGGTTAGCACCAATTGGCCGTGCCATCTGGCAGCACGATCGACTGTGCAAGTGGCTTGCGCAACGAGTGCAACTTAAGTGCATTATGCACCTAGCGACGATGCTGATGTGCTATGTGAAAAGTGCACCAACAAAATGCCATATTATGCCTCATGAGCCATGAGCCCGAGTCCGAGTCCGAGTCGCTAAGCCCCTACGGGGCTTTGCTCCATTGGAAATTAATTCCCAAGTTCAAAAAGCATGAATGATTCATTGTTGATTTGGCCTTTTTTCTCTAGAAAAGTACCACCACATGGCACACCCATGTGCACCTCCATACCACTTGTGCACCTCTAAACAAGCATAGATTATATATAGTGATACATTTCTTTTGGCCTAGAAAATATGGGACTAAAGTTTCTAATGCAAAGGCCAAAATTCCAACAATCTCCCACAAATCTCTATATATGGGTTTGAGTGTTCCCCACAGTAACTGTCTATCATGCATTAGGAGAGATGTCGCTGACGACTTGAATCTTCCTGTATGGATCAAAAAATAGACTATAATACAAGAATGGTCTAAGCCTTGAATTCTACACCATAGTTGAAATTCTTTCCACTCACATAATGTAGTTACATGTGTTTTTGGCTGCACATTAAAGGTTCTGTGCCAGCCTGGTTTCAGTATATAATTTTGGATGTCTACAAGTTTACCCGCAAGAGACGGCCTGATATCTATTTCTACACACTATAGGTGAGTTCTTTGTTAAAGGGACATGGCATGAAGCACTTTGTGCTTCCCTTGCGGTGCTACACCGCTATGACATGGCCTAAAGACGAGGCATTACCCCTACCGGGAACCTCATCGTAGTGTCATACTACTGTAGTATGAGGTCACCGCCTCTTTGTAGTGTCATACTACCCAGCATGAAGCCTTAGGCTCCCTTGCGGTGTTATGCCGCAACGACATGGCTTGCAAGTCCGAAGCTTTACACATATCCAGGTACCTCATCGTAGTGTTGTGCCACTATAACATGAGAAACTCCTCACCTTTGTAGTGCTGACTACACCCCTCTTTAATTTCAATATACGGCATTAGGCTACCTGCCTATTTGCGGTGCTACGCCACTGTGACTTGGCTCGCAAAGCCGAGGTATTACCCCTTTCGGGAACCTCATGGTGGAGTCATCCCACTATAGCATGGAGTTTTACTCCTTGTAGTGCTGTGCTACAGTGCTTCCTATAAAGCACACTAGGCATTCACTCTGCCAGATAACTCATTAAGGCATTTAAGCCAACCTACCCACAGGAACCGTTTTCTGCAGAAAAGAATAGTAGATAACAGTAGTTATAGGTCCGTAACCTCTCCATGCCCTATAGGACATGTACCCACCATTCCTGATATTTTTCCGATTAATGGTCCTTCCTTGAACCAAAAGCTAGATGCCTAGTAGATTTCTCTTTGAACTAATAACATAAAACTTTAGGGTAGGAATACAATAACACAATATCAGAATGCCTTATCCCATTTTACTTGTTATGTTATCGACCAACTGGCGCTTGAGGCCCTTGGTGAATAAATCCGTCAGGTTTGTCTGACTTTGAACATCAATCACTGTAATTACACGTCTCTTGATAAGATCGTGTACTGCCCTCTGCTTCAACCACACATTTCTCTT
Organism: Iris pallida; assembly: GCA_029216955.1. Taxonomy (NCBI): domain Eukaryota; kingdom Viridiplantae; phylum Streptophyta; class Magnoliopsida; order Asparagales; family Iridaceae; genus Iris; species Iris pallida. The sequence goes on from JANAVB010037020.1 coordinate 16,318,713, forward strand.
CTTTCCGTTGAAGAGGTCATTTGGTGCCACCATCGCAGTCGCCTAATTTTTGCAGTATATCGGTATCGCCGGTATTTGTGCCCCAACCACTAGAAGATCATACATGAGCTATCGAAGCCATTCTGCTTCCTCCGCTGCGGTATCGAGAGCATAGTCTGCTTCTTCGACTTCCACGATATAGCAGCTCCATCTATTGTGAAAATGAATCCACATGTTGACCTCTCGCTCTCCACCTCTGAGCACCAGCTAGCATCACTGAAGCCTTCCACTACCGGCGGATCTTCGCTGTAATACAGTGCATATATCTGAGTCTTCTTGAGATATCTCATATCCTGTTTCACAGCTTTCCAGTGCTTAATGCCCGGGTTGCTCATGAAACGACTCGGCATTCCCACGACAAAAGCTATGTCAGGACTTATGGAAGTAGTAGCATACATCAAACTCTCGATTACGCTCGCGTACTCCAGCTTCCTAACGCTTTACCATGAATTAGGCTTCAGCTTCAGATCACACATGTTTGGCGTATCGATCCCTGGAAGATCCTAATACCAGTAGCGTGTGATCATCGTCTTAATATAATGAGACTGTAACAGCGCTAGTCCAGTGTCTGTCCGGATGATCTTGATCCCTAAGATCACATCAGCTTCTTCCAAGTCCTTCATACTGAACTTACTCGAGTTGAAATTCTTTATCTTCGTGACACAGCCCATATCCGTACCTCGGATCAGCATGTCGTCCACATACAGACAAATGATCACACCTCCTCCATCAGCAAACTTTTTGTAAACACACTTGTCCGTCTTGCTGAACATGTATCCATTTGACCTTATAACCTAGTCAAATTTCTCATGCCACATCTTGGGAGCCTGTTTAAGACCGTACAAGGATTTTACCAACTTTTAGACTTTGTCTTCAAGACCCTTGACGACAAATCCCTCTGGCTGTTGCATGTAAATCTCTTCGACCAGCTCGCCATTTAGGAAAGCCATTTTCACATCAATCTTATGTATCACTATGCGAGCAATCAACATTCTGATGGTGGTCATCCGGGCTACTAGAGCAAACGTATCAAAGTAGTCGATCTCCTGCTTCTGAAAAAACCCCTTGGCTACCAATCTATCCTTGAACTTGTCAATAGTTCCGTCTGCTTTCATCTTCTTCTTGAAGATTCATTTGCATCCGATGGGTTTAGCTCCTTCAGGAAGATCAACCAACACCTAAGTGTTATTTGAGGTGATGGAATCAATTTTATTGTCAATCGACTCCTTCCAGAAAACTGCGTCTCTGGTCTTCATCACCTCAACATAGGTAAATGGATCTGCTTCCACATGATAGATGATAAAGTCATTTTCAAAGTCCTTCGTCCTTCTCATATGCTTTGCTGATGGCTCAGCGAGTTCTGGTTCAACCGTTGTTTCAACAACATCTTCTTGGACTACATCCTCATTAAAGATGTCAGTTTCCTGTGTACCCTCATTGTTCTCCGAGAATCACTCTTCTCGGCATAACCCAAGAAGATCATCTTTGTAGTCCTTGTCCCAAGCTTCTGAATCTTCAGATCTGGAAGCTTGACATATGCCAGACACCTCCATACTTGAATAACATTCAAGTTAGGTCTGACCTTGAACCAGAGTTCATGAGGAGTAATGTCTGAAGGTGCATGAGGCACTCTATTTAGAATAAAAGTGTCCGCCAATGCAGCTTCTGCCCAGTAGCACTTTAGAAGACCCTCAATCAACATCATTGAGTTAATCATTTCTGTCAATGTTTTGTTCTTCCTCTCTGCTACTCTATTTGATTAAGGAAAGTACGGAGCCGTAGTCTCATTGACTATGTTCTTTACAGAACGATGCAAATTCATGAAACCTATACTCTCACCTCGATCACTTCTTATTCTTTTGAGTTGTTGTCCAGTCTGCTGCTCTACTTCGGTCCTGAACTCCTTGAACTTCTCGAATGCTTCATCTTTTGCCTTCAACAAGTAGACGAATGCATACTTTGAGAAGTCATCGATGAAGGTTATGAAATACTTCATCTCGGCCTTTGTAGAGAATTGTTTGAAGTCACAGATATCGGTGTGTACCAACTCCAGAAGATTTGTACTTCGATTAACCCGAAGAAAGGGTATTCCTTGTGATCTTTGTTTGAGCACAAACTTCACATTTCTCTACCTTACTCCCACATTTGGAGATAAGCCCTAAACTAGACATTTTGTTTATTCGTTTACAATGAACGTGTCCTAGCCTATTATGCCACAACTCAAGAGTATAAGCAGAAGGAGTGATTGCATTAATTATATTGGACAGATTTATAAGCTAAATTTGAACATTCCTTCGGTATAAACTTTCCTGAAATACGTTCCCTTAACAGACATCACCACCGGTCAGCATTGATATCCATCATGAGGCCTGCATTACAGAGTAGGCCTCCCGAGTTAGGTTATTTGCGATAGCAGGTACAAGCTTCACACCTTGAAGCGTCAGAGACTTTCTCGAAGTCAGCTTCAAAACAACCGTCCCCATCCCGAGCACTTCAGCTTGTGCCTGGTTTGCCACCATAACCACTTCAGAAGTTGGTGTATAGGTGGTGAACCACTCCTTGCTGAAGCAGACATGACATGTGGCTCCAATGTCTATCCACCAGTCAGAGTCAGCCCCCACCGCATCGACCTGCACAATCATAGCAATAACGTCAGTGATCATAGATACCTTGCTAGGCTCTCCTTGCTCTGATTTCTTGGTCTTTGCTTTGCATTCATTCTTGAAGTGGCCCTTCTTGCCACACTTGAAACAAGGTATATAAGATTTTGCCTTCTTTTGCTTAAAGGAAGTCCCATTTACGTTCAGATTGTTAGGGCCCTTCTTCTTATTGTGGGAAGCCGCATGCTTTCCCCTTGGTTCCCTGGTATGAACCAGATTAGCATTTGCTAATTGCTTGGAAAGTGCGTCCACCTTTTGTTGATCCTTTATCTGGTCCTCAACATAGATTTTTGGCAGGAGATCGTCGAGGGTGATCTCCAACTTCTTCCTATGCATGTTTGCATAGAACTTTCTCCACCCAACAGGGAGCTTCAAAACAATCTCCCCAACAACAAATTTATCGGGGAGGAGCATCGCCTCGTCTTCCAACTTCTGTCGCAGTTTCAGGAACTCCTTCACCTGGGGCAGCATTGGCTGCTCGTCCTCAAACAACCACTTGTGATATTTCTCAATAAGAAATATCTTACTACGGTTCTTATCACCCTCATACAGTTTCTCCAGAGACTCCCAAATCTCTCTACAATATTCTTCTTTGAATATGATTCAGCAAGGGAGTCTTCAATAGCATTTAGGATCTTAAGCCTACAAATGTTATAGTTCCTTCTCCATTTGGCCTGGTTCTTAGTAGCCGTAGAAATTGCGGTTGCAAATCCAGTCTCTGGAATAGTAGCTTCCTCCTCATACAGCACGTAATCAACTTATCTAAGTTGAATTATGAGAGTGTCAGGACCCGCACCCAGATTAGGGGCACGAGCATGTGGGTACGTCTACCCTACGCCACAGAATCGGCGGTAGAATACTGTATAGGTCATCTACAATATACAACATCTAGACATAATATATAAACCTATCATCTCCGCACAAAGGTATATAAAGTCATAACTCAATCACAAGACATCTAAGGAAGATAGCACGAAATATGATAATATATAATAGAAAGATAAACTGGAAATAGATGCAAGATCACAACATAAGTTTAGAGTTCAAAACATAACACAAGATTCCAAAATATAAAGTATACTACAAGTCTCAAGTACTAGCTGGATCGCAGTCCAGTCAAGCCTAACTAGTCTTAGTCTAAGCAGGCGGTACGTCCTCAATGGGCACTGGCTCCACAAGGATGTCCATGTAGTACTCACCGTCTATGCCAAACCCATAGAAGGTCGAGCAGTTAACATCTATATCATCTGTAAATATCAACAGGGTTATCCTGTCAGGATATGAGCAAGTACAAACGCTAACAGCAGTTTCATATGAATTGATAAATTCTATAAGAGACAGTTATAATGGAATACGAGATGAAATATCAGGACTGGAATATAAACAGGATATGTAAAACTAGATATCATGTCAGGGTATGAAATACTAGAATATAGAACAGTACAGGAATATCAGATGTATAATATAAACATAAACGGTGCCTTGAGATATTAGAGTCTTATATGATCGGCTTGTGTTAGGATCAGGCTATTCCATTTGACCGGCTATGCACAAGAACAAACACAGATAAACCTGGAGATCAAGCCGTGTAGCATCCACTTTTTCATATAAGGGTATTTTAGTCTTTTTAGCCATTTTGGCCTTTTTTGTGATTTTCCAGATATTTTGAATTATGATTGTGCTAGCAACTGGTTTACCCTTAGAGGACTTGTATAGGAGCCTAACCATGCTTTAGAGATTATTATTTTTTAGAATTTATTTTAGGCTTGAGTTTATTTTTAAGGCTTTAATTGATTTTTAGCCTTTTTTCATGCAAGCCTTTTTGACTTGGGCCTTATTCTTACTTAAAAGAGAGTTATCCCAAGTGAAAACCTAACCCTAGAGACCCATACCTGGCCACCCAACAGCAGTACCCCCCTCCCTCTTCATTTAATTTATGAAGTTTTAGCCTCCACAAGTGAACCCTAAGAGATCCCCTTATCTAAAATTCATTTTTCCTTCATCCGGAGTCCGTTTCTTCCCAAACGAACTCCGTTGCACTCGTCGAGGAGAGGAGGATCTGCTGGAGCTTTGCTAACTAGAAGACGGAGGCAATTGCTTGAAGGGAATTAGCCGACCCGACAACCGAGGGGCTCCGTTTATTGAGTTTTCGACACTCAATAGGTAAACCCTATTCTACCTTAGTAATTCTGGAATTTCTTTCATTTTTGCATCCATATAGGTGCCCTAGACTTGCCCTGGCGGTATCGGACACGTGTCGTCCTTTACGGCACGTGTTCGACGAAATGCCGCTTAGGATAGAAAGTTGCTGTTTTTCGATTATGTCTTCATGGATGTTTAGATAATATTATTTTAATAAACTTTTGTGAAGACGGATTTGATGTTGATGATGTAACAGCGACGTTTCGGGCATCGGACGCACGTGCACGGATCCCGTGCACAAGGCCGTGCATGCCCTGCCGTCAGTGCATTGTATCTCGATGCACATGCCTTATTTTTGCCTGAAATTTCTTGAGCATATGGGGGCAACCTCTGCCCCCATGATCGTAAAATTTTACGGCTTCTCGTTGAGCGAGCGCGGAGAAATCCCGCGTGCACCGCTCAGCCGCACTGTGCATTCAGGCTGATTTTTGTCGCTGAAACGGACTTCGTGAGTGCACACGATGCAACAATGACCCGTTCCAGGACTTGGGTGTAATGCCTACTGTTCGTATTATGTATTTTGGTATACGTATACGTACTTTGACTCGTATTGCATGACACCTTGCTTGGTTTATTTCGACATTTTCAATTGATTGGTTTATTCTTGGGTTGGTTCGGCTTGGCTTGGTTTGCTTGGTTCAAAAATGAACCAAAGGAAAACCCCTACCTACCACCACCATCATCATTTATTAACCCCAACCACCTTTCTCTCTCTTCATTCAATCTTTTTCATTACTGCTCTTCTTTTTCTTCTTCCTCACCGAACCCTACCGTAGGCAAGTGCAACATGCTTCTTGAGAGATCTTAATTTTTATTGTTACATTCTCTTCTTTACATGATTATAAACCTCTTTAGAACTTGGAGTTTTTAATTTTGATGGATAGATTCTTCTAGATCTATATTTTAACTTTGAGTTCATGGAGTTTTCTTGGATTTGATCAACTAAAACTTATTATTTTCGAAAACTAATAGTTCCATGAGCAAGAGCACGAAATTTCGTGTGAATTTGGTTTTTGATTCACCTCATTTCGAGTTAAAATAAAGTTTTTATGGCCAAAACAAGTTTTCTGAATTTTCATGTCAGCTGAAGAATGTGGGTTGGCGTAAAATAAGATTTTACGCAGGGAAGCTAGCGTAAAATCGAATTTTACGCAAGAAGGCTTGCGTAAAATGAAATTTTATGCTGGATTGTATCCAGAATATAAAATTTTACGCAGGGAACCCTGGAATTGCGTATTTTACGCTGGATTGTATCCAGAATGTAAAATTTTACGCAGGGAACCCTGGAATTGCGTATTTTACGCAGGATTGTATCAAGAATGTAAAATTTTACGCAGGGAACCCTGGAATTGCGTATTTTACGCTGGATTGTATCCAGAATATAAAATTTTACGCAGGGAACCCTGGAATTGCGTATTTTACGCAGGATTGTATCAAGAATGTAAAATTTTACGCACGGAACCCTGGAATTGCGTATTTTACGCTAGATTGTATCCAGAATGTGAAATTTTACGCTGGGAATCCTGAAATTGCGTATTTTACGCTGGATTGTATCCAGAATGTGAAAGTTTACGCTGGAAACCCTGGAATTGCGTATTTTACGCTGGATATCATCCAGAATGTAATATTTTACGCAGGGAACCCTAAAATTGCGTATTTTACACTGAATGGTGCCCATAATGTAAAATTTTATGCTGGAACCGTCCCCGTTTACATATTTTACGCAGGATTGATTTTTTTGGCATAGAAAGTGCATAAAATGACAGTTTTTGCCAAATGAGCTATTTTCTAGCCATAATTTTGAAAAACTTAAAACATGAAAGTTTTAGATATCTGTCTCGCCTTTTCGAATACTTCTGGAGCACCTCAGTTTGAGTTCGTATGTGGAAGTTATGTCTCGTCTTCCGGAGCCGCATGATTCCTCCACAACTCTTGCACCCTGTTTATATTTAGTTATTGCATACACGCTTATACCAGGTTAAATGTTAATTTTAAATAATGATATAACATGATAGTGACCCGTCGTGGCGCACTCTTGACAGTGTATTTGACATGATATATATCTCGAATGCGGTTGCGACGGCTAGCATGTCGTGACAGAATTGAATGGTCTGGACACCGTGGGTGATTGTATTTGTACAAAATAAACCAGTACTGTCTTGCATCATGTCTAGGATAGGGATCCCTGAGTGCCACGGTCAGGGATACCTACAGTAATTGACTAAGGCTAATAAACTAGAATAATTCAATAGACATGAAGAGATTCCCAGCTACAGGCAATCCCGTTATCTGGGCGCATTAAGTGGACTTGTAGCTTACCGATGAGTAGGGCACATTTTCAGCACACAGTCACGTGTTGCATTCTCCATAAACGGACATTCGACCTGGATAACCGGATGGTCTGCAGGGCTTGTGGCTATTGGGATAATATCATTGCATCCTGCTAGTAACTAGGCCTGTGATAACCCTAGTTAGTTAAAAGTATCAAGCCATACTCTTGATTGGCCGTGATTGATTGGATGAAGTTTATCCTGGCTTAGTCTTGTCCCGATCCTGTACAAGATTGTGACACAACATGATTATTGAGGCTTGCCTTAACAATAACGATCGGGGGTCCAGTTCTGTTCAGGCAAAGGGTTACAACCCCGGTCCTTGTTTGGTTTAAGGGTTGTAACCTGGCTCCCGGAGCAGTTCTGTGTCCTCTCTTCATTATTGTCTTATTGCAACCCCATGCCACGCTCGTTATATTTTACCTTACTGCAATGACATGATTAATTATTTATACTGACCTTAACAATAAAGATCAGGGGTCCAGTTCTGTTCAGGCGAAGGGTTACAACCCCGGTCCTTATTTGGTTTAAGGGTTGTAACCTGGCTCCCGGAGCAGTTCTGAGTCCTCTCTTCGTTTATTGTCTTGTTACCTTACCATTAGTATTTGAGACGGGTTTCTATTCAGGTGAAGGGCTACAACCCCGGTCCTTGTTTGGTTTAAGGGTTGCAGCCCGGCTGCTTGAATGGTTTCCTCGTACTCAATTTATTATTGTTATCTCTATTATTATTATGATCAGTTCTTTTATAAGCTCTCTTTAATTATTTTATTATGATGTGCTGGTTTTAAATTCCTAAGTGAAGCCTCCTTTGTGGAACTTGCTCTATCTGGGGTCTAACCCAGCTGGTTTTGTATGGCCAGATATCGGAGCAGTCCCAGAGGATCTACCTAACCTCCAGCCAGATGGTGACCTCCAGGCGTAACCCTGGCAATGAGTGGGTTTCTTTTTGTCCTTCCACTTTATTGTAAAATTATTCTTTTGAGGCGTTTAGCCGACGAGCACGTGTTAGCTCGATTGCACATTTACTTATTGTCTGCTTACGGGCTGTAACATGATTGACAGATCCTAGGGTTGATCATGTATGACTTAACTCTTGCTAGTCTTGACATTTTGTACGACTAGCTTCATGATCACCCAATATATAATGTATGGGACGCCTTGCTATTATATATTTGGTGCTCTGATATCTTGTAACTATTATTGCTTGCTTGAGATTGAGACAATAGGCTTGTTCATGACCATAGAAGACTGTTGGCTTGTAGTTAACCCTCATGTATCTAGACAGTCGTGACCGTATAGCGAGGTGGGTTGTACTTCAATATACGTAGCTGGCTATGTACGCCCCCGCTCTCCAGTATTCTGTTTCTAGGGCGTGACATGGTTTTAGTGGTGGCCCATGCAGGTCTTGTGAATCAAGATGTGTGAAGGTTTACCGAATAGATGTCTCAATCAGCACTCGCCCTTGATCTCTGCCCATATCTTCTAATCCCTGAGATTCTTGACCGGATCACATGTTTGTATCGTTGATCTGTCCTGGTCCTTCCTTATTGTTCCCTATGTCATCTTTTTCAGTAGCATAGACCTGCCGATCAGCAAGACGGAGCACCTCCCGTGGACCAGCCGTAACCTAGAGATCAAGCCCAGCATTCAGGAGTAGCCTCCAGAGTCATGCCTACCGGAGGAGAACCACCAGTTCAGCCCGTCCACCCTACAGAGCCTGATGATGGCACTTTGGTGGGTCTCATCAGGTCACAATTAGCCTCCCAGGATCGTCGAGGAGATGCCTTGTACCAGGCGATGGAAGACTCTTTAACCAGAGGAGGTCATCAGGGTAATAGCGCGGCCAACAGCTTCAAGCGCTTGAACCCTCCCTTCTTCGACGGCAGTGAAGATGCGATCGCTGTAGATGCATGGCTTCAGGACACAGAGATGATTCTAGAAGCAGCTAGGACTCCAGAGAACGAGAAGGTGGTCGTAGTACGCCTGCAGTTACTAGATCTTTTCTGCAGCTGGTGGGCAGCATAGGCCGATGGTTTAGTGGCCCCTATTTTATGGGCAGTATTCAGGAAGAGATTCCAGACCAAATATTTTGATGCTGTAGCTCGGTACGATTTACAGACCAGGTTCACAAATCTGAAGCAGATGGGCAGGACGGTCGATGGATATGCGGCCGAGTTCTCCAGGCTTAGTCGATTTGCTCCCACCTTGGTGGCGACCGAGTTCGATAGAGCCCAGCGGTTCCAGCAAGGGCTTTACCTCGAGATCTTGTTAGCAGTGGAGCAGTTTGAGCATCAGACTTTTGATGCAGTCCTGAGGGCATCTAGGAGGCATGAGTATACCTCAAAGAGGATCGTGGATAGGACCGGAGGTCGGAAGCGATCCCACGGTCAGATGAATCAGTCTTCGGCACTAGGCCCGGCGGCCAGGGCTTTGACCATTGGAGCTCCGAGGCGGGCGGCCTCAGTGACGTCGGTTCAGCATTCCACCCCGATGCACCCCCAACAGCAGAAGTAGAAGCAGTATTCCGCAGCAGGATGTTCACTCTGCGGGAAGCCAGGGCACGTGGTATCAGAGTGTCGCAGAGCACAGGATTTGTGCTTGGTTTGTGGTGCCCCAGACCACAGGGTTGGGAACTGCCCGAACATGGGGAGTTCATCGGCCTTCTCTAATCCTTCAGTTAGAGGACCCGCACCAGTCCAGCAGCAGCAGCAGCTGCAGTACCCGTTCCTAAGGCCATTGCCGACGCAGGCCCAGGCATTCCAGCAGGAGAGACCGCAGCAGTATGCCCAAGCCCAAGCCCTAATCCAGAGCAGGCAGAGGAATTTTCAGTAGAGGGGACCCGCACCCAGAGGGCATGGTCAAGTGCTGGCCTTGGCCATGGGAGAGGAAGGAATAGCACCCGGTGAGGTAGTGGCAGGTACTATTCTCGTCAACACCTTTCCAGCTTCAGTATTATTTGATTCTGGTGCCTCGCATTCATTTATGTCTGCATGATTCGCGACACGGATAGGACTGGAACCCGAGTCATTATCAGTATGGCTCAATATACTTACTGGTAACGGTCTTGTGGGAGTAGATAGGGTGTTTTCCTCATGTCAGGTCGTAGTTAGCGTAGAGAGTTTCCCGCTAGGTTAATAGAATTTCCGATGGCCGATTATGATGTGGTCTTAGTGATGGATTGGTTGAAGGACCAGTATGCCAAGATAGATTGCCATATTGGCAGGGTTGCTTTTAGTATCCCAGGCGAGCCAGAGTTTTTCTTCTCCCGAGGTGAAGTTGAACCTTTTTCTCCCGTATTACGGATGGCAGTAGCAGCAGTACAGTTGCCCCGGATCGTCGAGGAGTTTCCAGATGTTTTTCCAGAAGAGCTTCCAGGAATGCCGCCAGAGCGAGAGATCGAGTTCACCATAGACTTGATCCCCGGGATCGCACCTGTGTCATAGAGAGTCTACAGGATGGCGCCGTCAGAATTTGAGATATTGTACAAAATGATTGAAGAACTCAGGACCAAGGGATTCATTCGTGCTAGTGGATCGCCTTGGGGAGCCCCGATACTTCTTGTGAAAAAGAAGGATGGTATGTCCAGATTATGTGTTGACTACCGTACCTTGAACTCAGTGACAATCAAGAACAAATCTCCTCTCCCAAGGATAGATGACTTGTTTGATCAACTCAGAGGAGCAGCAGTTTTCTCGAAGATTGACTTACGGTCAAGATACCATCAGATCAGAGTCAGAGAGCAGGATATCCCGAAGACGGCATTCAGGTCTAGATATGGACATTGGGAGTTCCTTGTTATGCCCTTTGGAGCAACCAATGTGCCGGCTGTATTCATGGACCTCATGAATCGCATCTTCATGCCTTATTTGGATCAGTTCGTGATTGTGTTCATAGACGACATCCTGGTCTATAGCAAGAGTGAAGCAGAGCATGAGCAGCATCTCAGGGTTGTCCTCCAGATTCTTCGAGAGCACCAGTTGTATGCCAAGTTCAGTAAATACGAGTTCTGGCTCGATCGCATTTCGTACTTAGGTCATATCATCACCAGAGGAGGAGTAGAAGTGGATCCCCAGAAGATCGTGGCTATCGAAACGTGGCCAGTGCCCAGCACAGTTGCAGAAGTTCGCAGTTTTCTTGGATTGGCCGGCTACTACCGGCGATTTGTTTCAGACTTCGCTCGAATTTCAGCACCACTGACGTAGTTAACCCGCAAGGATGTACAGTTTGCTTGGACATCAGATTGTCAGGATTCTTTTGAGAAGTTGAAACGAGGCTTGATGACGGTACCCATTCTCACACTTCCAGATGGGACCGGAGATTTTTCAGTGTATTGTGATGCTTCAGGCCGAGGTTTAGGATATGTTTTGATGCAACATGGGAAGGTAATAGCTTATGCGTCACGATAACTTCATGATCATGAGAGGAATTACCCAACCCACGACTTGGAGCTGACAGCCGTGGTGTTTGCGCTAAAGCTTTGGAGACACTACTTGTATGGAGATAGGGTGGAGATTTTCACCGATCACAAGAGCCTGAAGTATTTGTTCACTCAGAAGGATCTTAACATGCGTCAGAGGAGATGGCTAGAGCTGCTTGTGGATTATGATGTCAACCTGCAGTACCATCCTGGGAAGGCCAACATTGTTGCAGATGCATTGAGCAGGAGAACCGGAGTTTACTTTCTGACAGCGTAACCAGAATTGTTAGCAGATCTTCAGAAGATGGGTATAGAAGTTGTCCTTCCTACCAGCGTGGCATTGATGGCCAGCATGCAAGTTCAGTCCAGTATAGTTGAGAGAATCAAGATAGCTCAGTCCTCTAATTCTAAGCTTCAGCGACTTAGGACAGAATGTGTAGCAGGGCGAAGACCAGAATTATGCATTCATAAAGATGGTACACTTCGACATGGTAAGCGTCTTTGTGTACCCAGCGGTGATATCAGACAGGAGATCATGGCAGAAGCTCACAATTCTCAGTATTCGATTTATCTCGGTGGTACGAAGGTGTACCGTGATATCCGTCAGCACTTTTGGTGGAATGGCATGAAGAGGGAGATAGCCCGATTTGTCTCTCGATATTTGGTTTGCCAACAAGTCAAAGCTGAACATCAGAGGCCAGCTGGACTACTTCAGCCTTTGCCAATTCCAGAATGGAAGTGGAAGCATATAACCATGGATTTCGTGAGTGGATTACCTAGATCCCCAGCTGGTCGAGATGCTATTTGGGTTATAGTTGACCGGCTCACGAAGGTGGCCCACTTTCTTCCGTTCAGAGTTGGTCAGTCGACGGCTCAGCTAGCAGAGATATATCTCTGGAAGATTGTCAGATTGTACGGAGTACCAGTCAGTATCACCTCGGACAGAGATTCGGGATTTACCTCGCACTTTTGGCGTAGTCTACAAGAGAGTTTGGGAACTCACCTCCAGTTCAGTTCAGCATATCACCCACAGACAGATGGCCAGTCCGAACGCACGATCCAGACTCTCGAAGATATGTTGAGATATTGTACACTCGACTTCGGCAGTTCGTGGGATGATCACCTGCACCTGGTGGAGTTCTCGTATAATAATAGTTTCAAAGCTAGCATCCAGATGGCCCGTTCGAGGCACTGTATGGTAGAAAGTACGGATCCCCACTAGCATGGGACGATGTTGGAGAAAGGCAGATGCTTGGTCCCGAGTTGATCACTCAGACAGTTGAGGTGGTCAGGAGAGTTAGAGATCATCTTCGCGTTGCCCAGGATCGCGAGCGCCATTGGGCCGATTCTCATCGACGTCCCCTTGAATTTTCTGTCGGCAACCATGTATTCCTGATGATCTCGCCTAACCGTGGCGTCATTCGTTTCGGCGTATGGGGAAAGCTTAGTCCTAGGTATATAGGGCCGTTCGATATCTTGGAGCGAGTAGGAGATGTGTCCTATCGTCTCGCTCTTCCGCCGTCCCTGAGTGAGGTGCATGATGTGTTCTATGTATCCCAACTACGACGGTATATCCCGGACCCGAGCCATATCCTGGATCATTCGGAATTGGTTATTGGTACCAACCTTTCGTATGAGAAGAGACCCGTATCCATATTGGACCGGAGAGAGAAGATACTCAAGAACAAGACTATTAAGTTAGTCCGAGTTGCTTGGGGGTCATCACTCTTTGGGTGAGTCAACATGGGAGCGTGAGGATGATATCCGATCGCGATATCCCGACCTGTTTGACTCGTGAGGTATAATATCTTTCTTATGCCTCAGGCCTTCGATTCCTTGCTTTCATAAATAATTGCTTGATTGCTTAACTAGTATAGCTTGCATGTGATTAGTATAGCTTGTCCTTGCATCTCTAGTCTCTTGATTAAATTCCGAGGACGGAATTCTTTTAAGGTGGGGAGAGTTGTAATGCCTATTGTTCGTATTACGTATTTTGGTATACGTATACGTACTTTGACTCGTATTGCATGACACCTTGCTTGGTTTATTTCGACATTTTCAGTTGATTGGTTTATTCTTGGGTTGGTTCGGCCTGGCTTGGTTTGCTTGGTTCAAAAATAAACCAAAGGAAAACCCCTACCTACCACCCCCATCATCATTTATTAACCCCAACCACCTTTCTCTCTCTTCGTTCAATCGTTTTTATTACTGCTCTTCTTCTTCTTCTTCCTCACCGAACCCCACCGTAGGCAAGTGCAACTTGCTTCTTGAGGGATCTTAATTTTTATTGTTACATTCTCTTCTTTACATGATTATAAACCTCTTTAGAACTTGGAGTTTTTAATTTTGATGGATAGATTCTTCTAGATCTACATTTTAACTTTGAGTTCATGGAGTTTTCTTGGTTTTGATCTACTAAAACTTGTTATTTTCGAAAACTAATAGTTGCATGAGCAAGAGCACGAAATTTCGTGTGAATTTGGTTTTTGATTCACCTTATTTCGAGTTAAAATGAAGTTTTTATGGCCAAAACAAGTTTTTCTGAATTTTCATGTCGGCTGAAGAATGTGGGCTGGCGTAAAATAAGATTTTACGCAGGGAAGCTAGCATAAAATCGAATTTTATACAGGAAGGCTTGCGTAAAATGAAATTTTATGCTGGATTGTATCCAGAATGTTAAATTTTATGCAGGAAACCCTGGAATTGCGTATTTTACGCGGGATTGTATCCAGAATGTGAAATTTTACGCAGGGAACCCTGGAATTGCGTATTTTACGCTGGATTGTATCCAGAATGTGAAATTTTACGCAGGGAACCCTAGAATTGCGTATTTTACGGTGGATTGTATCCAGAATGTGAAATTTTACGCTGGGAACCCTGAAATTGCGTATTTTACGCTGGATTGTATCCAGAATGTGAAATTTTACGCTGGGAACCCTGGAATTGCGTATTTTACGCTGGATATCATCCAGAATGTAATATTTTACGCAGGGAACCCTAAAATTGCGTATTTTACGCTGAATGGTGCCCAAAATGTAAAATTTTACGCTGGAACCCTCCCCTTTTACATATTTTACGCAGGATTGATTTTTTTGGCTTAAAAAGTGCACAGAATGATTGTTTTTGCCAAATTAAGCTATTTTCTAGCCATAATTTCGAAAAACTTAAAACATAAAAGTTTTAGATCTCTGTCTCGCCTTTCCGAATATTTCTGGAGCACCTCAGTTTGAGTTCGTATGTGGAAGTTATGCCCCGTCTCCCTGAGCCGCATCTTTCCTCCACAACTCTTGCACCCTGTTTATATTTAGTTATTGCATACACGCTTATACCAGGTTAAATGTTAATTTTAAATAATGACATGACATGATAGTGACCCGTCGTGGCGCACTCTTGACAGTGTATTTGACATGATATATATCTCGAATGCGGTTGCGATGGCTAGCATGTCGTGACAGAATTGAATGGTTTAGACACCGTAGATAATTGTATTTGTACAAAATAAACCAGTACTGTCTTGCATCATATCTAGGATAGGGATCCCTGAGTACCACGGTCAGGGATACCTACAGTAATTAACTAAGGCTAATAAACTAGAATAATTCAGTAGACATGAAGAGATTCCCAGCTACAGGCAATCCCGTTATATGGGCGCATTAAGTGGACTTGTAGCTTACCGATGAGTAGGGCACATTTTCAGCACACAGTCACGTGTTGCATTCTCCATAAACGGACATTCGACCTGGATAACCGGATGGTTTGTAGGGCTTGTGGCTATTGGGATAATCTCATTGCATCTTGCTAGTAACTAGGCCTGTGATAACCCTAGTTAGTTAAAAGTATCAAGCCGTACTCTTGATTGGCCATGATTGATTGGATGGAGTTTATCCCGGCTTAGTCTTATCCCGATCTTGTACAAGATTATGACACGACATGATTATTGAGGCTTGCCTTAGCAATAACGATCGGGGGTCCAGTTCTGTTCAGGCAAAGGGTTACAACCCCGATCCTTGTTTGGTTTAAGGGTTGTAACCTTGCTCCCGGAGCAGTTCTGTGTCCTCTTTTCGTTATTGTCTTATTGCAACCCTATGCCACGCTCGTCATGTTTTACCTTACTGCAACGACATGATTAATTATTTATAATGACCTTAACAATAAAGATCAGGGGTCCAGTTCTGTTCAGGCGAAGGGTTACAACCCCGGTCCTTGTTTGGTTTAAGGGTTGTAACCTGGCTCCCGGAGCAGTTCTGAGTCCTCTCTTCGTTTATTGTCTTGTTACCTTACCATTAGTATTTGAGACGGGTTTCTATTCAGGTGAAGGGCTGCAACCCCGGTCCTTGTTTAGTTTAAGGGTTGCAGTCCGGCTGCTTGAATGGTTTTCTCGTACTTAATTTATTATTGTTATCTCTATTATTATTATGATCAGTTCTTTTATAAGCTCTCTTTAATTATTTTATTATGATGTGCTGGTTTTAAATTTCTAAGTGAAGCCTCCTTTGTGGCACTTGCTCTTTCTGGGGTCTGACCCAGCTGGTTTTGTATGGCCAGATATCGGAGCAGTCCCAGAGGATCTACCTAACCTCCAGCCAGATGATGACCACCAGGCGTAACCCTGGCAACGAGTGGGTTTCTTTTTGTCCTCCTACATTATTGTAAAATTATTCTTTTGAAGCGTTTAGCCGACGAGCACGTGTTAGCTCGATTGCACCTTTACTTATTGTCTGCTTACGGGCTGTAACATGATTGACAGATCCTAGGGTTGATCATATATGACTTAACTCTTGCTAGTCTTGACATTTTGTATGACTAGCTTCATGATCACCCAATATGTAATGTATGGGACGCCTTGCTATTATATATTTGGTGCTCTGACATCTTGTAACTATTATTGCTTGCTTGAGATTGAGACAATAGGCTTGTTCATGACCATAGGAGACTGTTGGCTTGTAGTTAACCCTCATGTATCTAGACAGCCGTGACTGTATAGCGAGGTGGGTTGCACTTCAATATAAGAAATATATATATATATATATATATATAAATAAAAAATATATATATATATATAATATATATATAATAAAAAATATATATATATATATATATATATATATATATATATATATATATATATATATATATATATATATATATATATATATATATATATATATATATTTCTTATATATATATATATATATATATATATAAGAAATATATATATATATATATATATATATATATATATATATATATATATATATATATATAGTTTTCCTATTTGTTTATATGTATATAATAGTATATTAAATTGTGGTATACCATGGTTGTGTTTTGCTATTTTTAATCTCAGATTTGACCCAATTCAGTAATCGCCAGGTCACACACACACCCCAATCATTTGTTAGAATTAAGGGTTGGCTTGTATTGCAAATACATGTGTATGTATATATACCTATATGTGTATAGTTTTATGCTTGAGAACCGTTTTAGAATAGATCATAGTTGTGATTATAACTATAGGAGTCCTAGAACAGATTTGATTTGTCATTTTGAGCCTAGTTTCGTCGAATTGGCCGACAAGTTGACCAAATTGAAAAAAATCAACTTTGGGTCAAACTTTATCCAATTCAACTCAAACGAACTCCGAATGACCTAGAATTTTGTGTATGACCTAAAAATTAGTAGACGGACTTGTTGACCCAGGTTTGACCAGGTTTGACCAGCATTGACCAGGTTTGACCAGAGTTGATCGAGGGTTGACTTTGACCAGAAGGGACCTAGAAGCATGTAGTCTTGCATTGTAGCTATTTCTTTTGATATTGTAGACTTGGTTGTGACATGTGTATACTTTAAATAGGTTTATATTGCCCTAGTTTAGCTATACTTCATCATCAGCAGTTCAGTTTGCCAGGCGAGTACATTTTCTGATCTTTTCATACTTCTTTGGATATGTTCTCTGGTTATAGACTAGTATACTTGATGCTGACACGATGTTCACACGGATTAGTACCCTATGGATCTTTTTATGCCATGTTATCCCCTCGGATACATCGAGTATATCATGTTCATGTACATTATCGTGGCCATCATGTACTCCATGTATTCATAGTTATCCATGTACACTCATATGTTATTTATGTACACTCATGACCATATGAGCTCCATGTATAAAGTAGTTGTTATCCATGTACAATAACATATCATGTCTTGATCCTTGTTTATTGATTGGGGGCAGGGAGAGTATAGTTGGTTTTGTGATCATTATCCCCAGTAGGTATCCATGTGTAACTCCATAGTTTATCCATGTGCAACCCAAACCGTTTATATAACCAATTCATGTTCTAAATCACGTGGATGGTTACATTTCTCTATTTATCATATTATACCTCATCTTATAGTCTCTCTCTTATTGATTTTCTTTACAGCGATTCATGTATAGTTCTCAATAGCTTGCTTTATATGTCCAATCTTGATATGAACTGTTGTAAGAGTATGCGCTCGTTCCGTCCTGATTGGACGTGTAAAATTTTTTACATGTGATGATGAAGAGTTCTGCCCTACTTACTATGGCATTGGCTTAGATGACACTGGTGACGTGGACCCTCAGGAGGATCCAGCAGTCGCTGAGGACTTGCCCATAGTCTAGCTAAGACTTAATATTTTATTGTCCTTCCATTTGAGACATTACGAGCTGTACTTGAGTTTTGTTCTGGTGGTTTACACCTAGACTTTTATTTATATCTGTGTCTCTCTTGAGATTTACTCTTCTATTCCATCTTAGTGTTGTGATTGAGTTACTTATTATTTACTCTCCATTCGGAGCTTATTGTAGACTGTGCTAGATATTGTGACTCAGGACATCGTTCTACCACCGACACTACGGCGTAGGCAGGGCGTATTCACTTCTCGTACCCTTTTACTGGGTGCAGATCGTGACACATTTTTAGTGGTGGCCCATGTAGCTCCAAGCACAACTAGTATGATTTCGTAGTGGTACTCGAACTAGAGTGTCATTACAACCTGCAGTAGGATATAAGATATAAGTTAAGGTACTCAATCACATTAGGAAAACTCTTATTAATTCTTGTTGTTAATTGTCTCCTTTTGAAAACAACTGTCCTCCTTTGATGATTTTGCTTCTTTTTCAGTATTTGATTCCTTGTTTGATCTGTCTTCAGGATGGTGGAGACACGGTCGCAGCACTCTGGTCTTAGGGATACCACTGAAAGGTCTGCTACTTCTTGTTCGACTCAGTAGGCCCCAAAGACCACAGTGTCTCTTGTTCCAGCTCAGGTGGGCCCGTCTGCAACTTTGGGGGTGCTTCTCCACTAGTTCCTAGGACTACCCCAGGAGTTCAGGGGATGCTACCACCACCACCCCAGGGGACAGTTGATGTGGCGCAGTATTTTGCTTTCATGCAGCAGATGATGGAGATGCAGCGACGCTAGGCAGAGAACATGAGACAGGACATTGATAATGCCCACCAGTTAGCAATGGTGGTAGTGAAGAAGGTGACTGCCCAACCCTAAAAAGGGCAGATTCAGCTATACTAGCCGAGGACTCCAGGTATTCCATATTTCCAGAAGATGAGGCCGCGAGACTTCAACGGTACAGAGGGTATTCCTTATGCGGACGACTGGATCGAGCACATAGAGGAGATTTTTCTCACAGAGATACCGGCTAGACTCTAGGTGGAAGCAATGGGCAGCATGATGCAGGACCTTGCCCGCACTTGGTACCAGGCCGACCCCAGGGTTGGTACTAGGGGCAAACTCGGAAGGCTTTTAAGAAGTTTTTCAAGAAGAAGTTCTTTCCCGATACTGCACTTGGGCGTTGGAGACGCAGTTTGAGAACCTGGTTCAGAGGAACCAGACTGTAGAGGAGTAAGCCGGAGAGTTATATCGTCTGGGCTTATTTGTGGAGGGCCTTAGCGAGACATCGAAGGCTAGGAGATTTAGGAAGGGTTTGGTTAAGGAAGTCAAATCGTTAATGAAGAACAACAGAAATACTACATTTGAGGAGATTTTGATGGGAGCAATGGCAGCAGAGGATGATCTGGAGCTGAAGCAAAAAAGAGGTCATGATTTACATGCAGTCTGGCAGAGGAGGACCGGCCAAGAAGCCCTATTTTTAGCAGCAGCATCAACAGAGGCCTTTCCAGCAGTAGAGACTATTCCAGCAGGCACAGCAGAGACAGGGTCGACAGGCACCGAGACAGCAGCAGGTCACCATTTATGACTTCTGTAAGAAGCCAGGGCACAGGTGGAACGAGTGCAGGAAGAGGCTAGGTAAGTGCCTACTCTGTGGATCATTGGAGCATCAGTTGAGGGAGTGTCCTGAGGCTTTCGGGCGTAAGGGACAGGGAGCAGGAATCAAGGCTCCAGTGGAGCAGTAGAGGGGACCCTTGCCGACTCAGCAGCAAAAGTTTGTTCAGCACCAGCAGAAGACTAGAGGAGGCAAGCAGGGGCGAGCTTTTGCCATGGCAGCGGAGGATACCGAGGCAGTAGGCAATCTGATAGCAGGTTCTATTCTTATCGACTCTTTTTCCGCATTCACATTATTTGATTCGGGTGCTTCCTATAGCTTTGTGTCTGTATCATTTTCCATTAGATACCAGCTTTCTTCTGAACATTTGCCTAGGACTTACAAGATTACGACTAGGGGTGGTATTATCCTCGTCAGTGATGTTTGCAAGGATCGGAGAGTAGTTTTGGGAGGCCAAAAACTGGATGTGAGTCTGCTCGTGATGCCACTACTGAACTACGATATTGTACTCGGTATGAATTGGTTGAGCAGGCACCATGCCAGTATAGATTACCGCGGGGTAGAGTTCTTTTCAGCATGCCAGGAGAGCCAGAGTTCGAGTTCACCAGGCAGGAGTCAGAGCAGAGCAGCAGAGTTTTATGCGGAGTTTCAGCAGAGGAGCAGAGCGTGCCACATCCACGGATAGCTGAGTTTATGGATGTGTTTCCTGAGGAGTTTCCAGGATTACCTCCAGACAAGGATGTGGAGTTCTCTAAAGACTTGGTACCCGGTTCAGAGCCGATATCTCAACATGTCTATAGAGTGAACAACAGTGAGCTCGTGGAGTTGAAGAAGCAGGTGGATGAGTTGCAGGACAAGGGCTTCATCCGATCGAGTTCTTCACCGTGGGGTGCACCAGTACTCTTTGTACCGAAGAAGGATGGGTCAGTACGGATGTGTATCGACTACAGGGCACTCAACAGCCTCACGATCAAGAACATGTACCCGCTGTCGAGGATTGATGACCTGTTCGATCAGTTGAGCGTAGCGAAGGTATTTTCCAAAATTGATCTGAGGTCAGTATATCATCAGGTGAAGGTGAAGAAGAAGGATATTCCGAAGACAGCCTTCAGGACTCGATATGGCCAGTTTGAGTTCATGGTGATGCCGTTTGGATTAACTAACGCCCCGGCGGTGTTCATGAACGTGATGAACAAGGTGTTCCACCAGTACTTGGACAAGTTCGTGGTGGTGTTCATCGATGACATTTTGGTGTATTCGAAGGCCCCAGAGGAGCATTATCAGGAGCATTTGAGAGTGGTTCTGGAGACTCTCAGAAAGGAGCAGCTTTACGGCAAGCTCTCGAAGTGTGCGTTCTTCATGGATCGAGTTGATTTCCTAGGTCACGTGGTGATAGGAGATGGGATCTCAGTCGACCCGTAGAAGATCAGAGCAGTTGAGGTGTGGACAACATCGAGTTCAGTCGCATAGATCATGAGCATTCTGGGATTGGCAGGATACTACAGGAGGTTTGTTCAGGATTTCTCCTGGATTGCAGAGCCATTGACTAGGCTGACCCGGAAGGACACAGAGTTTGTCTAGTCAGAGGAGTATTAGGTTGCTTTTGATGAGTTGAAGAAGCGACTGACGACAGCCCCGATTTTGATATTGCCATCAGCATCAGGCGGGTTCACTATCTACAGCGATGCCTCAAGGAAGGGTTTGGGTTGTGTCTTACAGCAGCATGGGAAGGTGATTGCCTATGCATCCAGACAGTTATGTCCGCATAAGAAGAACTATCCTACCAATGATTTAGAGTTGGCGGCGGTTATCTTTGCTCTGAAGATGTGGAAGCACTATCTATACGGAGAGCATGTGGAGATCTTCACAGACCACAAGAGCTTGAAGTATGTGTTTACACAGAAAGAGCTCAACATGAGGTAGCGCAGATGGTTGGAGTTGATAATGGACTTCGACATTTCATTGCAGTACCATCCAGGGATGGCCAACATGGTTGTCGATGCCTTGAGTAGGTATCCGGTAGCTATGTGCTTGACGATGGATCGTCACCTATTAGCAAATTTGGAGAGTTTAGGGATCGAGGTGATCGTGCCAGGAGTTCAGATGCAGATGTGGGGCCTTCAGATTCAGTCCGACTTGATGGAGAGGATCATGTCAGCTCATTTCGATAATATTACTCTGCGGTGTATCCGAGAGCAGGTTCGAGCAGGATTGGCAGATGTAGAGTTCGTCATTGCGAAGGATGGCACATTGAGGTACGGTTCCAGACTGTGTGTGCCTAGCGAAGAGCTTCAAGATCAGGTTATGCATGAGGCCCATCGCTCTCAGTATACTATGCATCCAGGTGCCAACAAGATGTATAGAGATTTGAAGGAGCATGTATGGTGGTATGGGATGAAGCGAGAGGTAGCACGCTTCGTAGCCAGGTGTCTAGTCTATCAGCAGGTTAAGGCAGAGAGGCAGAGGCCAGGAGGACTGTTGCAGCTATTTTCTATTCCTAAGTGGAAGTGAGAGCACATCACGATGGATTTTGTTTCGGGATTGCCGCGTTCACCAGGAGAGGAAGACGCAATTTGGGTTATTGTGGACAGGTTGGCCAAATTGGCCCACTTTTTGCCATTCAAAGTGGGGATGTCTACTGAGAAGCTAGCGAAGTTGTATATGCGGCAGATTGTCAGGATACACGGAGTTCCGGTGAGCATTGTCTTGGATCGGGATAGTCGCTTTACTTCTCATTTCTGGCGGAGTCTGCAGACTAGTTTGGGCACTCAGCTCAAATTCAGTACTGCATACCACCCTTAGACGGACGGACAGTCAGAGAGGACTATTTAGACTCTCGAGGACATGCTGCGGACTTGTGTTCTGGATTTTGGAGGATTATGGAAGGATCACCTGTACTTGGTGGAGTTTGCATACAACAACAGTTACCAGGCCAGCATTGGTATGTCACTATTCGAGGTGTTGTACGAGCATAGATGTCGTACTCCCTTGTCTTAGGATGATGTTGGAGAGCGAGCTTTATTGGGACCTGAGATGGTTGTTGACGCAGCTGAGAAGGTAAAGCTTATCAGGGATCGACTTTGCGTGGCACAGGACAGACAGCGGCATTGGGCCGACAGCCACCGGAGACCTTTGCAGTTGAGGTATAGCTTAGACTTATGATTAGAATCTTATTGTTTGTGATTTTGTTGATTATGTGATTGTTTAGTTAATTGAGACAATGCTTGTGCTAGGTTGGAGATATGGTATTCTTGAGAATTTTACCGACACGAGGCACTGTTCATTTCGGTAGAGGAGGGAAGCTTAGCCCACGCTATGTCGGACCTTTCGTTGTCAGCAGAAGGGTCGATGACATGTCATACAGACTAGAATTTCCCTCTTCCTTAACGGGAGTCCACAATATATTTTACGTATCAGAGTTGAGACGGTATGTGGCATATCCTAGCCATGTACTAGACCATTCTGAGATTGAGGTGGGCCCTACTCTCAGTTATCCAGAGCAGTCTGTGGAGATTATGGATCGACGGGAGAAGGTGTTGCGGAATCAGTCGATACCCTTAGTTCGTGTAGCTTGGAAGCATCACTCTCCAGGGGAGTCCACCTGGGAGAGAGAGGATGAGATGCGCGAACGATACCCCTATCTTTTCCAGTCTTGAGGTATGATTTTGTCCTTTCTTAATCATGCAGTTTGTCTTTAATTTCGAGGAAGAAATTATTTTAAGGGGGGTAGACTTGTAGCATCCACTTTTTCATAGAAGGGTATTTTAGTCTTTTTAGCCATTTTGGTCTTTTTGTGATTTTCCAGATATTTTTACTTGTGATTGTGCTAGCAACTGGTTTACCCTTAGAGGACTTGTATAGAAGCCTAACCATGCTTTAGAGATTATTATTTTTATTTTTTAGAATTTATTTTAGGCTTGAGTTTATTTTTAAGGCTTTAATTGATTTTTAGCCTTTTTCATGCAAGCCTTTTAGCCTTTTTGACTTGGGCCTTATTCTTACTTAAGAGAGAGTTAGCCCAAGTGAAAACCTAACCCTAGAGACGCATACCTGGCCGCCCAACAGCAGTACCCCCTCCCTCTTCATTTCATTTGTGAAGTTTTAGCCTCCACAAGTGAACCCTAAGAGACCCCCTTCTCCAAAACTCATTTTTCCTTCATCCGAAGTCCGTTTCTTCCCAAACAAACTCCGTTGCACTCTTGAGGAGAGGAGGATCTGCTGGAGCATTGCTAACAAGGAGGCAGAGGCTATTGTTTGAGGGAAATTGGCCGACACGACAACCGAGGGGCTCCGTTTATTGAGTTTTTGACACTCAATAGGTAAACTCTATTCTACCTTAGTAATTCTGAATTTCTTTTAATTTTGCATCCATATAGGTGCCCTAGACTTGCCCATGAAGTTTGGTTGATTTTGACTTCGTTTGATGGCGGTATCGGACACGTGTCGGTCCTTTACGGCACGTGTTCGATGAAATGCCGCTTAGGATAGAAAGTCGCTGTTTTTCGATTCTGTCTTCATCAATGTTTAGATAATATTATTTTAATAAACTTTTGTGAAGTCAGATTTGATATTGATAACGTTACAGCGGCATTTCAGGCATCGGACGCACGTGCACAGATCCCGTGCACGAGGCCGTGCATGCCCTGCCGTAAGTGCGTTGTATCTCGATGGACAGGCCTTATTTTTGCCTGAAATTCCTTGAGCACATGGGGACAACCACTTCCCCCATGCTCGTAAAATTTCACGGCTTCTCGTTGAACGATCGCGGAGAAATCTGGCGTGCACCGCTCAGCCGTACTGTGCATTCAGGCTGATTTTTGTCGCTGAAACGGACTTCGTGCGCACACGACGCAACGATGACCCATTCTAGGACCTGGGACACGTTGAACTATATCTAGACTACTCGAGGGACCAACCCTGAGTTGTGGCGTGGCCCGACGAGCGAGCCACGGGGGCGGAACCGCGAGCACGAGGGCGCGCATGCGCAGCAGGCCGCGCGCAAGTGTGGGGCTGCGTGCGTCGCCTCAGCGAGACGTGCCGCTGTGTTGCCATGTCCTAGACCTACCCCAGGACCCCCCCAGCTACGTGCATGAGCACGGGGCTTTTCGTTGTGTGTGCGATGCTCAATCGTGCGAGAACGCACGCACAAGTACACGTTGTCACGTAGTATCGGGAATTTCCGATACGCGTTCTGTGGACACGACACAGACACGATTTCGAACCCGAGAGTACACGAGCGCATCACGTGGGTCGAGACCAACGTGTATGCCGAGTTTCGCGGGTTTATTTGGTGTATATTTTATTTTGGGTCGTTGTGTGAGAAATGAGTTTTCTTTAAATTCGAATTTTGAGTTTGAGTATAATATTTTGAATTCCAGTAAATTAACTTATAAAATCTGAGTTTATAGTACGTATATGAGGTTTTGGATTTGTGGAAAACAACTTTTGGTTTCATTTCATATTTTTCTATCTTTTATGAGCATATGTGTTTTCCTTGTAGTTATGAATATATATAAATAAATATATGCATTAGTAAGACCCCGTTGAAACCCATTGCTAGTATATATGTTGAGAATGATTTAATTCCAAATTTTGTTTCACTAAAATTATCTCAAAACCTTTGGCTATTCTTCCATTTGAGTATTGGTATAGACATATATATATATATATATATATATATATATATATATATATATATATATATATATATATATATATATATATATGTATATATATAAAAATATATATATATATATATATATATATATGTATATATATATATATATATATTTTTTTTTTTTTATATATGTATATATATATATATATATATGTATATATATATATATATATATATATATATATATGTAAAAAAAAAAAATATATATATATATATATGTATATATATAAAATATATATATAAAATATATATATATATATATATATATATATATATATATATATATATATATATATATATATATAGTTTTCCTATTTGTTTATATGTATATAATAGTATATTAAATTGTGGTATACCATGGTTGTGTTTTGCTATTTTTAATCTCAGATTTGACCCAATTTTGTAATCTCCAGGTCACACACACAAACAATCATTTGTTAGAATTAAGGGTTGGCTTGTATTGCAAATACATGTGTATGTTTTTTTTTCACATATATATACCTATATGTGTATAGGTTTATGCTTGAGAACCCTCTTAGAATAGATCATAGTTGTGATTATAACTATAGGAGTCCTAGGACAGATTTGATTTGTCATTTTGAGCATAGTTTAGTCGAATTGGCCGACAAGTTGACCAAATTGATAAAAGTCAACTTTGGGTCAAACTTGATCCAATTCAACTCAAACGAACTCCGAATGACCTAGAATTTTGTGTATGACCTAAAAGTTAGTAGATGGATTAGTTGAAACAGGTTTGACCAGATTTGACCAGCATTGACCAGGTTTGACCAGAGTTGACCGAGGGTTGACTTTGACCAAAAGGAACCTAGAAGCATGTAGTCTTGCATTATAGCTATTTCTTTTGATATTGTAGACTTGGTTGTGACATGTGTATACTTTAAATAGGTTTATATTGCCCTAGTTTAGCTACACTTCATCATCAGCAGTTCAGTTTGCCAGGCGAGTACATTCTCTGATCTTTTCATACTTCTTTGGATATGTTCTCTGGTTATAGACTAGTATACTTGATGCTGACATGATGTTCACACGGATTAGTACCCTATGGATCTTTTCATGCGATGTTATCCCCTCGGATACATCGAGTATATCATGTTCATATACTTTATCGTGGCCATCATGTACTCCATGTATTCATAGTTATCCATATACACTCATATGTTATACATGTACACTCATGACCATATGAGCTCAATGTATAAAGTAGTTTTTATCCTTGTGCAATAACATATCATGTCTTGATCCTTGTGTATTGATTGGGGGCAGGGAGAGTGTAGTTGGTTATGTGATCATTTTCCCCAGTAGGTATCCATCTGCAACTCCATAGTTTATCCACGTTCAACCCAAACCGTTTACATAACCAATTCATGCTCTAAATCACGTAGATGGTTATATTTCTTTATTTATCATATTATACCTCATCTTATAGTCTCTCTCTTGTTGATTTTCTTTACAGCGATTCATGTATAGTTCTCTATAGCTTGCTTTATATGTCCAATCCTGATATGAACTGTTGTGAGAGATATGTGCTCGTTCCGTCCTGATTGGGCATGTTAAAATTTTTACAGGTGATAATGAAGAGTTCTGTCCTACTTACTATGGTATTGGCTTAGATGATACTGGTGACGTGGACCCTCAGGAGGATCCAGCAGTCGCTGAGGACTTGCCCATAGTCTAGCTGAGACTTAGTATTTTATTGTCCTTCCATTTGAGATATTATGAGCTGTGCTTGAGTTTTGTTCTGGTGGTTTACACCTAGAATTTTATTTATATCTGTGTCACTCTTGAGATTTACTCTTCTATTCCATCTTAGTGTTGTGATTGAGTTATTTATTATTTACTCTCCATTCGGAGCTTATTCTAGACTGTGTTAGATATTGTGACTCAGGACAGCGTTCTACCGCCGACACTGCGGCATAGGCTGGGCATATTCACTTCTCGTGCCCTTTTACTGGATGAGGGTCGTGACAGGCCGACCAAAATGGAAAGCTATATACAAGTAGTATCAGGTCAGTCTACACCCTACGTATGGAGAGGGTGGAGCTACGCACAAGTAGTAATAGGAATACATGAGGGATATTGATCACATAACTACTAATAACTCCCCATTCCCGAGTAGTATAGAAAATCTGGACATATCATGTCATGACACAGGATTTAAAAGGAGGGGGCCAGCCCACTCCCAAATCAGTGTCTATACAAGTACAGTAAATAAGATCGAACAATGCACCCATATACAAGGAAAGTCCAGGAATAATATCTCATAATAGGATTTGACGTATACTAGTCAAAGTACCATCGTGTCAGGAATCAAGTAAAACACTACAACTGAATCGGATATAGCAGATATCAAGACAATAAAAACTATCAGATAATGTATTTGCCTATGGTCCTGAGCTTTCAATAAGAATCGATGCTCAAAGTGATGTCACAGACCTAAAAATGAGATATACTAAGTCACACTAGATCACACTAGGTCATAAAAAGTCATACTAAGTAATGGTAAGTCAAACAAAGTCAAACTAGGTCAATCTAGGTCAAAGGTTGACCTATAGTTGACTTTTGGTCAACTGGTCAACTCTGGCCAACTCCTAGTCCACTCTAGGTTAAATTGGGTCAATAGTTGACTCATAGTTGACTTTTGGTCAACTGGTCAACTCTGATCAACTCCTAGTCCAATCTAGGTCCAATATTGACTTGTGGTTAACTTTGAGTCAAAATAGTCAACCTTGGTCAAACAAGGTCAAATCTAAGTCAAGCATCCAATTCCTAACCATTACCTACCAAGATACCATATACCTTGGTCTTTTTGGTATCCCAATACCAAACATTGGTTGGAAGTCAAATACCTTAATCTAGGTAAACATACCTTAATACCCAATACCCATACTTAGATATCTCGTAACTATCTATATACCCTAAAGCTACTAGCTAACCAATAACTTAGATATCTAACCCTAGTTACCTATGTAAACTCAATACCTTGCCTTGAAGGTAAATTATTACCTTAAGGAAAAAGGTAAATCTAAGATGTCCCAAGATACTGCTTGGGTATCTCAATATACCACTCTAACCATATCCTAAAATCCTACTCTCTTGATACCCTTAAGATACTATCATACCCACTCTCTAACATATACTAGCTATCTGAAGTCATCTAACCAAGATACCAACTTACATAAGATACTCACTCTAACATAGATACTAACTTCTAGTCTAGGATACATAGGGCATCTAATTACCTATCCAAGACACTAACATATCTATCTAGGATACTATCTTAGATATCCTAAGATACTAGCTAACTCATCTAAAGATACTAACTATCCTAAAATAGTCTAATATATACCTATACATTATACCCTTCTCCCCCAAAATGGTTGATAACCAACTCAACATATATATATATATATATATATATATATATATATATATATATATATATATATATATATATATATATATATATATACTCTATACACTATCCATGGGATAATATCCTATAATCTAGGATACCAACTCTAGCCTATATCCTGATATCCTATCCATCTATGTAATACCCCAATTCTAACTATTACCTATCATGGTATCCCAATACCTTGGATACTAGGTAATACCCTTACCCTAGTAATATTTACCTTAGGCTAGTAGATAACCCACTAACCTAGGCTAATAGATCCTAAATAAACCTTAGACTAGTCTCTTACAATCTATCCTAGTATCCTACCAATACCTTCCTACTACCTTACACTTATGTTAGGTAATTCCCTTTACCTTGAAGGCAAAATCCATTACCTTTAAGGTAACTCAATACCTTACCTTGTAATAAGGTAAACCCCATTACCTTAGTGAAGTTAAACCAATATCCTAAGATATGTCACATTAACTTAGTATCCTAAGATACTACTTTGTATCTCAAGATACCAAGTATCTTAACTCTAACATATCTAACTTAGATGTCTATATCCTAAGATATCTACTCTAACATAGATAGACATCTAACTAACAAACTCTAACTATCATATCAAACCATCTATCTAACATATAACACTAATCACACTCTAGACACTAACTTAAGGTATTCTAACACATATCTAACCACTCACACACACATGGACACAATCATCCTACTCTTAGCACTTGACATCTTGATATTATCTATTACCTAGTTCTAATACCAAATATCTTAGTATCTTGATCAATACATTATCCTCCCATATACTTATCAAACTAACTCTAATACTAATACGTGATACCAAATAGGATATCTTACACAAGTCCCAATACTCACTTATTCTTACTCATGATACTTGAGTGTCACGATACAAATATCCTCATGCTACCCAAGTATTACATTAGTACCTTGCCCACAACTTTAATACCTTGACACATAAATAATTTATATTTGGCTTACTTGTTAGCCATTTGTATCAACATTAAAACACACTAACACATATTACCTAACAATAATATATACATATATGTACTATATCATACATATTCTTGACAACCTATGATACCTATATTTACTTGATATCCATATTATATAGGCTCATAAAATACACAAAATGCCTATATCGTATAGTCAATTTTCTACTTAAAACTAATACTACACCTATTAGACCTATTCACTAAATTCTAAGATTAAAGTACGTCATAGCCCTTCGTATTAGCTTTTCAGAACTTCAAACGGATCTCATTTTCATGTCTGAAAACTCCCGAAATTGCGAAAACACCGAAACACGTTCGTCTTTCGGACAGCTAATGCTCAAACAGTTTTACAGAAAGTTCTAGAACGAATTTGGCTTATTAATATATATTTTTTGAAAGCTAACTTCAATACAGTTCTTGTAAAAAAATAGGAGATTAATCGGAGTCTTGAGCTAGGAGTTATGACATTTCTAAGTTGCTATGACTACTAAAAATGTGGATAAATATTATGACAAATTTGGGTTGTTTTGGACAAAAGAAACACATGTATATATCCAAATCTAACCATGTATATCATAAAATACCATAACACAATACCACGTATCCTATTTAGGATATATATGCCCAATCTCGACTAAAAAAGGACATGAAAGTTTCTTTGGGGACACGTATCGAACACTTGGTGGTCATAAATTTGATTTCCCCCTAATTTGTATCAAAATAAAAGGGGAAAAACCTTCAAATAGGAAGAGGAGAGCCTCAACTCCTCTTTAATGGTACTCTAATGCAAATGGGGTCCTAAATGAATGTAGTTACACTAATAAAATCGAATGAAAGGGTTTAGAGAGCTCATAACAAAAGGGAGATAGATTCTCAATGTAAAATTTCTAGATCTAGATCTCCACCAAGCTTCAAGGCTCCAAATCCTTCCAATCCCTTCTTAGCTAGCCAATAGAGGCTTCTTCTCTCCAAGGAGAAGAGAATGAAACGAATTTGGCTTAATTTGGAAAAAAAATTGGGTGTAGGAGCAATTTGGGAAAAAAACTCCTAAATTAGGGCTTGAAATGAAAATGGAAAGAGGAAGAAGATGAAATAGGGCTTTAATAGGAAGGTGGGCTGCCATGTGGGAGCCCTAAATGAGTTTGAGAGATGTCTAAGTTGCCCTTATCTAGTCTCCTCTGGTTAACTAGGAGTATGCAAAGGTTTGAGGTCAAAAGGGTCAAGTTTCTAATCTTTAAATGAGTAAACTTGTCATGTGGGTTTAGTCTAAATGCACTAGCCTAATGAGATGAGTTTGTGGGCCATGCCTATTTAATCTTTGGGTCCTGACTTGTCACGACCCACACCCAATATTTGGCATGAGCCGTGGGTATGTCTAGCCTACGCCGCAGTATCGGCGGTAGAATGCTGTCTAGTCATCTCCACATTTTATCAAATATAACTATGTAGTTTATAGATTTCCACAATACACCCACAATTCGTAGATCAGTCCACATCAACGAAATATAGATGCAATAACCACGGTGAGAGAATAACTGATCTGAATAGTCTCCGAGATAGAGACCAAAATATGATAGATAAAATAATCTCAAGAGGACAAAATGTGCTAAGATAGATGTCCACTACTCAACTCTCCTAATCCATAAAATAAAATGAAGTACAATAAATAAAAGAGTTTCTGGAGGCAACTCCTGCTCTACAGAATAACATCTGGCTAAATATCTCTTGCGGAGGGTAGCCTCGCATCCAAGTCCTCCTGCATGCTCAGATCAGGATCCACAGTCTGTTCATAATAAGTGGTACAAAACTCCTCAAGCTCATCACATAAAATGTTGATTTTCCAGTCAGGAATGGAACAAGTACACATATGACAGCTATCGGAGACATAATAAAGTCACTGAATATGTATATAGCATATGAGAGTGAAGTAGAAAGTAACTAGCATCATGGTGTAATGGATAAGAACATGTAACTCAAGAAATAGCTACCAGAAAGCAATATGTAAGCTATGGTAACATGGCAAGTATGAAGAATAAGATGAAATAATGGGAATATTAACTATCTACGTGCATTGAAATATCAATTTCGATGTGTGAACGACTAAGGGGTAAATTCGGCACCCTGTACGTATCGTGTGCGGCTGCTATTATTCAAGAATAGACATATGGGATGGAATAGGTAGTTCACACGTCTACTAAGATATTTTCCCGTCCAGCTAGTACTCATGGAATCAATCGCAAGTGGGGTAAACATAAAATACAATTAAGATGTACAATAAAATCCATGGTACTAATCCTCATTTGACGAGCGTGTCAACAAGGAACAACACATATGTATAACAGGTAGAGGAAACTATCAGATACGGTAACAATCAGTATATGTACTTGCCTGTGGTCCCGAGCTGCGGATACGGGTCAGACTCCGTATCGAGATCCAAGTAACCTGTTGATTACAAATTCTAATGTCAAATAAAGGATCTAAGTAGAAAGTACTTATCTACTTGGTCTCTCAGGCCCTTTGGTCTAAACTCTTTTGGTTATATGGACTTGGTCCTTAATTTCCTGCTTAGAATGTCCAGTTTACTTTTGATATATTCCTATACACTTTGATATATACATATATATATATATATATATATATATATATATATATTATATATATATATATATATATATATATATATATATATATATATATATAGAGAGAGAGAGAGAGAGAGAGAGAGAGAGGACTTCCTAATACTCTTAGGGTATATAGCATTCTTTATATTGATTCCTATCTGTTCGTACAATATCCTTATTCCTTGTTATAAAATCCTATGGTATACCCCAACTGTCGAGTAATCCCACACTTACTGCTCTTCGATGAACATCCCTTATCCTAACTACTATAGAGTGGATATATGTGCTTAAAGGATTTCCTTTTCCTCCTTAATATTGCAATCTGTGGCATCACTAAGGTATGGGACATGCTACCTTGACTTGAGTCCCATACTCTGCTGAAGGAGACAACCTGGTGTTACAGGATTGTGCATTATCTCAGATGTTATGGTGTTATTCCTAACTAAACCCAAGGACCTAATTATACCTGTCACTTGAATTTCCTTCCTATCACTGTACACCTGGAATGTTGGCTTGCCCTATAAGTGGTGTCATAGCTACTGCTATGTGGTCCTAATCAGGAAGTTCCATGTCCCAGGTTGTACTAGTACATGGCACCATTATACCTTCTCCTGTGTAAAAATGGTCAAGAATGACATCTAAAGATCACATGGAGTAGTGCTCATGTGTTAACTGATATGTGAAGGTATCATCTGCTAACTGATACATAGATACATTTATGGGTGGCTGATACAAATGAAACCCGACCCCTCACTCTTAGTCACCAAGCTTATCTAGTCCTTGCCTAACCTGATACTTGGTGATACCTGTTGTCTACTCATACTCTCCTCCAATACTCCTATACATATTTTCCTCTATTCTGATACTGTCAACCTGTATCCTAGAGTACTCATACTCATATATTCATCATACTACACAAATTTGACTGATTCCTGATACTCAAAGCAAGATGGACAAGGCCCCCACATCATCTGTCTAAATACCAATGTATTCCATACTAGAACACTAATGTTTCAAGGTTGACATAGTGTTTATCTCTCCCTGGTGGTCTGTCCTGTACTAAGCTGGGTACTGGGGTCGAATGATACAAGGTTCTACTGGACTTGGTACTTGCCTGGCTATATCCGTATTGGTCCTGGGCCTTGGGATATCCCTAATGCAGAGATGTGGGCATCCTAGTGGCTCCTTTTGTGATCTGTGGCAGCAATAGAAGGGAGCAGGGGAGGAACTCTTAGGGTGATATTGAGAGTATTCGAACTCATATCCCCTGGCTACTAGCAGACTTTAATACTATCAGCTATGGAACAAGGTAAACCTCCTGGACAATCTTAGTCTTGGACATAAATAGAGATGGGATAATGGGGCTAGCCCAGTAGAACGAATTGTGTACTCTGGACATGGCCATGTGTAATGTATCCTGGCTGAACATGTCCCCTGACACTAAGCTATCAATACAGGGCATTTCATCTAGTGACCACACCAGTTTGAGGCAAATAAGGAAAAAAAGGAAATTGCTAAAGTAACAAAATGTAAAACATAGCATTGCATTTGACACATGCTAAAAATAGAAGAAGATAATAATTGCCTCTAACCTGATATACAAGTCCCAATATAGCACACACACTATAGTTTTTAATGGGTACAAGGAAGAGCCTATGACAGTATTCTGTCAGTCGGTTTAAGATAAGGAAGATTCTCTTACAAAATCCAATGGTAATATGGATATTCATGCCACTATCAAATGGGTTATGAGTAGGGTTCATGTTTTAATGTCTAATGGGTAACTCTTGCCACCATAGATAATCTGTTACTTGATGTCTGGTCGAGTCGAATGTATCAATATTGGCACTGAATCGAAGATGATGTCTCCATTAGCCTGATACTTAGGCTTACCACTTGGTATCAAGGGTCCAATATGGCACCCAGTGTCAATCTGTAATGTCCGTAGTTCGTATTACGTATTTTCGTATACGTGTACGTATTTTGACTCATATTGTATGTCTCATTGCATGGTTTATTTTGGCATTTCATTTGCTTGGTTCGATTCGGTTTGCTTGCTTCGGTTTTGCATGTGGACCAACCCTACCTACCATCCACTCTCTTCCTCTATAAGCCACCATCCCCTTTCTCTCTCCTCATTCACTTCTTCTTCCTCCACTAACTATCTCCACCTACCAAGAGAGGCTTAGGCAAGTGCAACTTGCTTCATGGAGGAACTCAAATTTTGTTATTCCATTTTTTTACTCACAAGATTCTAAGACACTTTAGTACTTAGTATTTTCAATTTCCATGATTTATTTTTTATAAATCTAAGTTTGTTGCATTTTTGGATTTATTAGATTTTGATCTATCAAATGTTATTATTTTCAAGTTTTGATTGTTTCATGTTGTAGAGAATTTCATTCTACCCTATTTTGACCTATAGAAGTCCAAATTTGGACTTATAATGAAGGTTTTATGGAGCTTGGAAGCTATGTGTTCCATGGCCATCCTTCTCAGATTTTCGGAGAAGATGGGTATCCATCTACCCTGCCGCATGAATGGGTACCCATCTACTGCCGCATGAGACCCCCATTCACTTTGCCACATGGAACTCATCCACCCTGCCACATAGATGGGTATCCATCTACCCTACCGCATGGATGGGTACCCATCTACTGCCGCATGAGACCCCCATTCACTTTGTCGCATGGAACTCATCCATCATGCCGCATAGATGGGTATCCATCTACCCTGCTGCATGGATGGGTACCCATCTACTGTCGCATGAGACCCTCATCTACTTTGTCGTATGGAACTCATCCACCCTACCGTATAGATGGGTATCCATCTATCCTGCCGCATGGATGGGTACCCATCTACTGCCGTATGAGCCCCTTCCCTTAACCGTATGGCCCTGTTTCCCCCTTAGCCGTATGGCCCTGTAGCCTCTTGGCCGCATAAGCCATAACCCTGGGCTCCCGAGCCGTATGGCTCTTTCCATAGCCCTTGCACCCCGTGTATTATTCTGGTTGTTATATTTATGCTTTTGTCTCATGACCCTCTGTGTAACTTGGGTCCCTTTATAGAATGCTTGTACCATAAAAATTCTGTACATATTCTATGAACAGGATGGTGATCCGTCGTAGTGCACTCTTGACAAGTAACATGACATAATAGAGGCCCGTCTTGGCATACTCTTGATAAGTAAACCTGACATGATATACCTCGATATATTGTTACGACAGCTAGTATGACAAGACAAGAATGAATGGCCTGGACACCGTGGGCGATTTTGTTTGTACAAATGAACTAGTATTGTCTTACATCATGTCTAGGACGGGGACCCCTGAGTACCACGTTCAGGGGTACCTACTGAAATTGACTAAGGCTAATAACTAGAGTAATCCAGTAGTTATGAAAAGATTTTCTAGCTACATGCAATCCCGTTATCTGGTCGCACAAGTGGACTTGCAGCCTGCCGACGAGTAGGGCACATTTTCAGCATGCTGTCATGCGTTGCACCCTTCATGAACGGATATTTGACCTGGGTAATCTGGATGGTCTGCAGGGCTTGTGGCTGTTGGAATTATCTCATTACATCTTGCTAGTAAGTAGGTCTGTGATAACCCTAGTTAGTTAAAGTATCAAGCCGTACTTATTGCTTGGCCGTGAATGTTGGATGGAGTCTAAGCCTTGTCTTGTCCCGGTACCTGGTTACTTCAGTAACATGATTGCTTATGTTTACCTTGTCAATAACTGATCGGAATAACTTCTCATCTCTGATATTTATTGTCCTATTTAGATTTCATGTCTTAATTATCTTCTTATTTTATGTTCTGATATGCTGGTTTTAGTTCTTAAGTGAAGCCTCCTTTGTGGCACTTGCTCTTTCTGGGATCTGACCTAGCTGGTTTTGCATAGCCAGATTCTGGAGCAGCTCCAATGGATCTCCCTACATTTCAGCCAGATGGTGACCACCAGGCGTAACCCTGGCAACAAGTGGGTTTTATTTTGCTCTTCCACTCTATTGTAAAAATATTCTTTTGAGGCGTTTAGCCGACGAGCACGTGTTAGCTCGATTATACTTTACTTACTGTCTGCCTACGGGCTATAACATGATTAATGAATCATAGGGTTGATCATGTATGACTAAAACTCTTGCTAGTATTCATATTTTCTACGCTAGCTTCATGATCATCAAAATACGCAATGTATGGGACGCCTTACTATTGTATATTTGATGCTCTAACATCTTGTAACTGCACTTTCTTGCACGAGATTGAGACAATAGGCTTGTTCATGACCATAAGAGACTGATGGCTTGTAGTTAAATGCTCATATATCTAGACAGTCGTGACCGTATGGAGAGGTGGGTTATACTTCAATATACGTAGCTGGCTATGTTTGCCCCCGTTCTCCAGTATTCTAGTTCTGGGGTGTTATATGGTTTAAGTGGTGGCCCGTGCAGATCTTGTAAATCAAGATATATGAGGGTTTACTGAATAGATGTCTCAATCAGCACTCACCCTTGATCTCTGCTCGTACCCTCTAAATTTCTGAATTCTTGACCTGATCGCATGCTTGTGTCTTTGATCTATCCTGGTCCTTCCTTACTGTTTCCTGTGTCATCTTCTTCCGCGACATTGTTCCTGATCCTACCGATTGGCAAGGCGGAGCACCTCCCGTGGGCCAGCAGCAACCTGGAGATCAAGCCCAACATTCAGGAGTAGCCTCCAGAGTCATGCCTATTGGGGTCAAGAGCCACCAGTTCAGCCAATCCAGCCTGCAGAGCCTGATGATGACACCTTGGTGGGTCTCATCAGGACATTACTAGCATCTCAAGATCGTCGGGGTGACACCCTGCACCAGACAGTACAAGATGCTCTGAGCAGAGGTGGTCATCAAGGTAACAGTGCAGCCAACAACTTCAAGAGCTTGAACCCTCCCTTCTTCGACGATAGTGAGGATGCTATTGCCGCAGATGCTTGGCTGCAGGATACAGAAGTGATTCTAGAAGCGACGAAGACGTCCGAGAACGAAAAGGTTACGGTAGTATGCCTACAGTTATTGGATCTTGCCCGCAGCTGGTGGACGGCACATGCCGTTGGATTAGTGGCACCTGTTGCATAGACACTATTCCGAGAAAGATTCTAGACCAAGTACTTCGATGCAGTAGCTCGGTACGATCTACAGACGAGGTTCACCAATCTGAAGCAGATGGGCAGGACGGTCGATGGATATGTGGCCGAGATTTCGAGACTTAGTCGGTTTGCTCCTACCTTGGTAACGACCGAGTTCGACAGAGCCCAGCGATTCCAGCAGGGGATCCATCTAGAGATTTTATTGGCAGTGGTGCAATTTGAGCATCAGACTTTTGATGCGGTATTGAGAGCAGCCAAGAGGCACGAGTATACCTTCCAGAGGATCGTGGACAGGACCGGAGGTCGAAAGCGATCTCATGGCCACATGAATCAGTCTTCAGCACCAGCCCCGGCAGCTAGGGCTTTGACAATTGAAACCCTGATGCAGGCGGTCTCAGTGACGTCGGTTCAATATTTAATCCCGATGAACCCTCAGCAGCAAAAGCAGAAGCACTCTTCCGCAGTGGGATGTTCACATTGCGGAAAGCCAGGACATGTGGTGGAAGAATATCACAGGGCACAAAGATTGTGCCTGGCTTACGGGGCAGCGGATCACAAGATAAGATCCTGCCCGAATAGGGGTAGTTCATCATTATCCAACCTTACTAGTCCTTCAGTGAGAGGACCAGCCCCAGTCTAGCAATAACAACAGTATCAGCCTCAGAGGCCATTACCGACGCAGGCACTAGCCTTCCAACAACAATACCCCCAAAAGTATACACAAGCCTAAGCCCTAATTCAGAGCAGACAAAGAGATTTTCAGAAGAGGGGACCCGCACCCAGAGGACATGGTCAGGCGATGGCGATGACCGTGGAAGAAGGATTGGTACTAGGTGAGGTAGTGGCAGGTACTATTCTCGTCAACTCCTTCCCAGCATCAGTGTTATTTGATTCTAGTGCATCACATTCATTCATGTCTGCACGATTCGCGTCACGGATATGACTGGAGCCCGAGTCATTATCAGTAAGGCTCAATATACTTACTGGTAGCGGTCTTGTGGGAGTAGATAGAGTGTTTTTCTCGTATTGAATCCTAGTTAGCGGTAGAGAGTTCTCCGATTTAATAATAGAGTTTCCAATGGCCGATTATAATATGGTCTTAGGGATGGATTGGTTAAGGAACCAGTATGCTAGGATAGACTGCCATGTTGGCAGGGTTATTTTTAGCATTCCAGGCGAGCCATAGTTTTTCTTTTCACGAGGTGAAGTTGAACCTTCTCCTCCAGTATTGCGGATGGCAGTAGCAGCAGTGCAGTTACCCCGGATAGTCGAGTAGTTTCCAGATGTTTTCCCAGAAGAGCTTCCAGGAATACCGCCAGAGCAAGAGATCGAGTTTACTATCGACTTGATCCCAGGGACAGCCCCAGTGTCGGAGAGAGTATACAAGATGGCGCCGTCAGAGTTAGAGATATTGTACAAGATGATTGAAGAACTCAGGACCAAGGAATTCATTCGTGAAAGTGGGTCGCCTTGGGGAGCCCCGATGCTTCTTATGAAAAAGAAGGATGGTACATCCAGATTATGTATAGATTATCGTACCTTGAACTCAGTGACAATCAAGAACAGATACCCTCTCCCGAGGATAGATGACTTGTTTGATCAACTCAAGAGGCAAAAGTATTCTCGAAGATTGACTTGCGGTCAGGATACCATCAGATCAGAGTCAGAGAGCAGGACATCCCGAAGACAGCTTTCAGATCTAGATATGGGCATTGGGAGTTCCTCGTTATGCCATTTGGAGCAACCAATGCGCCGACTATATTCATGGACCTCATGAATCGTGTCT
This sequence comes from Iris pallida, assembly GCA_029216955.1. Classification (NCBI taxonomy): domain Eukaryota; kingdom Viridiplantae; phylum Streptophyta; class Magnoliopsida; order Asparagales; family Iridaceae; genus Iris; species Iris pallida. Next base: position 16,358,279 of record JANAVB010037020.1, read on the forward strand.
TCATGCCTTATTTAGATCAGTTCATGATTTTCTTCATAGACGACATCCTGGTCTACCGCAAGAGTGAAGCGGAGCATGAGTAATATCTCAGAGTTGTCATCCAAATTCTTAGAGAGCACCAGTTGTATGCAAAATTCAGTAAATGCGAGTTCTGGTTCGATCGTATTTCATACTTGGGTCATATCATCACCAGAGGAGGAGTAGAAGTGGATGCCCAGAAGATCGTGGCTATCGAGACATGGCTAGTACCTAGCACAGTTGCAGAAGTTTATAGTTTTCTTGGCTTGGCCGGCTACTACCGGTAATTTATTTCAGGCTTTGCTCAGATTTTTGCGCCATTGACCCAGTTGACCCGTAAGGATGTGCAGTTTGCTTGAACAGCAGAATGTCAGGATTCTTTTGAGAAGTTGAAGCGGGGTTTGATGACGGCACCCATTCTTATGCTTCCAGATAGGACCGGGGGATTCTCAGTGTATTGTGATGCTTCAGACAGAGGTTTCGTATGTGTTTTGATACAGCATGGGAAGGTAATAGCTTATGCATCACGTCAACTTCATGATCATGAGAGGAATTACGTATCCCATGACTTGGAGTTGGCACCAGTAGTGTTTGTACTTAAGCTTTGAAGACACTACTTGTATGAAGATAATGTGGAGATTTTCACTGACCACAAGAGCCTGAAGTATGTGTTTACTCAGAAGGATCTTAACATGCGTCAGAGGAGATGGCTAGAGCTACTTGTGGATTATGACATCAACCTGCAGTATCTTTCTGGGAAGACCAACGTCATTGTAGATGCATTGAGCAGAAGAGCCGGAGTTTATTTTCTAACAGCGCAACCAGAGTTATTAGCATATCTTCAGAAGATGGGTATAGAAGTTGTCCTTCCTTTCAATGTGGCATTGATGGCCAGTATGCAAGTTCAGTCCACTATAGTCAAGAGGATCCGGATGGCACATTCAACAGATTCCAAGCTTCAGTGACTCAAAGCAGAGTACGAGACAGGACGACGGCCAGAGTTATGCATTCATGAAGATGGTACACTTCGACAGGGTAAGCGTCTTTGTGTACCCAGTGAAGATATCAGACAGGAAGTCATGGCATAAGCTCACAGTTTGCAGTATTCCATTCATCCCTGTGGCATGAAGATTACCGTGATATCCGTCAGCACTTTTGGTAGAATGGCATGAAGAGGAAGATAGCCCGGTTTGTCTCTCGGTGTTTGGTTTGCCAATAAGTTAAAGCTGAGCATCAGAGACCAGCTAGACTTCTTCAGCCCTTGCCGATTCCAGAATAGAAATGGGAGCATATAACCATGGATTTTGTGACTGGATTATCTAGGTCCCCGGCCGGTAGAGATGCTATTTGGGTTATTATAGACAGGCTCATGAAAGTGGTTCACTTTCTCCTATACAGAGTTGGTCAGTCGACGGCTCAGCTAGCAGAGATGTACCTTAGGCAGATCGTTCGATTTCACGGTATACCAGTCAGTATCACCTTGGACAGAGATTTAAGATTTATATCGCACTTTTGGCACAGTCTGTAAGAGAGCTTGGGAACTCACCTCTAGTTCAGCTCAGCTTATCATCCACAGACAGTTGGTCAGTCAGAGCGTACCATACGAACCTTGGAAGATATGTTGAGATCTTGTACACTCGACTTTGGTGGTTCGTGGGAGGATCACCAGCACCTGGTGGAGTACTCGTACAACAACAGTTACCAAGCCAGTATCCAGATAGCACCGTTCGAGACACTGTATGGTAGGAAGTACAGATCCCCGCTAGCATGGGATGATGTTGGAGAGAGGCAGATGCTCGGTCTGGAAATGATTACTTAAACAGTTGAGGTGGTCAGAAGAGTCAGAGATCATCTTCGGGTCGCACAAGATCGCCAGCGCCATTGGGCCGATTCTCATTGGTGTTCCCTTGAATTTTCTATCGGTAACCATGTATTCCTTAAGATCTCGCCTACCCGTGGCGTCATTCGTTTCGACATACGGGGAAAGCTTAGTCCTAGGTATATAGGGCCATTCGATATTCTAGAGCGAGTAGGTGATATATCCTATCGTCTCGCTCTCCCACCGTCGTTGCGTGAGATGCATGATGTCTTCCATGTATCCCAACTACGACGGTATATCCCGGACCCGAGCCACATCCTGAATCATTCAAAATTGGTTGTTAGTACCAACCTTTCGTATGAGGAGAGGCCCGTATCCATATTGGACCGAAGAGAGAAGATACTCAAGAACAAGACTATTAAGTTAGTCCGTGTTGCTTGGGGTCATCACTCTTTGGGTGAGTCAACGTGGGAGCGTGAGGATGATATCCGATCGCGATATCCCGACTTGTTTGACTCGTAAGGTATAAATTTTTTCTTATGCCTTATGCTCTCAATTTCTTGCTTGAATGAATGATTGCATGGTGGAATGCTTAGTATAGCGTGTCTGTGATTAGTATTGCTTATCCTTGCCTCTCTAGCCTCTTAATAAAATTTTGAGGACGAAATACTTTTAAGGAGGGTAGAGTTGTAACGCCCGTAGTTCGTATTAAGTATTTTACTCATATTGTATGTCTCATTGCATGGTTTATTTGGGTATTTTATTTGCTTGGTTCGATTCAGTTTGCTTGGTTCGGTTTTGCATGTGGACCAACCCCACCTACCACCCACTCTCTTCCTTTATAAGCCACCATCCCCTTTCTCTCTCCTCATTCACTTCTTCATTACTTCTTCTTCCTCCATTAACTCTCTACACCTACCAAGAGAGGCTTATGCAAGTGCAACTTGCTTCATGGAGGAACTCAAATTTTGTTGTTCCATTTTTTTTCCTCACGAGATTCTAAGACACTTTAGTACTTAGCATTTTCAATTTCTATGATTTATTTCTTATAAATCAAAGTTTGTTGCATTTTTGGATTTTTTGGGTTTTGATCTATCAAATATTATTATTTTCAAGTTTTGATTGTTCCTTGTTGTAGAAAATTTCATTCTACCCCATTTTGACCTATGGAAGTCCATATTTGGACTTATAATGAAGGTTTTATGGAGCTTGGAAGCTATGGGTTCCATGGCCATCCTTCTCAGATTTTTAGAGAAGATGGGTATCTATCTACCCTGCCGCATGGATGGGTACCCATCTATAGTCGTTTAAGACCCTCATTCACTTTGTCGCATGGAACTCATCTACCATGCCGTATAGATGGGTATCCATCTACCCTACCGCATAGTTAGGTACCCATCTACTGCCGCATGAGACCACCATTCACTTTGCCGCATGGAACTCATCCACCATGCCGTATAGATGGGTATCCATCTACCCTGCCGCATGGATGGGTACCCATCTACTGCCGTATGAGACCCTCATCCACTTTGCCGTTTGGAACTCATCCACCCTGTCGCATAGATGGATATCCATCTACCCTGACGCATGGATGGGTACCCATCTACTGCCGCATGAGCCCCTTCCCTTAATCGCATGGCCCTGTTACCCCTTAGCCGCATGGCCCTTTACCCTCTTGGCCGCATAAGCCATAACCCTGGGCTCCCTAGCCCCATGGCTCTTTCCATAGCCCTTGCACCCCTTGTATTATTCTGGTTGTTGTATTTATGCTTTTGTCTCATGACCCTCTGTGTAACTTGGATCCCTTGATATAATGCTTGTACCATGTAAATTATGTACATGTTCCATGAACACGATAGTGACCCGTCGTGGAGCACTCTTGACAAGTAACATGACATAATAGTGGCCCGTTGTGGCATACTCTTGATAAGTAAAACTGACATAATATACCTCGATATGTTGTTACGACAGCTAGCCTGACATGACAAGAATGAATGGCCTGGACACCGTAGGTGATTTTTTTGTACAAAAGAACCAGTATTGTCTTGCATCATGTCTAGGACGGGGACCCCTGAGTACCACGGTCAGGGATACTTACTGAAATTGACTAAGGCTAATAACTAGAGTAATCCAGTAGTCATGAAGAGATTTCGCAGCTATAGGCAATCCCGTTATCTGGGCGCGCAAGTAGACATGTAGCCTGCCAACGAATAGGGCACATTTCCAGCACACTGTCATGTGTTGTACCCTTCATGAACGGATATTCGACCTGGATAACCTGTATGGTCTGCAGGGCTTGTGGCTGTTGGAATAATCTTATTGCATCTTGCTAGTAATTATACTACAACAAATAGGGCATACAATAGCAGTTTATCTATAGCGTTCAAGCCTCCCTGCTATAGAATGTCATCATCAATAGCATTCATTCCACAGTGCTATTAAAAGAGCGTACAATAGCAGTTTGTCTATAGCATTCGAGCCTCCCTGCTATTATAATATTATCATCCATAGCGTTCATTGTGAAGTGCTATTAAAAGTTCATACAATAGCAGTTTATCTATAGAGTTTATGCCTCCCTGCTATTTTGCTGTTAACAGAACTTTATATAGCGTGTTATGAACGGTATTAAAGTATAGTTTTTTCTGGACGCTGCTTATGTTGCTATGCCCGTATGTCAAAGTAAGATATCCAGTTCTATTAGGAGCAGCATCGTATCCTATATATTTTACATGATTAAAAAAAGACTATACACTACACCAAATCAGGGCTTTTATGGCCTCTCATTTATGGTGCGCGTCAAATGCAGGCCATAAATGATATAATATTACGTCATGAATGTATCTATCTTTTAAATATTTTAAATTGTATATCAATGTGTTTGGCCAAAAAAGAGATACAACTTATCCATCATAAGTTATACGTTTCTTACGTGTGTGTAAGTATGGTGATGGGGGTGGGGGTGTTGAATTTCTCCAAAATTTTGTTTATTCCCTTCTAATGAAAAGTTGTTGATTTTTTTCTTCCAATTATGGCATTGCCTAACTTTAATTATGAAAATTAATCATTTTTAATGAGGATATTTAAGTAATTATGTATAGATTTTATTTTATGTGAAATATAGTATGCTCTTTTGGTTTCGTTTGCTGTTTCCAAGTAAAGAGAAAGTTAATTATAATACGTACAACACATGTATATATAAATATAAATAAAATAAAAACAAATATACACACATACAAGGGTATGTTTCTATGATTTGAACTTGTGATCCTACAGGAACAAGCAGCAAAGATATAGTGCCTACAAATCGTTCTAGAAAAGACCTACTAGACCTACAGCTATCGCCCCAGAGCTGAGGTAACATGAGTCAAACTAGTGGTGAGCAGTTAATGGAATTTGACCGAAAACTTACATGAATCAACACGAAATAACAATTCCGGTCGGTTTCAGAAACAACGGATCGAATTTCGATTATTGGAAAAGTACAATTCAGTTTCTTTTTCTCTCTCTCTCTCTTTCCCCGAATATATCATCATGGCCAGAAAGTATAGGGAGCAGACGAGCGATTATAGGAGGAATAAGCACAACCAGATTGACCATAGGAGGATGGAGGTGTCTGAGAGGTTCATCATCATGTTTTTGTACGTCCAGGTGAAATTGAAATTAGGAACAGTTGTGCCCTAAAGTAGGCATCAAAAAAAAATACTCCCTAAATATGGGCGTCTAAATCTAAATTTGTGGATTAGTCCGCTAGTTAGTTAAATTAAATTTCTCTGCCTTAAAATTTTCGGTCCATAAAATTCAATGCCTAAAATTAGGGCGCCAAAACTAAACGCCCTACTTTAGGGAGCTCCTAGGCCAAGGTCAACTAGGGGATCTCCTGGACCAGGGTTATCGATTTCTTATCTTGTATGTACTATGGTCATCGATTTCCTATCTTGCATGTACCATAGCAATTTTTTTTCATTTTTCTCTTATTAACTTTTCATTTTCTATTTTCTATCTGGTATGAAATCGAATGGATCGAAAATAGAATTTTTTTATTCGATTCGATTTTGTTATATTTTCATAAAAAAATAGTCTAACTTTTGTTTCTTAAAATTACAATTTTAGGTTTATTCAATTTTTCCAAAATCAATTTGATTTTAATCGAATCAGACTCACCCCTGGATTTAACCCCATATGCCTATGGTTTTGTTCTTCAAATAAGTACAAATATACAAATACAAAGTCCAAAAAAAAACCTGTGCTACCAGCCCCAATTTTTTAAATTCCCCCTAGAACTTTTTTCACTTTTAACTTTTTAATTTCCCTCTTTACTATTTTCATTCTCCCTCTTTAAGTTTTATTCCCCCTTTATCATCAATTATCTTTCTATTTCTTTCTTCCGGGAGCGGGAGGGAGCTCTCAAACCCTCCCCCGAATGGCATCTCCTCGTTTCCTTCTGGGACCAGGTCACCATGTAGCAACTCTATCGAATGAAAACCCTATTTTCTTTGTCGTCGCTTAAATTTCGTTCTTTGTTTCATTTATCTCCTTCTGTTCGGCTCTACGTTGTAAGCAAGAACGTGCTGAAGGGGGAGTTCAGGCACGCACGGGGGCCACGTCCTCGATTGCTTCTTCCACGGTGACAAAGCCCTTGTCTTCGGTGGATCGCTGCGAGTTTGAGCACTCGTCTTCTCCGACTTGTAAGTAAGTCTCTAGTTTTTTAATTTGTTCATTAAGTTTTTTTGTTAGTTCCCACAGAGGAGCAGTACACTTGAAAGAAGCTCTTTCCAATTATCTGTAGTAGGACTAATGGTTAGCTAGCCAAGTGGTCGAGGTATGTACGAATTTGTTTTGATTAGATTTTTGCTCATGCTTGGCAGTGTGTGAGCAATCAAAACTCTTATCAAGCCTTGAACGATTAGTATGCTTTTAGCTATTGTCTTAACCTTCACCAAGTCCAATTTATGTGTGCAATTGTAATATTTATATTGTTAAAGGGGTTTTGCTTATATTTAACTTTAGGGAGAGAAATATTTTATTTATGTTGGAAATTTCATCATCAAAAGCTTCCATAACCCTGGTTTCGTCATATTTGTTTCCATTTAATAACAAAGGAAGACACAAGTTTTCTCTCGCTTGTAATTCCTTGATTTTTGTTTCAATGGTATTGTAATTATATTTTGACATCACGGTAAAACTAATGCAGTATGTCCTACTTCTCTAGATCATATAACCTGTTGATAGACATATAAATCTTGCATACGTAATATTTTTTAACTTAAAATTTACTTTGGTACCTTATAGAATACATGAAAGTTTATAAGGATTATATTAATGGATGACTTGGTTCACTTAAGTTTTTTTTTAATGTGGTTTCAATTTAGCAGTTAAAGAGCTTTAGTTAGTTTATGCCAATGTCTTCCCAAAAATGATATGATATTGCAAAAATGATTACAATTGTATCTGCATATGCATATCTGGTGCTATGCTCTCAAAAGGCTCTATAGAGGTACCCATGATTTTTTTGTGAAATTCATACAATATATCTGATATACGTGTGCACAGAACACGAGCTCAAATATTTCTTGCATTTTTGAACAACCTTAGGTAATATATCTGATGTGCAAGTTTCAATGGCTATAATTTAAGGATGTGGGCTGATGTATGTTAAAATAAATGGCCTATTTTTTAAACTTTTCTCTCTCCTTATATTCCTTTTAGGCTGCTAGTTTGGGGGTTCAAACATTGACAAAAAATGTAATGGCGACTAAAGGTTTCCTACATAGGTAATGAACTGATTCTTAGCAACTTCTTTCAGTATACTTGTTTCATATGGTACACATCTAGATAAATAAGTCACTCTTAGAAAAGTTTAACGTTATACATTTTTCTACTTGTAAGTTAAGAATGTCATGTCGATCTATGTCTCTACTAACAATTTATATTGTTGCTTTTGTTTTGAATGATTAATTTAATACTTCCTATGCTACAAGAGGTTAAATTAGTTCTTTTGGAGGGTTTATTTTCGAACATACTTGCAAGGTTCTATAATCTCTGTATACTCTCTTTAGATAAATTAAGATGCATGAACTTGTAGCTTTGACACCAAAGTTCTATAATCTCTGTATACTCTCTTTAGATGAATGAAGAACCCGATACTCCAATCCGAAACTGCCAAAAATACCAGTACCGGTACTGCAATCCTTGATTTTAGTCTGATACGCATGTATGATTCTCCTCTTGATAAAGCTTAGAGACTTGTATTTCTATTTAATGCAATTTGTTAAGGTCAAATTGTATTAGTGATCTTGAAGTGTTCATTCAGTCAGCTATTTGAAACCATTTTGCAAGTTTTAATGCTGATGTATGAACTCATTCAACAGAGGTTGATGGTTAAAATATGAACCTATGGAAGGTTAATGCTCTAACTCCATCAGCTACTTATGCCTGCAATAAACTTATCCTGTACATAAAGTAGGATGTATCATGATGCCTATACATTGTTGGCAACTAACCCTCATAACATTTTATTTTCACTTTATACATGGGCTTCAATATATTTGAACATTATTCTATCTATTTAATAGAGTTAGACTATAGAAGCATTTACTCTAATTTCTCTTCTTGCAAGGTCTATAGGAATGGAAGTTACTTAGATATATGCTTCCTAATTTACCAAGATCAGTAGCCATATCCTGGTCCATGATGATAACCATTGGTGCTCCAATATTTGGACATTTCAACCATTACGTAAAAACCTCTACAATCTTTTTCTTGTTTATCTGCTAGTAATCCACATCCAAATAGGGTGATTGCCTATGGGTATTACTAGTAGAACTTTCAGAGAGCAGTTAAAACACATTGATTATTTAGGTTTACCAAAAAATTAAGATCCAAAACAACAAAAATGTCCTTGACCTAGGGTTCATAAAAAAACACAAGGTCCGTCGTATTGGAATCGGTATCGAAGTCTTCCTATGAGTATCCGGATTGGCAGCATCGACGGTTTCAGATTGGAGTGTTAGATTTTTTGGTATCAAAAACAAATTATTATTAATAACTTATTCAAAACATAGAAAAATATTTTTTTATACATTTAGGCATAATTATAAGTATTTTCTGTGTTGTTTCTTAGTAGTTTTGAAATTGAATGAAATAATAGTCACCTTTACTGGTTGGTTTACCTGCAATAGATATGATATATTCATTTACATGCTTTTACACTCTTGATGATTGGTCTTCTTTGTTCAATTTTCTTTGCCGAATTGACTAGGAAAGAGACCCCCGACATTGGTTTTGGTCGTAGTCGGTATCGGGACATGTTAAACCATATCGATATTGGTTGTATCGTATTGGTACTAATATTTTAAACTATGAAAAAAAAACACTTTTGTCCCCTCAATAGATTTTCATTGCACAGAAGAAATCTGGATTCTTACTGTGCTGATACTGGAAACATCAAATGAGTGCCACATTGCTAGCCAGTTGCTATTTTCTTTTTGAATTCTTAAGCAGTCGTGACAGTATTGTGGGTAGACGAAAATACAACATTTTGATGTGTATTTTCCACTACATATATTGGTTCGATATATCAGTAGGATTAATGACTCTGAGATTGTTGTATGAATTAGTAACCATAGCAGCTCAACTTTATTTATTTATATTATATATAGTCGTGCTCTTGTTTTCTATTCTTTACTAGTTTGTTACATCTCAAGTTCATGTTTACATGATTTTAGTACTAAAAAACCTCATGAAGTCATGTTTAATATTCTATATTCAAGTACTTCCTGTAAACATTCTTGAATCTAGTTGTGATTTGTGACCACATGATGGAGTGAGGATGTATTAACATTTCGTTCGTTATATTATGTGATTCATGCCTTTTAAGGTTTTTTGTGATCGTGATAATGGAAATCCGGGAAGGTGCACTCTGTTTTTATTAGGCTATGTGCGTGCTCACAGTATTTCTGTAAATCAGCTGGTATGCGAATTGTCCTTGAACATATCTCACTTGGATGTTTCTATCATGTTGACGTTTACACTTTTTCTAATATAGGTCCATCTTTCAGGTGGAGGAGATTTTCAGATTGGCAGGATAGATGTTCTCAAGGATCCATTTCCTATGAATGAAAGGAAAGATATGAATTCAATGGAGATAGATAATTCTATAGAGGTATGGAACTTTTTATTTTATATAGAATATAGGCTAATGCTTCAAAGCGTATTATGTTCATATTTCTCTGCATAAGTACTAGGTTGATCCTTTTCTTGTACATTATAGATTTGTTATTATGTTGATCTATATTTACTTGCGTGTTACACTGTTGCATGAACACACAACAATAGGGACCTGACACCAACAATGGCTTGACCACGTGTATTTTAGTGCACATTTGGCATTGACCAAAACACAAAGCTCATATTCTTATAGCAACAGTTTACTGACATGAAATTGACTCCATGATGGTCATTTGCATTAATTTCAAACAGAAAAGACAAAGGATTATAATGGTTTTAACCAGCAATGAAGAAAGGGTGTGCCACAAGTTGTGAACTTGCTAAGTATGTATGGATATGAATGGATCACTAATAAATTCAACTGATAATGGATTCCAGTTGTTTGGATGATTAAAACTCATAGAATTTTAGGCAGTTTTCTATTAATAGCTAACTCATAAATTCAACTGCTTGTTTATTAACCATGAACACTAATGTTTCTCCCCTATATTTGTGTAGGTTGGATGAAGTAAGAGGATTTGTGAGGAGCTTTGGTTGTGGATATACTCGAAGGGTTCGAGCTAAATTTTGAATATGCAACATTTTGGATATTTGTATGGAAACAATTAAATGCTGACTATGCTGTTAATGTTTAAGTTTCGAGAAATTATGAAGGATTTTGAATGTTCTTGACAGTGAAATTAATGAATTTACTTGTGTTCGGAATTCATTCTGTGATTGATTCGTCGATAAGCATTTAAATTTTTGAATACCTACATTCAATATATATATGAAATAGATATTTGTGGCATTCTGTATATCTGTAATGCTATTTTGATGTGTTATAATACTATTCTGATGTGAATTATTTCTTTATACTAATTCATTCTACAATAGCATTCTGACATGATATTGGTACACATATAATAGTGCGAAAGAAACGCTATAAAACCAATTTGTATCGAAAAGCTATTCAAACGTTATTATAAAACTATAGCGTTCGTAAATGCTATGTAAACTCTATAGCATTTCTCACTGCTATAACAAGTCTATAGCATTTATGGACGCTATAATAACTAAATAGCGTTCATAAATGCTATTATTTTCCTATAGCGTTCTTATATGTTATAAGACTTGTATAGCATTCATAAATGCTATAACCTGTCTATAGTGCCATAGAACGCTATAATCCATTAGTAGCGTTTATGAACGCTATAACTTTATAGCGTTCTTGTACATGGGGCAATTATAGCGGGGGTATTTATAGCGGACCGAATATGCTATAATAGGCATTCTACAGCGTTCTGAGTACGCTATCGTATCCCATATCTATTGTAGTGTTAGGCCTATGATAACTCTAGTTAGTTAAAGTATCAAGCCGTACTTATTGCTTGGCCGTGAATATTGGATAGAGTCTAAGCCTTGTCTTGTCCCGGTACCTGGTTACTTCTATAACATGATTGCTTATGTTTACCTTGTCAATAACTGATCAGAATAACTTTTCATCTCTGATATTTATTGTCCTATTTAGATTTCATGTCTTAATTATCTTCTTATTTTATGTTCTAGTATGCTGGTTTTAGTTCATAAGTGAAGCCTCCTTTGTGGCACTTGCTCTTTCTGGGATCTGACCCAACTGGTTTTGCGTGGCCAGATATCGGAGCAGCTCCAGAGGATCTCCCTACCTTCCAGCCAGATGGTGGCCACCAGGCGTAACCCTGGCAACGAGTGGATTTTATTTTGCTCTCCCACTCTATTGTAAAAATATTCTTTTGAGGCCTTTAGCCGATGAGCACGTGTTAGCTCGATTGCACTTTACTTACTGTCTGCCTATGGGCTGTAACATGATTGAAGAATCCTAGGGTTGATCATGTATGACTAAAACTCTTGTTAGTCTTCACATTTTGTACGACTAGCTTCATGATCATCTAAATATGTAATGTATAGGACGCCTTACTATTGTATATTTGATGCTCTAACATCTTGTAACTGCTTTTTCTTGCACGAGATTGAGACAATAGGCTTGTTCATGACCATAAGAGACTGATGGCACTACAAAAAAAGTGACCTTTTGGGACGACATTATTTGATACACAATTTTTATGAGTCCTAAATAATATTATTTGGGACACAAAGTAATATCATTTAGGACGCATTGTTTTTCGACCCTGATAATATTTACTTATTTTGGACTGACCTTTCTGTCCGTCCCAAATAGAATTTCAGCCTGTCCCAAATAGTTTGGCGGAAAATGAAAAAACACCCGGGTAATTTTTTGGTCAAATTTTGAATTTAGGATTAACTATTGGATTATAAGTCAATATTTGGATTTTAGTTTAGTATTTTACTTGGCATAAATTATAATACAAAATCCCTCTTCTCTTCAACTCCTCCTCCTCCTCCTCCTCCACCTCCTTTCATGGCCTCCACCTACTCCGTCTTGCTCTCGAGATCCTCCACAACCCTAACTTTCACGAGGCCCCGATGCCTTCGATCTTCACCATGCAACAACTTCGATCTCCCCTATTTGAAGAAGAAGGTATGACCATTTTGATTTCTTCTTTATACATCGATTTTTTTGCCCATATTATGGAAGAAATTAAGTTTTCTAAGGGAAGGAATTTAGGTTTTTTGGTCAAAAATAATTGGGGGTTTTGCAGTGGACCTTTGGAGCTTTTCTTTTTTGTATTTTTTCTTTAGGACTTTTTTGAACTTTTTTGCAGTGGAATTAGGGTTTTGTTTTCAACGCCTCGAGAGATCAAAATTCTAGTGTTTGGAGGGAGATCTCGCAATGGATTGGGGAAACGTAACGACGGAAGATCTGGTCGACGCTCTTCGAGAGTTGGATTGGTCGTCTCGTCCCATCAGCGAGTTCTTCTATAGGTTCACCATCCCTAGATCTTACTCCAAATGGAACTCCCGATTGAAGTGCAATATTTACTAGTCCGATTTTGACCATTTTTCTTATTTTGCAACCTTATGTCGTTGTCAATGGCAACGTGGACGAGCACCGACGACCTCCAGTGGAGAGGCGCTGCCCACAAACCAAGAGGCTTTCAATTTCATGGTCCCTCCCCAATCAGGCTACACTGTCTCTCTCCTCTGAACAAGAGGTATTTTTTATACTCTCGTCAAAACTCTGCACGGTACATGTTTGATTTTATGCTTTTTAGTTTTAAATATGTGATCTAGTGCTTGGCATTTCTAAGTTAAAATGGAGAAGTACCTATCCTATGGGGAGCCTGCATATGCAAATTATTTCAGTGACGAGAACGCCAATAGCCTACGGGGAGCCTGTATACGGAAATATAAGGTAATTTAGTTCTACTTTTCCGTTTTGATATTTTTACTGATAAAGAGAAGGTTTTTCTTCAATTCAAGTTAGTTTTCAGCTATGTAATATGTTTATATGCATTAGTTTCAAGTGAAGATGTGATGGATGTAATGAGAGACTAGACGCAAGTTTATATCTATATATATTTGTTGATAAAGTTTAAAGGTTGATAATAAATGTGGTAGCATGGTTCATCTTTGGCAACAATGGCAATGGCAAGTGAAGAGTTTCGCTTCTTGTTGGTAACTGGTCTCTTGCTACTAGTTATTGAATTCTCCTTTTATTCACAGATCTTTTGCATGCCATTACTTCCATTGAAAGAAGACTGTAGGTGCATGTGGATATCATGATGAGTTACATACAATATTGAAGGTCGCAATATGAGGTGTGTGTGAATAAACAAAGGTGCTCTATCCTGAGCATGTGCATGAGGAGTTTAGTAAAAGCTATCAGTATAGGGTACTTAAAAATGTTGAACTTCATGAATGTTACCCCATTCTTTCCTCTGATGAAAGACACCATTTTGTTTTATCCCGTTTTTTGTTTATTTTTAGTTAGGACTTCTTTTTATTATTTTTAACTGATGATATCATGATACTTTAGACATGATCTGAATGTTCTAAAGTGCTAGAGCATTTAGTAAGCTTAGGTGTGAAGCAAAATGCAACAATTTATGCATTGCTTGTTAAAGCCCATCTTGTCAATCGGGACAAGAAAGCTGGTCTCTCTGTAATTGATGATATGGTATGTAATTTCACTCGGTTCAAACCAACTATTGAATGTCCATCTGTCTACACCAATACCATAAAGGTTGTAGTTGTCGCTACTAATTGGAAAAAAGTGATATTTACTCTTCGTAAATTAGTTACATCTTGTCTAGCATTCATCATCATAATATGAATATTGTTCACATGCATCTAGATATATGGTCTCAAATGTCAGATAAATACGTTCTTATGATAAGAACTAGCTTCCTGTGAAACTGGTGAGTGATATTAGATGCTAATCTTATTAATTTTGAGTTGCCAGGTTAATTTGAATTGGGTAATTCTAAAATTGTTACCATAATATGCCCGATCTCAAGGATTGCATTGTAACATTGTAATGCATTAGGAATTCCTACATCTACATTTCTACACAACTTTTAAATTTATGTTGTTATAGATATTTCCCCATTGTATATATCATTAAGCCATCATGATGTATTGTTATAGATAACCCGTTGTGAGTTTTAGTGGTGGGTGGGTGGGAGTAGAGCTAGTATAGATAGTCCTACATCAGTTGTGAGAATGATTATCCCTGATTGTACTTGTATATATATCCAAGGTTATTGTACCTAACAGATCATTTGTTACATCATTTAACAAGCACCATGTGAAATAATTTATATACTTAAGGTTTTCTTTATAGTTTATACATGTTCCAAATGTCTGATCTCCTAGGTTGCATAGACACAGACACGATACACAACCAAAATACGACATGTTTAGAAAAATTAGGATATGGGTAAGGTACGAATACGGTTCTATATAGATGAAAACATATTTATATGCATATTTTTCACATTAGGATCTCAATAATATTTATTTTTGTGCATCTTTTAGGTAATAAATTGGTTTAAAAAGTTCTAGAAAAGATGTGATACAAAGAAACGTTGCATTCTCATATCTCAATTATGTTGCACCACGACAATGCATATTCACTTTCAAGTTTCAACCATGTTTGGATCTTTCTGGAGCTTAAAAATGGGGTGAACTTTATTTGGCATGAGTATCGAGCAACTATCATTAGGATATGGACACAGACGTGGACAAGGATTCTTTCCTCTCAGGGAGTACTCGTGCAATATAGATGATCTATCATCATTATTTTTTTCTCCTTTATTGAACATATTGTATTTTGCTTCCACATTCTATTTGTGAATAGGATATGGTATGGAGAATTGAATATAATCAGATGGTTGTTTGGTTGCCTCTATAGAAGTCTGATTCTCCTTTCTAAAATATTTCCAGCAGTAACTTTATATTGTTTGTATCTTAGAATTTACCGTTTTCAACTCCTCACTTCTTCATCAAGTTGTTATTTCCAGCTCTTTCCCTCTGATGGATCACTGTCCCTTTATTTAATGCGTTATCTGAACTTTATTCTATGTGATTATGCTAATAATAGTTTTCATTATTGTTTAATAAGGTGTCGCAGAATAAATTATGGATTTTCATATGCTACTTCACTGCTTGTAACATGGGCAAATATGAATTTCCTTATGTTACAACATGACAAACTGCATTCTCTTATTCGTTGTGTAATCATTTCACTGCAATAGTCTAAAGGAAGAGTGTAATTTAGGTCTTTGCAGCTATATAAGTTGTTTGCTTCTATTGATGGTGGATCATGATTTCAATTACCTAATGTTGTGAAGTTGGCAGAGTTGAAATTAGAAAACGACTGGTGTAGCCATATGTCATGGGCAAATATGAATTTCCTTATGTTACAACATGACAAACTGCATTCTCTTATTCGTTGTGTGTAATCATTTCACTGCAATAGTCGAAAGGAAGATTGTAATTTAGGTCTTTGCAGCTATATAAGTTGTTTGCTTCTATTGATGGTGGATCATGATTTCAATTACCTAATGTTGTGAAGTTGGCAGAGTTGAAATTAGAAAATGACTGGTGTAGCCATATGATTTTTTTTATTTTTTATTTATCAATGTGGAATTCCGATATCTAATGTGTTTATTGATGCAGGGTTCATTGCAATGTATGCTACTCTTGCAAGCCGAGATGTGGTACGTGTGGTCTCTTTTTTTCTTTTCTTTACAATCTTGGTTAGAGTTTTTTAAACCATGTACTTCTGGTTCTGGATCTTTGTTCTTGTTGTTCAGAGCAGATATTTCTTTATTGGAAAATACCTAATTAGAGTTTCTGGTGTTTTCCTTCTGCTATTTTCTATATGACTGTTGCTTGATTCCTGAATTACCCTTTTATCTGGACGGGAAGGGTGGACTCCTTGAATTTGTAGAAAAGCGCCTTAAAGAGAATGGCCACATGGTTATCGTTGTTGCTGAGGGTGCAGGGCAAGAGCTTATTGCTGAAAGCATACGGTCCATGAACAATGAAGATGCTTCAGGAAATAAGCTACTCCTAGATGTTGGGCTATGGTTATCACAAAGGATAAAGGTATACATGTGAACCATGTTGTCTATACAAGAAGTAAGAATGTGCTTGCTCCCTATAATTGTGGAATAACTACTAGTTCTTTGCCTGTCAATGCTTTCCAATTGGTTAAAAAAATACATTCAAATTCATCATATAAATCTGTTTCCATCTTTTTTTGCTCGAAGGTTTGAGCCTTGCACATTATGTACTCTCTAAGAATTCTGTTCATTATGTTTTGAGAAGTCCTACTTAATCTTATAGTGATCCTGTTCTCCCCTAGTTAACTAGCCTTTCTAGGAAGATAATAAGGCAGACTTCCACTTTTATGTTTTACATTGGGAGAAATAGATTTAGTGGTTTCTTCATATTCTTACTTTTCCTGATCTTACAGGATCACTTCAGAAGGACAGAGAAAATGACTATAAATCTCAAATATATAGGTCAGTTTTTAAGTGAATCTTCAGTTTCTTGTTGAACCGACTTCAATAGAAATTATTAATCACGTGATGTGTCCCAACTACAGATCCAACATACATGATTCGTGCAATTCCAAGCAATGCCTCTGATAATGTCTACTGCACTTTGCTTGCTCATAGTGCCATCCATGGTGCAATGGCAGGGTACACGGGGTTCACTGTTGGACCTGTTAATGGAAGGCATGCTTATATACCTGTTAGCGATTCTCTCGAGGACAGCCATCTGCTGTCGTGTAACTCCTTCACAGAAGACTGCTCCAAAGAAGGCTGCAGATGGTGCGTTTGACATGCACATGCGGCTATCGACGTGATGTAAACTTTCATTTTGTAAACAATGGGATATGAATTTTATGTTATGGGGGAAAGATTCGACGTGATGTAAACTTTTGTTTTATTTTGTAAACAGTTGGATATGACTTTTAAATGTTTTATAAAAATTTCTTGTCTTAATGTTGCAGCTACCATAATGCATTTGCGATTAAATAGTTCTGTGTGATTTTTGTTCTATATAAAATTTAATTGTATATTTCATATATAAATAGGAGGAGGATTAAGTTTTTGGGACGTATTTTTTGGGACAGATTTATAAACTGTCCTGCAGAATTTGTAATTTTGAAACCTTTTGGGACGAGAGTTTAACAGTCCTTTATAAGTATTTGGGGCGGCAAATATCCGTCATTTAACTTTTTGCCACGCCACCCTAATAAGACCACCCATTGCCGTCCTAAAGACCGTCCCAAATAGTAGTTGGGACGGTAAACCTATTTATTATGACGTTTTTTTGTTGTCCAAAAGGTCACTTTTTTGTAGTGTGGCTTGTAGTTAAACCCTCATGTATCTAGACAGCCGTGACCGTATAGAGAGATGGGTTGCACTTCAATATACGTAGCTGGCTATGTCCGCCCCTGCTCTCCAGTATTCCGGTTCTGGAGCGTTATATGGATTAAGTGGTGGCCCATGCAGGTCTTGTAAATCAAGATATGTGAGGGTTCACTGAATAGATGTCTCAATCAGCACTCGTCCTTGATCTCTGCTCGTACCCTCTAAATTCCTGAATTCTTGACCTGATCACATCCTTGTGTCTTTGATCTGTCCTGGTCCTTCCTTACTGTTCCTTGTGTCATCTTCTTCCGCGATATTGTTCCTGGTCCTACCGATCGGCAAGGCGAAGTACCTCCCGTGGGCCAGCAGCAACCTAGAGATCAAGTCCAGCATTCAGGAGTAGCCTCCAGAGTCATGTCTACTGGGGGTCAAGAGCCACCAGTTCAGCCAGTCCAGCCTGCAGAGCCTGATGATGGCACCTTGGTGGGTCTTATCAGGACTTTACTTGCATCTCAAGATCGTCGGGGCGACACCCTGCACCAGGCAGTACAAGATGCTCTGAGCAGAGGTGGTCATCAAGGTAACAGTACAGCCAACAGCTTCAAGCACTTGAACCCTCCCTTCTTCGACGGCAATGAGGATGCTATTGCCACAGATGCTTGGCTGCAGGATACGAAAGTGATTCTAGAAGCGGCAAAGATGCCCGAGAACGAGAAGGTTGCGGTAGTACGCCTATAGTTATTGGATCTTGCCCGCAGCTGTTGGGCGGCACAAGCCGTTAGATTAGTGGCACATTTTGTATGGGCAGTATTCCGAGAAAGATTCGAGACCAAGTACTTCGATGCTATAGCTCAATACGATCTTGTCACGACCCGCACCCGCTTTTCGGACGCGAGTTCGCGAGCAAGCCAGCTACGTATCGAGCGGACTCCAGCCCGACTTGAGTACGTATAAGATGTCAAGGTCATGGTATCATATCTAATCTAAACTATATCTCAATCCACATGAATCAAATAATCAAGAAATAACAAGTATGGTTCATGGTCTGCAGCCCATTAGCATATTATTCGATTAGACTCCAAGAATGATATGAGTCTATAAATAAGCAGAGTATATCATGGTACTGAATATAAAGCACGAAAAGATAATAAAGAAATATTACAAGAAAATACTTGTATCAAACATCGCAATCCTCTACCATCCTGCTCTGCTAACTAACACCATGCAGTCGCTAAACCTGAAGAGATCATCAGGTCCTCAGAGGACTAGCAAGATACATAAAACATGCCTATCTAGCAGTTTAATCACACAATAATATAACCAGGGTATAAACAAGAATTAGACATGAGTCTGACAAGTGGCTACTGACAGGTAACTATGAACACGAATACAGGATCAAGTATGCATAAATGAACTGCTGGAAGATCAATAGAAAACTAACCCTCGCCCCGATTGTGGACTCGCAGGTCAGTTTCAAGACAAGTCACCCTCGCCCCGATTGTGGACTCGCAGGTGCAGAGGACAACCCTCGTCCCGATTGTGGACTCGTAGGTTATTTCAAGATAAATCACCCTCGCCCCGTATGTGGACTCGCAAGTGCAAAGACAACCCTCGCCCCGTGTGTGGACTCGCAGGTTGTGGGAAAAACAAGGAATAGCAGTTCACTCACATATACTTGCAGACACGACTCAGTCAAGATGCGGGTGAAGACACGACACTACCCAATCACGATACACGAGAGAACCAATCCAATATGAACTAACAAGGCTAACCATGTATAAGGACTATAGCTATACTGGCATGTATGATATACAAATCACAAGCAAAAACCAACTAGTAAAACCATATAATAATAGAAATATGCATGTAAATAAACTGTAGAGGGAGGCAAGGTATACTTGCCTGGTGGTAGCGCGAAGAACCAATAAAATACCGTCAACTGGTACACCATAACGTCCAAGTCATCACAACTGTCTCCAAAAGCTGAAACAAACATTGCCAACATTCTCAGAATATTTAAATTAGCTAGGATTGCCTGTCCTTAAGTCCAATTCTGGACACAAGGGCAAAATGGTAATTTCGGGCAAAAATGGTGTCCACCGTTGGACCTGCTTTGCACCGAAAAGCGTGCCAGAGTCAATAGTCTCTAAAGTCATCAAACTACATGTCTACGGATCTGGTTTTCCGATACGAACCCAACCGTATGTCCAGAGTTGGATTCCGACGGGCCGTGCACAAAATCGTCCGTTGAGTGGAACCGCGGGGCCCACAAAACGGTGATTTTATCAACTGTCTCAGAATTGGACCAAACTTGGCATGCATGACCAGAAAAACGATATGGTCCTGCTGGCACAAGTTTCGTCTCGATCTGACAAGCGTGCACAAAGTAATTGGGAAATTTGCAAAGTGCACGATACGGTGAATTTCGACGGATACGTATCAAATTTGTCGCGCACACGCGACCAATTTGAATTCTGCCAAAGCCCACACGACCACGAAGCCGTTACGCAACTTTCAATGCCTGCGGTTTGCGACCACGTTGCCCGAAATGGCAGGACGCACGTCATATCGAAGGATTTCGCGTTTTCGAAAAACAATTTTTTGGTCAATTTGGGTTGCCGATTTATCGGCGCTTAGTCGATCAAATCAAATTCTGTAAATTGGGTCTTGTAGCCCTATAGGTTGTGTTAGTCTATAATCTTTTAGTCTTCTGAGTTTCCTAATGTTCTGACAGTGACAGGCCCTCCAAGTTGGGGTGTTGGGGTCGGTTTCATGTTCTATTTCGAACGTGTTTTCCTTGGTTTTTCAGGATTAATTTTGAACAAACTAATGGGTTAAAATTAAATCTATTTGAAAGACTATACAGATGGTTATATAGGCTATGCGTTGGATTTACTAGATCGAATTTTGGTCGAAAGGAATCGGAGAAAGATTGCGACGAACCTGGGTGCTTGGCTGTCGGTTAGAAACAGGGGTCCCATGTTTCTGGTCGGTCGTCGGTGCTGTGACGACGCTACGGCGAGGTAGGGTGGCACGCGTGGTCGTCCAGAGGTGGGGAGTATCGCTGGGTATCCACGAGCTCGAGTGATTTGAGTTTCCTCGAGTTCTTCCTTGTCGAACTCCCCTTCGTATCCTCCCTTCTCTCGATTTTTCTCTCAGGATTCGGCTCGGGTATACACGAGATTAGGTTTTGATATGGAGGAGAATCTAATGTAGATTATACTGCACCAGATTTGCTTTGATTTGGTTGATCCTTATTCAAGATTCAAACTTGAGGATTCTCCAAAACCCTTTCTATTGCCGCGTGGGAACAGAGTTCAGGCTTGGTTTCATCAGCTTCAAATATGTGCACGGTCTGCTAAGGGGGGAATGGCCTTGGCTTCAATTTAGTTGGGGTCTTATGGGGGTCTGATTGTTGGCAGGCCGGGCTGGACTGAGGGGAAGGGCCTATGGCTGGATTTCTGTGGGCTCATGCATGGGATGGAGTTTTATTAATTTGTATATGAAAGCTATGTATATACGTGTATATACACACACATATACATGCGTATATTAATACACAAACACATATACTACATATATATAATTTATATTTATATATAAATACACATGTACACATACAATATATATTTATATACACATACACATACACACCTTATATATATATATATATATATATATATATATATATATATATATATATATATATATATATATATATATATATATATATATATATATATATATATATATTTTACATATACCTATATACACATATTATATATATATATATTTTTTTACATATACCTATATACACACTCATACATTTATATATACACATATTTATATATTTATATATACGTATACACTATTATATATATCAATATGTACATACAAGTGCACACATATATAATATTTATATATACATGCATTCACATATATAATCTATATATGCATATATACACATATCATCTATATAATAATTGCTTTAATAAATAATAAATCATTATCATTTAATAACAACAAAGTAATATTAAAGATAATAAAAATCCTAATAACAATTAAAATAACCCAAAAGTCGTTTCTGATGGATACAACATGCACCCTACCTATCTGGCTCCAAAAGATCATACAAATTCTGTAAATACTATTTAATAATAATAATACCTATAATCTACCTATAACAAATATTCTTAGAAAATAATTGCCAAATCAAAATATATACAAAGTACTTGCACTTACCAAACATGTCTACAAGGCCGTACTTGAACCCACTACATGTCTACATGGGCCTGGACTCAGTTCGGGTCCAGTTTGACTAGTTTTGTACAACCGAGTCTCCTAAACGTCAAATAATATAATTAATAAATAAATAAAATCTTCGGTACGGTTAAGTCACAACTTGGTCTGGTTTTTCTAGTTGGGACACTCCTATAGCTTTGTAATCCCCTACCATGACTAAACACTAGTCAAAGCACGCTATTGCACTATCCGTGCCATGATTCCAAGCCGTTTTGTACTTCAAAATTCAACCATGATTTAAAATCATCTACTGTAATAATTAACTAAATAATTATTTATAATATTCTAAAATTATTATTTAAATCAAATAAATAAATAAAAAAATATTACAAAATTTTTTGGAAGGGAGGCTACAAATCTACCCACCTTAAAAATAATTTTGTCCTCGAAATTCTAATTCATAACTATTCCTTAAAATTCAAGATAGAAGTCTACTATTACCTTAATCTCCTCAAACTTAATTCCTCAAAATATTTTTATGGCCTTCTCTAGTCATTTGGTGTTTACGAAATCTCGAGAAATTCTACCCACCTTAGGTCACAATACTCCCTTGAAACACAGGTCACTAAAATCCCATAATCTTCTAACTAGTGACTAATAATTCTACCAAAATATCTAGGACATATGGTACCTATAATCCCTCATATGTATAAACAACCAAATATTCAAAATCAAGCAATATTCTAATATAACTTAGGAATCTCTGATGAATTCTAGACAGCACGATTATTCATCACCTCAAAATAGGAAAGGACGAGAGTCAATGGTACGGAAAGCAAGGAAGTATATTCGAGGGCAAATATGGAATTTTCAAGGACGTAGAGAATTTCTTGGAGAATTTTCAAGGCAGAGTGGATTGAGATTTCTAAGGTCTAGTCAAGGTCGCAGGCTCGTACCAGCACAGTTACGTAACCGGTATGATATGCTCTGACCTGCATGGGCCACCACAAAAACTTGTCACGACCCGCACCCGCTTTTCGGACGCGAGCTCGTGAGCAAGCCAGCTACGTATCGAGCGGACTCCAGCCCGACTCGAGTACGTATAAGCTGTCAAGGTCATGGTATCATATCTAATCTAAACTATATCTCAATCCACATGAATCAAATAATCAAGAAAGAACAAGTATGGGTCATGGTCTGCAGCCCATTAGCATATTGTTCGATTAGACTCCAAGAATGATATGAGTCTGTAAATAAGCAGAGTATATCATGGTACTGAATATAAAGCATAAAAAGATAATAAAGAAATATCACAAGCAAATACCTGTATCAAACATCACAATCCTCTACCATCCTGCTCTGCTAACTAACTCCATGCAGTCGCTAAACCTGAAGAGATCATCAGGTCCTCAGAGGACTAGCAAGATGCATAAAACATGCCTATCTAGCAGTTTAATCACGCAATAATATAACCAGGGTATAAACAGGAACTAGACATGAGACTGACAAGTGGCTACTGACAGGTAACTATGAACACGAATACAGGATCAAGTATGCATAATTGAACTGTTGGTAGATCAATAGAAAACTGACCCTCGCCCCGATTGTGGACTCGCAGCTCAATTTCAAGACAAGTCAGCCTCGCCCCGATTGTGGACTCGCAGGTGCAAAGGACAACCCTCTCCCCGATTGTGGACTCGCAGGTTGTTTCAAGATAAATTACCCTCGCCCCGTATGTGGACTCGCAGGTGCAAAGGCAACCCTCGCCCCGTATGTGGACTCGCAGGTTGTGGGAAAAACAAGGAATAGCAGTTCACTCACATATACTTGCAGACATAACTCAGTCAAGACACGGGTGAAGACACGACACTACCCAATCACGATACACGAGAGAACCAATCGAATATGAACTAACAAGGCTAACCATGTATAAGGACTATAGCTATACTGGCATATACGATATACAAATCACAAGTAATAACCAACTAGTAAAACTATATAATAATAGAAATATGCATGTAAATAAACTGTAGAGGGAGGCAAGGTATACTTGCCTGGTGGCAGCACGAAGAACCAATAAAATACCGTCAACTGGTACACCATAACGTCCAAGTCATCACAACTATCTCCGAAAGCTGAAATAAACATCGCCAACGTTCTCAGAATAGTCAAATTAGCTAGGATTGCCTATCCTTAAGTCCAATTCTAGACACAGGGGCTAAACGGTAATTTTAGGCAAAAACGGTATCCACCGTTGGACCCGCTTTGCACCAAAAAGCGTGCCAAAATCAATGGTCTCTAAAGTCGTCAAACTATATGTCTACGGATCAGGTTTTCTGATACGAACCCAACCGTATGTCCAGAGTTGGATTCTGGCGGGCCGTGCACAAAATCGCCCGTTGAGTGGAACCGCAGGGCCCACAAAACGGTGATTTTATCAACTGTCTCAGAATTGGACCAAACTTGGCATGAAGGACCAGAAAAATGATACGGTCCTGCTGGCTCAAGTTTCGTCTTGATCTGACGAGCGTGCACAAAGTAATTAGGAAATTTGCAAAGTACACGATACGGTAAATTTCGACGGATACGCATCAAATTTGTCGTGCACACGCGACCAATTTGAATTCCGCCAAAGCCCACACGACCACGAAGCTGTTACACAACTTTCGATGCCTGCAGTTTGCGACCACGTCGCATCGAAGGATTTTGTGTTTTCAAAAAACAGTTTTCTAATGTTCTGACAGTGGCAGGCCCTCCAAGTTGGGGTGTTGGGGTCGGTTTCATGTTCTATTTCGAACGTGTTTTCCTTGGTTTTTCAGGATTAATTTTGAACAAACTAATGGGTTAAAATTAAATCTATTTGAAAGACTATGCAGATGGTTATATAGGCTATGCGTTGGAACTAGATCGAATTTCGGTCGAAAGGAATCGGTGAAAGATTACGACGAACCTGGGTGCTTGGCTGTCGGTTAGAAACAGGGGTCCCCTATTTTTGGTCGGTCGTCGGTGCTGTGACGGCGCTACGGTGAGGCAGGGTGGCGTGCGTGGTCGTCCAGAGGTAGGGAGTATCGCTGGGTATCCACGAGCTCGAGTGATTTGAGTTTCTACGAGTTCTTCCTTGTCGAACTCCCCTTCGTATCCTCCCTTCTCTCGATTTTTCTATCAGGATTTGGCTCGGGTATACACGAGATTAGGTTTTGATATGGAGGAGAATCTAATGTAAATTATACTGCACCAGATTTGCTTTGATTTGGTTGATCCTTATTCAAGATTCAAACTTGAGGATTCTCCAAAATCCCTTCCATTGCCGCGTGGGAACAGAGTTCAGGCTTGGCTTCATCAGCTTCAAATATGTGCTCGGTCTGCTAAGGGGGGAATGGCCTTGTCTTCGATTTAGTTGGGGTCTTATGGGGGTCTGATTGTTGGCAGGCCGGGCTGGGCTGAGGGGAAGGGCCCATGGCTGGATTTCTGTGGGCTCATGCATGGGATGGAGTTTTATTAATTTGTATATGAAAGCTATGTATATACATGTATATACACACACATATACATGCGTATATTAATACACAAACACATATACTACATATATATATAATTTATATTTATATATAAATACACATGTACACATATACAATATACATTTATATACACATACACATACACACCTTATATATATATATATATATATATATATATATATATATATATATATATATATAAACGCTCATACATTTATATATACACATATTTATATATTTATATATACATAAACACTATTATATATATCAATATGTACATACAAGTGCACACATATATAATATTTATATATACATGCATTCACATATATAATCTATATACGCATATATACACATATCATCTATATAATAACTGATTTAATAAATAATAAATCATTATCATTTAATAACAACAAAGTAATATTAAAGATAATAAAAATCCTAATAACAATTAAAATAACCCAAAAGTCATTTCTGATGGATACAACATGCACCCTACCTATCTGGCTCCAAAAGATCATACAAATTCTGTAAATACTATTTAATAATAATAATAATACCTATAATCTACCTATAACAAATATTCTTAGAAAATAATTGCCAATTCAAAATATATACAAAGTACTTGCACTTACCAAACATGTCTACAAGGTCGTACTTAAACCCACTACATGTCGACATGGTCCTGGACTCAGTTCGAGCCCAGTTTGACTAGTTTTGTACAACCGAGTCTCCTAAACGTCAAATAATATAATTAATATATAAATAAAATCTTCGGTACGGTTAAGTCGCAACTTGGTTTAGTTTTTCTAGTTGGGACACTCCTATAACTTTGTAATCCCCTTCCATGGCTAAATACTAGTGAAAGCACGCCACTGCACTATCCGTGCCATGATTCCTAGCTGTTTTGTACTTCAAAACTCAACCATGATTTAAAATCATCTACCGTAATAATTAACTAAATAATTATTTATAATATTCTAAAATCATTATTTAAATCAAATAAGTAAATAAAAAATATTATAAAATATCCGGGAAGGGAGGCTACAGATCTACAGACGAGGTTCACTAATCTGAAGCAGATGGACAGGACGGTCGACGGATATGCGGCCGAGTTTTCGAGACTTAGTCAGTTTGCTCCCACCTTGGTAGCGACCGAGTTCGACAGAGCCCAGCGGTTCTAACAGGGGCTCCATCTAGGGATTTTATTGGCAGTAGAGCAGTTTGAGCATCAGACTTTTGATGCAGTATTGAGAGCAGCCAAGAGGCACGAGTATACCTCCCAGAGGATCGTGGACAGGACCGGAGGTCGAAAGCGATCTCATGGCCACATGAATCAGTCTTCAGCACTAACCCCAGCAGCTAGGGCTTTGACAATTGGAACCCCGTGGCGGGCGGCCTTAGTGATGTCGGTTCAATATTCAACTCCGATGAACCCTCAGCAGCAGAAGCAGAAGTACTCTTCCGTAGTGGGATGTTCACATTGCGGGAAGCTAGGACATGTGGTGGGAGAATATCGCAGGGCGCAAGGATTGTGCCTGGCTTATGGGGAAGTGGATCACAAGAGGGTTGTTTATGTCGGGCAGAATGTCGTAGGGTGCAAGGATTAGTGTTCCCGTCTGTACTAATGTTCAGAGGGTTGTTTATGTCCCTATCTAGGAATTTCTACGAACACTTACACCCCATTAAAACATGATGAACTAACTAGGTTCCAAGAATCATATTGTATGGTAGATTACAAGAGGGAATTACCTATCTTTGGTGAATCGAGGGATCTCCTGACGATCACCAATTAGAACTCAGGAGCTCCATGAACTTGAGGGGGCGCACGAGATTAGGGTTTAGGGAAAGGAATTGCTCGGTCCCTCAACTCTTATATAGTGCTTCGTAATAAAAATGAATTTGGTTTCGGGATTAGACTATAGTCAATCTAAGGATTTGAAGGAATTTTGATTTCTTATCTGTTCTGTTCCGAACAGAGATTCAAATTTGGGTCGGCCCCTATTTAAATTTGAATGTGGTATCTTTGCAATAAAATCCCCCCTCCAATTCTGAATTTGTATAAGTCTTCACTATTGTGTTTAATAGTACGTTTTAAACTATTAAGAGTAAAACTCAATATTCACTAGCTCTACTCCCTAGGGTTTGTGTTTTGGTTAGCTAAATTGGTATAGGTGTAATAGTAATGATGTACTAACAAGGGTGGTGTATGTGGTAATCTACTCATAATAACAATAATAATATCAATTTGGTTTAGGGACTCACAAACCTACCCTTCTTAAACAAATTTTGTCCTCGAAAACACAAGGGTAGGAGTTTATACCTCTTGCCTCGAAAAGATGAGGGTAGCACTTGCGCATCTCATCCTCTCTTTCCCAAGTGGATTCGCCAGAAGAATGATGCCTCCAAGCGATCCGCACCAACGAAATAGTCTGGTTGTGCAGTACGTTCTCCCTGCGATCCAAGATCTCCATGGGCTGCTTCTGATAGCTAAGGCTCAGTCCCACCTCAATCTCCGAGTGGTCTAGCACGTGACTGGGGTCCGCCACGTATCGTTTAAGTTGGGACACGTGGAATACGTTGTGCACTCCCTCTAAATTAGGTGGTAATGCCAAACGGTATGCCATTACCCCAATCTTCTCAACGATGTGGAATGGCCCGATGTATCTCGGACCGAGCTTTTTGCCTCCTTTGAAATGAATCGTGCCACGTGTCGAAGATATCTTCAAGAACACCATGTCATCCACCTAGATTCAAGCAAGAGTTACGACCTATCCTTATCATTATTAACAGTTACAACTACGGAGAACTATACCTCAAACTTTAACGCTCTTCGCTGACTGTCAGCCCAGTGCTTCTGCCTGTCCTGAGCCATGCGCAGTCGCTCTCTAATCATCTTTACTTTTTCTGCAGCATCTACTACCATCTCAGGTCCCAACAATGCTCTTTCGCCTACATCGTCCCAAGATAGTTGGGTGCGATATCTCCATCCATATAGGGCCTCGAAAGGGGACATCTCGATACTAGCTTGGTAGCTATTGTTGTAAGAGAACTCCACGAGGTGAAGGTGATCCTCCCACGAGCCACCAAAATCTAGCACACACGTCCGCAGCATATCCTCGAGCATCTGAATGGTCCGCTCTGACTGTCCATCTGTCTGTGGATGGTAGACTGTACTGAACTTGAGCGATGTGTCCAAACTAGCCTGAAGATTCCTCAAAAAGTGAGACATGAACCTGCTATCACGGTCGGAGACGATACTCACTGGAACGCCATACAACCTGACGATCTGCTTCACATATAACTTTTCCAACCTCTCCGTGGATAGTCCCACTTTGAATGATATAAAGTGGACCGATTTGGTCAACCTGTCGACGATGACCCAAATCGCATCCTTCTCTCATGGCGAACGTGGAAGACCGAAAACAAAATCCATAGTGATATGTTTCCACTTCTACTCGGAAATCGGCAATGGCTGAAGTAAACCTCCGGGTCTCTGCCTCTCGGCCTTGACCTGCTGACACACCAGGCATCTAGAAATGAAGTGTGTCACCTTTCGCTTCATGACGTACCACCATACGTGGGCTCTCATATCCTTATATATCTTGTTGTCTCCAGGATACAAGGAATACTGAGAACGGTGTACCTCCCGTATAACCCCCTCTCGCAGCTCTCCACTAGATACACATAATCTCGTCCCGTGCCTTAACGAGCCATCCTCTGCAATGGTGAAATCCTTCAACAAATCGGCATGCACTTATGATATAATACGCCTCAGCTGCTCTTCCTGATGCTGTGCCTCTCGTATCCTATCCATCAGTCCAGACTGAATCTGTATGTCCATCATTTGCATCTCGACTCCAGGAATGACGACCTCAATGCCTAAGCTCTCCAAGTCTGCTAACAAGTGTCGGTCTCTCATCAAGAACATAGCCACTGGGTACCGACTCAAGGCATCCGCTACTACATTCGCTTTCCCTGGATGGTACTACAATAAGATGTCAAAATCTTTTATCAATTCCAGCCATCTGCGTTGCCTCATATTCAGCTCCTTCTGCGTAAAAATGTACTTCAAGCTTTTGTGGTCAATAAATATTCTTCTCATGTGGTCGCAGCTGTCTGGAGGCATACACTATCACCTTCTTCTTCTGCTCAAAAACATACCCCAAGACCTTCCCTGAAGCATCGCTATAGATAGAAAAACTGCCGAAACCGGATGGCAACGTCAATATGGGAGCTATCGTCAGCCTCTTCTTCAGTTCGTCGAACGCAGCCTGGCAGTCCTCTGTCCATACGAACTCTACGTCCTTCCGAGTGAGCCTAGTCATCGGCTCTGCAATCCGAGCAAATTCTTGTATAAACTTTCTGTAGTACCCCGCCAATCCCAAGAAGCTCCGATACTCAGCCACAGAAGTCGGAGTAGTCCATGACTCAACAACAGCGATCTTCTTCGGGTCAACGGATATATCGTCTCCTGTCACCACATGCCCAAGGAATTCCACCTTGTCTAGGAAAAACTCGTTCTTCGAAAGCTTTCCGTAGAGTTTTTCCTTTCTGAGGGTCTCCAGCACGATCATCAGATGCTCCTCGTGCTCTTCTGGCGACTTCTAATAAATGAGAATTGTTAGCCCATTTGTCATATGGTCAAACTGATTTTAATAATTAATCAAACACTGTCTCGATATATGGAGCTAGTTAGGATATCTCGGACTCTTGGACATGATCATGAACGACTATCTACTCAGTTCAAGACCGAAGCGTTGTTTGTCTGTTCGAGTCTGTATTTTTTTGAGCAATGTAATCTTTTATTTTATTGAGTCTAGAAATATTTTGTACATCGAGTTGTACTGGCAAATAGGCTATTCTAAAATGGTTTCAAAATGTTTTTAAAAATGTCCTTAGTTTTGAAAAATATTCGTATTTACAAAAGCTCCAAAAAGGTTTTCAAAATTCCCCAAAATCTAATTTTAAAAACCCTAATCTAACCCTGACAGAACTTGGCCAGAGTTCGGCCAGAGTTCGTCCAGAGTTCGGTTAGTGGCCGTTTTGTTTTTGAATTCCTTGGAACTTGGTCCTCCTACAGTTACAGATTTGACCGAGATTTTCTCATCGAGTTCTGTCCGAATTCTGCCCGAATTCTGCCAAATTCTGTCTTTGGAACTCCTATAAATAGAGAAGGATTTCGATCATTTTAACTCACTCATTCACTTTCAATCTTCTCCTATTCAAAGCCTACTGTCTTCCAAAGAGTTTTTCTCGAGCTTTAATTTTTAGATCCCAAGCCAGTTACAATCCTCTAGTCGATTTGCCAGTACGGTACGGTCAAGAAGTTTCAGAGTGATTGTAATCAGAAGGCTTGATAGAAGAATACCTGTTCACAATTTAAGTTGGACGAGTTCTTCGTATCAAAGCTCGCGTTGTAGAAGTTACAAGGACTTCGTAAGAAAACTTGCGGTTTTGCCAATAGTAGATTTAACTGGTAGCAAGAGTTCTACCGACTGGACTAATCCTCAACAGAGGGAAAACAATATACATCGCTGCCTTTGCGTTTGCTTTCTTATCTCTGCCTTTACATTATTTAGTTGTGATTATTATTCTGTGATCTTGCTGCTAACATTTTTTAATTAGCATTATTCCGCTGCCTACTCTATTCACCTCCCCTCTAGAGTATTATGCTTTACGATTTCGTTCCTACAATTTGTATTAGAGCAGGTTCTGCAACAAGAGGTAATATTTTCTAATCCCAATTGTTCCTACAATTGGTATCAGAGTGGGTGTTACAGGTAAAGCAAGGTAACATTGCAATTATTTATTCATTTAACTAATTATTATGTAGATCACAGCACAACACATGGCAACTGTGCAATTCACAAGTGAAGGCCAGGCCACAAAAAGACCTCCACTATTTGATGGTACGAACTATACCTATTGGAAAACACGGATGAGTTTCTTCTTAAAATCACTTGACTTTGATTTATGGTCTATTGTTATTGATGGCTATCAAAAGCCACCTCGTATAAATATTGATGGAGTTTTAATTGAAAAACCCCATAACAGATATACAGAGGAAGAAAAGGCCATTCTTGACGCACGTGCTATTAACGCTTTATTTTGTACTTTAGACAGAACTGAATTTAACAGGGTGTCTATCTGCACAACTGCTAATGAAGTGTGGAAGCTTCTTGAAGTCACACATGAAGGCACGACTCAAGTCAAAGAATCAAAGGTCAGCAGACTTACTCAAGAGTATAAGGTGTTCAAGATGAAGCCCAACGAAACAGTTACTCAGATGTTCGAAAGATTCTTGGATATTGTAAATCCTTTGTCCTCCCGAGGCAAAGATTACAGTAACCATGAAAAGATTCGCAAACTCCTACGAGCATTTACCAAGAACTAGATTCCAAAGGCTACTGCAATCATTGAAGGGAACGACCTCACAACTATGTCCCTCGAAATACTCATGGGTAAGCTACTCACTCATGAACTGGAGCTACAAGATTTTGAAGAGCCTGCACCAAAGGAGAAGACGATCGCTTTCAAGGCTCAGCACAAAAAAGCTGCTGAAGGTGATTCAGACAACAGTGAATCTGATGCTGAAGATCAAGCACTCCTAGCAAGGAAATTCAAAAGATTCATGAGATATGAGAAGAAAGCCAAAGAAAACAATAGCAGCAACAACTGGTATCAAGATGATGCTGTCTGCTATGGCTGCAAGAAGAAGGGACACATGAAGAAGGATTGTCCTACAAACTCATCATCAAGCAAGAAGAGCAACAGGTATGAAAAAGGGAACCTGAAGAGATCAACATCACGGAAGTATGCCAATACCAGCATATGGCATGAAAGTGAAGCCAGCGACTCAGAAGATGAACAATCAGAAGACGCTGCAAATGTATGCTTTATGGCATCCGATCAGGTACTCTCTGAACCTGTAGTTGATACATATGATGACTTCACCTTTGAGCAATTAGGAGATGCCTTCAGTGAACTGATAAGTGATTACAGGAAACTGCGTAGAAAATATTTGTCACGACCCGATCCCAATTTCTTGGGTCGACTCGGATCATGCCCAGCCTGCACCGTTGTTGAGACGACGGCAGTAAGCTGTATTCTATATGCAGGTACAATCAACAACATTTGAATCTATAATTGCCACAACATTTAATTTAACGATAAAAATAAACTTGTCCATTACAAAAGAGTTCACAACTTTTAAAATAACATTAATTTAAATAAAAGATAACAAAACTCCATCTAAGCTGAAGTATCATCATCAACATCAGGAACCTCCTCTGAGAGCACAGCAGGGTACAGCTCCGGGTCATAGTAAGTATTAATCAGAAGCTCGGATTCATCAATAGAACCTATTGGGGGTGGGGTATCCAGTCAGGAAAGGAGCAAGTACAATTATAAAAATAACAATTTGCATAATGAATAGAAACTTGCAATATTAAATAATTTTGAAACAATGATTTTCAACTATAAAACAATTGTGATTTGAGTATGCAGTATCTATGACCGGTTTAGGATGATTCAATTGTATCCTATTGATACGGTCCGGCCTAACCCCGTGTGAAGAGGTGTAAGCTCGCACATTCATTAACTATTGGGCTTTGATCATAGATAACTACATTACTCCCCATTATCCCGATGCAATGATTCGATATTACTCTAGAAGAGAGTACGTGTAACAGTTGTGTACTTAACATGTAAAATTCTAATATTAATTAAACTGCAATTAACACAACCGTACTTGCCTTGAATTTCAATTGGTCGAGATTTGTACTTCGGGATTCGAAAGGTCACGTTCTTCCTTGAAATCCTACATTCCGGGAAACTTTATCTCAGAAATACAAATACCAGAAAAATCTAGTTGCAATCTCTATTTGTCTTTCCTAGTCTATTTTAGTTATTAGCTAGCTAACACACATCTCAACGTTTACTAATGAGTTTGAATTTAGAAATTCAATTTATTTAGGTTTTTCGGGAAAACTTGTAATTTTCAATTTAATATAAAACTTGGTATTTATTAACTTATTGGGAAAAAGATTGGTGTTTTATAATTATATATAAAAATATAATTTCTTTTCTTAAAATAAGAAAATCGTGAATTATTAATTAATAATTAATAATAATTTTGATTAATCCTACGCGTTACTCAATCCCAGAAATCACAAATTTATTGTTCCTACTGATTACAAAATTTTGCAGAAGATAAAAGAATAGACTTATGCCCTTACAAATTAATACATGAATTTAAATAAGAGAAAAATGGGTTAGTCCTATAAATCGCCTACAAAAATTAAATAATAAAATTTTAATTAAATTTGTAAATTAGTAGAAGTCTCAGAACTGGTCCAATCTTCATATACAGCTACTCTGCCTCAACGTCCGGACGAACCGGTGCGTTTGCATTTCACTGGGCCCATTGACCCATATGGTCATCGCCCAAAAATGTTATTAAAATAATATTATCCGAAAAATCATTTGAAAATCATTCTTTATAATTTTCTAAAAATTTCGGCAGCACTCCCTCTGTTTTTGGTCAACCCAAAAACTGGGAAATGCTCCGTAAACCTGCAAAATAACTCCCGAAACCCGAAATTTAGAGAATATAAATATTTTCAAAGCCAATACAGTATTTTCCATACTTCCCGAAATCAATTCGGGAAACCCGATAATATTGAAAAAAACCATACTTTGCCAACAAACCATTCTCAATTTTTAACCCAAAGCCCCAACAGAACTAATCAAAAATCATCCCACCATTTTTAACATAACCAACAGAGAACCAACTATCCAGTAGAAAATATTTCCATCACAAGTATAACAATAATAACTCTAACAGAACCTTTATTCCGAGAAAACTTCAGGAAACAAATATAACAAAATTGTCCCGCAACTCTCGGAAAATCCGAGAAAACTTCAGGACTAGGTTCTGTCAGAAATAACCAGCAAAATCAAACCACAGCATAGTTCCGATAATT
Source organism: Iris pallida (assembly GCA_029216955.1). NCBI lineage: Eukaryota > Viridiplantae > Streptophyta > Magnoliopsida > Asparagales > Iridaceae > Iris > Iris pallida. Next base: position 16,392,855 of record JANAVB010037020.1, read on the forward strand.
TTCGGAAGAACCGAAAATAGCAACGTAAATATTACGTTGTCGAAAACCGAAATCCCGAAGGATTCAGGGACCAGATTTCATCATAGACTATAAAAAATAATCTACGGGATCCAGAAATTACCCAAACGACGGAATCCGAAGGGATTTCTCGGATTCGGGCAATACCTCGCCGGGGTACGGCTGCACAACCACGGAACAGATCGGGGACGGAGACCCGAACAAAGCGCGGAGGGCGAGAGGGCCGGTCGGCGACGCTCGGGCTGGTCGCCGGCGGTGTCGGGTGGGCGCGGATCGGCCGCGGGGTCGGCGGAGGGTGGCGCTGGCCTCGGGATTTCGCCGGGAAGCGGCGGTCGGCCTCGGGAGGTGGGGTGGCCGGAGTATTGAAGTTAGGGCTTGGTTTAGAGGAGAATGATGGTGGTGAAAGAGGATGGTTTGGAGTATAGGGCTTATATAGGAAATGGAGAAAAGGGGTTACCACATGGAGAAAGACGAACAGCTCTAGGCCATTCATGGCCGCCGGCGGGGGAAAGCCAAGAGTTGGCCGTTTGGGTCGGGGAGAAAGGAAAGGTCCACAGTTGAATGAATTTTATTCATTCCTACCATTCTAGTATTGCTGTAGGGAAAAATTAGATATTAGGTTGGCTTTAAAGCTATGGGTTATGGGCTTAAAATATGGGCTTAAAATATGGGCTTTCAAATACAGCCTAAATTGGGAAGAATTTAAAAAAAATAGGTTTTTAAAGAATTGGGTTTATATATTTATATTTAGTAAAAGAATTTAATATGGCTAAGAATTTCAGCCTAATATTAATAAATATGGTATTTGAAAATATAATTAATATTTCATAATTCTAATATTTTATTTTAAAAATATTTTGAGTCCAAAATTGGGTTCGGTCTGGGTTGACATACAAAAGTCCCAGTTAAATTATTTTAAAAGAATAATTTTTTTTTACACTAAATAAAATAATATCAATATTAACTAATTATTCTTAATCAACATTTAACATTATTCTTATAAAATTTTTATTTAACAACTAAAGATTAAAGAAAAATAATTTTGCAAACTAAAAACTATGGGTTTCACAACCTTCCCTCCTTATAAAATTTCGTCCTCGAAATTTAAAGAGATAGGGTTAGGAATTACCTCAAATCTCAAATAAATACGGGTACTGCTCCCGCATCTCATCTTCTCGCTCCCAGGTAGACTCGCCTGGGGAATCGTGCCTCCACATAACTCTAACTATGGGAGTCACTGAAGTTCTGGTCCTCTTCTCACCTCTATCCAAAATCGCTACAGGCTTCTCTGGTACAGTGAGACTTGGTCCGATCTCCAACTCTGAATGGTCCAAGACGTGGTTCTCATCAGGTACATATTCTCTGAGCTGTGAGACGTGGAAGACGTTGTGCACGCCCTCTAGATTAGCTGGTAGAGCTAACCTATATGCCACTTCTCCAATCCGGCTCAGAACCTCAAACGGACCAATGTATCTGGGACTCAGCTTCCCAGCTCTGCCAAATCTGATTGTACCTCTGGTTGGAGAAATCTTCACGAAGACCTTATCTCCTTCTTCAAATGCCAACGGTCGTCGACCGCTGTCTGCCCAGTGCTTTTGTCTGTCTTGAGCGATCCTGAGCTTGTCTCTAATTATCTTCACTTTCTCCGCTGCGTCAGTTACCATCTCTGGACCCAGCAGTACTCTTTCACCAACTTCGTCCCATGCCAATGGTGTACGGCAACGACGTCCATAAAGAGCTTCGAACGGGGTCATACCAATACTGGCTTGGTAGCTGTTATTGTAAGAAAACTCTACCAAGTGCAGATGGTCTTCCCACGATCCTCCAAATTCTAAGACACAAGCTCGCAGCATATCTTCAAGTGTCTGAATAGTCCTCTCAGATTGCCCATCTGTCTGGGGATGATAAGCCGTGCTGAACTTCAACTGAGTCCCCAAGCTGTCATGCAAGCTCTTCCAAAAATGTGAGGTAAAACGAGTGTCTCGGTCAGAAACAATACTTACCGGTATGCCATGAATCCGGTAGATGTGCCGCATGTACAATGCTGCCAACTTCTCAGTTGATAAACCAACTTTGAAAAGGATAAAGTGAGCTGACTTGGTTAGTCGGTCCACAATTACCCAGATGGCATCCTTCCCTCCTTGGGAACGAGGCAGTCCTGACACGAAATCCATCGTGATGTGCTCCCACTTCCATTCTGGAATGTCCAGTGGTTGTAGAAGTCCTGCAGGCCTCTGTCTACTAGCCTTCACTTGTTGACAGATCAAGCATCTAGCGACATACCTGGTGACATCTTTCTTCATTCCACTCCACCAGACAATAGTGCGCATATCCCGATACATTTTATTGGCTCCAGGATGTATGGAATATTGAGACTGATGCGCTTCCTTCATCAACTCTTTCCTTAATTCGCCAGTCGGTACATAAAGCCTCGTACCATTCTTCAGAGCTCCATCGCTGGCGATTGAGAAACCTTCCAGTGTTCCTGCTAACACTTGTTCTCTCAGCTTGCAAAGTGCCTCGTCTTGAAACTGTGTCTCCTTGACCTTGTCCATCAGGTACGAGCTCACTTGCAACTTCATCAATACAGAATCAGCATCCAATTCCTTCCGTCCAGGCAGTACAATCTCCAGTTCAAGCTTCTCGATGTCCTCCAACAGGTGCCTCTCCTTGGTTAAGAACATCGCCACTGGGTATCGGCTAAGTGCATCAGCAACCACATTAGCCTTACCCGGGTGGTATTGCAGGTCGATGTCAAAGTCCTTCATTAACTCCAACCATCTCATTTGCCTCATGTTTAACTCTTTCTGAGTGAAAACATACTTCAGACTTTTATGATCTGTGTATATTTCCACTCTCTCTCCATAGAGATAATGCTTCCAAAGCTTCAACGCAAAGATCACTGCAGCAAGCTCCAGATCATGAGTGGGATAGTTCTTCTCATGAGTCCGTAATTGCCTAGATGCATAAGCAATCACTTTCCCATGTTGTTGAAGAACGTAACCCAGTCCTTTGCCTGAGGCGTCACTATAGATTGTGAAACCACCGGATCCTGCGGGTAGCGCAAGGATTGGTGCAGTAGTGAGCTTCTTCTTCAACTCCTCAAACGCTGCTTGACAGTCCTCCGTCCAGATGAATTCCTCATTCTTCCGGGTCAGCTTCGTCATTGGTTCAGCAATTCTAGCAAAATCCTTCACAAACTTCCGGTAGTAGCCCGCCAAGCCTAAGAAACTTCTGATGTCAGCAACTGAGCTTGGGGTAGGCCACTTCTCCACAGCAGCTATCTTCTTAGGATCCACAGAAATTCCTTCTCCTGTGACAACATGGCCAAGAAAATCCACTTTGTCTAGAAAGAATTCACACTTGGATAGCTTACCGTACAGCTTCTCCTTCCTCAAAGTTTCCAGAACTTTCCTGAGGTGCTCTTCGTGCTCCTCCTTCGTCTTTGAATAGATCAGTATGTCATCAATGAAGATGACGACAAACTGGTCTAAGTATTCATGGAAAACCTTGTTCATAAGGTTCATGAACACCGCAGGAGCATTCGTCAAACCAAACGGCATGACCAAGAATTCAAACTGCCCATACTTGGTGTTGAATGCCGTTTTAGGAATGTCTTCCTTCCTGACCTTGATCTGATGATAGCCAGACCTGAGATCAATCTTGGAAAACACCTTGGCTCCACTCAACTGGTCAAATAAGTCATCGATCCGGGGCAGAGGGTACTTGTTCTTGATTGTGACATTGTTTAGCGCCCGGTAGTCGATGCACATCCTCACCGTTCCATCCTTCTTGGGCACAAACAAAACAGGTGCTCCCCAGGGTGAAGCTCCGTCTCGAATGAATCCCAGAGACTTCAGTTCATTGATCTGCTCCTTCATCTCTTTGGCCTCCTTCGGGTTGACTCTATAACATCCCTTAGAGATCGGGGATGAACCAGGGACTAGATCAATGGTGAATTCTAAGTCCCGATCTGAGGGTAGCCCAGGAAGACTATCAGGGAAAACATCCATGAATTCCGCTATGATAGGATGGGGTGGTCCAGGTTCTTTAGTAATAGAGTAGACAATACTCTCCATAACCTCCGGAGCTCTAGAGACTTCAAACTCTGGCCCTCCAGGTGGGCTGAAGATTACACATCCTCTGTGACAATCTATCAGCGCATGCTGCTTGCTCAACCAGTACATTCCAAGGACTATGTCATAGTTGGGCAAGGGCATTACCAGTAAAGGTGCTACAAACTTATGGCCAGATATTGTAATAGGGCAATTACAGGTTTCGGTTATAGGTAGGGGTCCACCTCCAGTCATAACCCTACAAATCCTCTTGCTAAGGCCCGTAATTATGTGGTGTGCAGAGATAAACTTTGTTGCTATGAAACTGTGTGTTGCTCCAGAGTCAAATAAAACTAATGCAGGATGAGAATGTACATAGATGTAACCTGATATGACATCTGCATTAGGTTCCTGCTCCGGCTCTGGTTCCTCTGCAGTTAGGGCAAAAGCTCGTCCAGTCCTCTGTTGATGCTGCCCAAATTGTTGCTGCTGAGTGGGCAGAGGTCCCCTCTGTTGATTTCCTCCAGCTCTGTTGGTCGCTGAGGGGCAGTCCTTCACTTGGTGGGTGGTAGACCCACAGATCAGACATTGTCCAAGCCTCTTCCGACAGATGTTCACCTGATGACCCGGCCTTTTGCAATAGCTACAGATAGGGATCTGCTTCTGGGGTGCTACATCATTATTCCTTGCTTGCTGATGATGCTGAGGCCTGTTGTTGTTGTCGTTGTTGGGCTTCTTCTGATTTTCCTGGAAGTTGCTAGTTCCAGGATAATCTCTCTTTGAACGGGCAGGTTGGCTCTTCTCTATGTCTTGGGCTCTCTCCAGAATCTTCTCATAAGTCTTAGCTCCGCCAGAGATCACATAAGTGCGAATCTCCTCTCGAAGTCCATACTTGAATCGTTCAGCACGATCAGCAGGATCAGCTACCATGTTCTTGGAAAATCGGCTGAGCTGGCCGAATTCTGCCGCATACTCTCCCACAGTCATATTGCCCTGCTTCAAGTTCTGGAATTGTCGCTCCATCTCCCGCATCTCAGAAGTTGGGAAGAATTTCCTCTGGAATAACTTTTTGAAGGTGTCCCAGTCAACCTGTCTATCCTGGAGTCGGGGTTCATTCCGATACCAGGTGCTAGCTACATTCTGCAGTTGAAGTCCCACTGCTTCGGCCTTGAGATCTTCTGGAAGTCGTGCGACGCTCAGAAGACGCTCCATATTGTCAAGCCATTCATCAGCATAGACAATTCCCTCGGTACCCTTGAAAGGTCGAGGGTTCTGCTTCTTAAAGCTCTCAATATCGCCCACCTTGGCAATATGATTTCCATTAATTAAATGGCCTTATTATTACATAAATTAATCCTTAAATTTATGTTTACCTTGGAAGGCCTTGGTTCCTGTTGAGCTGCTTCTCCTCTTTCCAGTGCAGCCATTGCCACGCTATAGGCGTTTTCCATGCCTTCTCTCATAATGCCCGTCTGCTCACGATGAGCTTCAGCTTGAGTTCTCTGGGCTTCTAGTACTCCTCTTAGCAGACCTATGAGGTCAGTGGGGTCCACAGGCACCGGTGGGGCAGCTGGAGTAGGCGTAACCACAGGGGGTTGCATCTCCGTCCGAGAAGATGATGGATCCATTGTTGTATTGTGGGGACGGTCGGTCAGCTGCCGAGGTGTAGGATCTGGACTTGATTGGGGAGGTAGGGTATGGTCAGGTGTTGACATCCTATCGCCAGCAGGGTTGGTATTGTCAGTGGTTATTCTCTGGAAGTTTTAGGATAAAAACATAAGCAAGGTAGCCTATCTATAGTCAAACAAAGATATTTAATTATAATATGTATATATATTGGTCCTATGTTGCGGCAATTTGATGTTCTAGTGCTCTAATGTTTTTATCCTAAGTTTTCCTAAGTTGTTGATAGAGACCTGCATGGGCCACCACTAAAAACATGTCACGACCCGATCCCAATTTCTTGGGTCGACTCGGATCATGCCCAGCCTGCACCGTTGTTGAGACGGCGGCAGTAAGCTATATTCTATATGCAGGTACAATCAACAACATTTGAATCTATAATTGCCACAACATTTAATTTAACGATAAAAATAAACTTGTCCATTACAAAAGAGTTCACAACTTTTAGAATAACATTAATTTAAATAAAAGATAACAAAACTCCATCTAAGCTGAAGTATCATCATCAACATCAGGAACCTCCTCTGAGAGCACAGCAGGGTACAGCTCCGGGTCATAGTAAGTATTAATCAGAAGCTCGGATTCATCAATAGAACCTATTGGGGGTGGGGTATCCAGTCAGGAAAGGAGCAAGTACAATTATGAAAATAACAATTTGCATAATGAATAGAAACTTGCAATATTAAATAATTTTGAAACAATGATTTTCAACTATAAAACAATTGTGATTTGAGTATGCAGTATCTATGACCGGTTTAGGATGATTCAATTGTATCCTATTGATACGGTCCGGCCTAACCCCGTGTGAAGAGGTGTAAGCTCGCACATTCATTAACTATTGGGCTTTGATCATAGATAACTACATTACTCCCCATTATCCCGATGCAATGATTCGATATTACTCTAAAAGAGAGTACGTGTAACAGTTGTGTACTTAACATGCAAAATTCTAATATTAATTAAACTGCAATTAACACAACCGTACTTGCCTTGAATTTCAATTGGTCGAGATTTGTACTTCGGGATTCGAAAGGTCACGTTCTTCCTTGAAATCCTACATTCCGGGAAACTTTATCTCAGAAATACAAATACCAGAAAAATCTAGTTGCAATCTCTATTTGTCTTTCATAGTCTATTTTAGTTATTAGCTAGCTAACACACATCTCAACGTTTACTAATGAGTTTGAATTTAGAAATTCAATTTATTTAGGTTTTTCGGGAAAACTTGTAATTTTCAATTTAATATAAAACTTGGTATTTATTAACTTATTGGGAAAAAGATTGGTGTTTTATAATTATATATAAAAATATAATTTCTTTTCTTAAAATGAGAAAATCGTGAATTATTAATTAATAATTAATAATAATTTTGATTAATCCTACGCGTTACTCAATCCCAGAAATCACAAATTTATTGTTCCTACTGATTACAAAATTTTGCAGAAGATAAAAGAATAGACTTATGCCCTTACAAATTAATACATGAATTTAAATAAGAGAAAAATGGGTTAGTCCTATAAATCGCCTACAAAAATTAAATAATAAAATTTTAATTAAATTTGTAAATTAGTAGAAGTCTCAGAACTGGTCCAATCTTCATATACAGCTACTCTGCCTCAACGTCCGGACGAACCGGTGCGTTTGTATTTCACTGGGCCCATTGACCCATATGGTCATCGCCCAAAAATGTTATTAAAATAATATTATCCGAAAAATCATTTGAAAATCATTCTTTATAATTTTCTAAAAATTTCGGCAGCACTCCCTCTGTTTTTGGTCAACCCAAAAACTGGGAAATGCTCCGTAAACCTGCAAAATAACTCCCGAAACCCGAAATTTAGAGAATATAAATATTTTCAAAGCCAATACAGTATTTTCCATACTTCCCGAAATCAATTCGGGAAACCCGATAATATTGGAAAGAACCATACTTTGCCAACAAACCATTCTCAATTTTTAACCCAAAGCCCCAACAGAACTAATCAAAAATCATCCCACCATTTTTAACATAACCAACAGAGAACCAACTATCCAGTAGAAAATATTTCCATCACAAGTATAACAATAATAACTCTAACAGAACCTTTATTCCGAGAAAACTTCAGGAAACAAATATAACAAAATTGTCCCGCAACTCTCGGAAAATCCGAGAAAACTTCAGGACTAGGTTCTGTCAGAAATAACCAGCAAAATCAAACCACAGCATAGTTCCGATAATTTTCGGAAGAACCGAAAATAGCAACGTAAATATTACGTTGTCGAAAACCGAAATCCCGAAGGATTCAGGGACCAGATTTCATCATAGACTATAAAAAATAATCTACGGGATCCAGAAATTACCCAAACGACGGAATCCGAAGGGATTTCTCGGATTCGGGCAATACCTCGCCGGGGTACGGCTGCACAACCACGAAACAGATCGGGGACGGAGACCCGAACAAAGCGCGGAGGGCGAGAGGGCCGGTCGGCGGCGCTCGGGCTGGTCGCTGGCGGTGTCGGGTGGGCGCGGATCGGCCGCGGGGTCGGCGGAGGGTGGCGCTGGCCTCGGGATTTCGCCGGGAAGCGGCGGTCGGCCTCGGGAGGTGGGGTGGCCGGAGTATTGAAGTTAGGGCTTGGTTTAGAGGAGAATGATGGTGGTGAAAGAGGATGGTTTGGAGTATAGGGCTTATATAGGAAATGGAGAAAAGGGGTTACCACATGGAGGAAGACGAACAGCTCTAGGCCATTCATGGCCGCCGGCGGGGGAAAGCCAAGAGTTGGCCGTTTGGGTCGGGGAGAAAGGAAAGGTCCACAGTTGAATGAATTTTATTCATTCCTACCATTCTAGTATAGTTGTAGGGAAAAATTAGATATTAGGTTGGCTTTAAAGCTATGGGTTATGGGCTTAAAATATGGGCTTAAAATATGGGCTTTCAAATACAGCCTAAATTGGGAAGAATTTAAAAAAAATAGGTTTTTAAAGAATTGGGTTTATATATTTATATTTAGTAAAAGAATTTAATATGGCTAAGAATTTCAGCCTAATATTAATAAATATGGTATTTGAAAATATAATTAATATTTCATAATTCTAATATTTTATTTTAAAAATATTTTGAGTCCAAAATTGGGTTCGGTCTGGGTTGACATACAAAAGTCCCAGTTAAATTATTTTAAAAGAATAATTTTTTTTTTACACTAAATAAAATAATATCAATATTAACTAATTATTCTTAATCAACATTTAACATTATTCTTATAAAATTTTTATTTAACAACTAAAGATTAAAGAAAAATAATTTTGCAAACTAAAAACTATGGGTTTCACAATATTAGACCTCTAAGAAGGTACTCAAAGAGTATAAAGGTGAAATAGGAAAACTTACTGACCAACTAGCTGAGGTTAGAAATAATGTTAGTGAGTCTGGTGAGCTTTCATCTATTAAGCTCTTATTACACGAGACTTCCAAGTCATCCGAAGAGAAAGGCAAGGTTATTGACTAACTGAAAGAAGAACTTTCTAAAGAGAAGAAAAGTCTTCAATGTGCACAAGTCAGAATGGAAGCACTCACTTCTGACTATACTAAGTTGTATGACACTTCCAAAAGATTAGAAATTAGGTTAGGATAACAACCTGAGACTGCTGCTTCCTACCCTAACACGTATAACTTGCCGAATAATCGGAACATTCCCAAACCAAATACTGTCAGACCTAACCCTATCAAACCTTTTCCTAAAAAGGTTAAGCCTAAACAGGATTATAGGTATGCTTTCTTCTATACTAGAAAACCTAAACCTACCAACCATGTACATCACTCAGCTTTCAACACTCAACATGCACAATGTCATTATTGTGGCCACACTGGTCATATTTCTCCTGCATGTAGAATCAGAAAGCTTGTTGATTTAAATATTTATGTATGGATACCAAAAGCTAACATTTCAGGACCCTACAAGAAATAGGTACCAAAAGTTTCATCTGCAAACTGTTTTGTAGGTGGAACACCTTTCACATGCTAAAAGCAAATAGATCCTTGACAGCGGTTGTTCACGGCATATGACCAGTGATGCTACATTATTTGAAACACTGTCAAAGAAGAAGAAGGAAGGTTATGTCTCCTTCGGTAACAACTTGAAAGGGTATATCATTGGTATCGGTAATGTTGGTAAGTCTTCCTATCCTGAGATTAAGGATGTCTGTCTGGTTACCGAGTTGAAACATAATCTACTCAGCATAAGTTATTTAGCTGATCATGGTTATGGCATCAACTTTGGCAAAGACAAATGTGCTATAGTTGATAGCTCAACTGGTAGTACTATCTTTGAAGGTATCAGGGAAGACAACATATATGTTTTCTATTTGTTAGAAGAAACTAAAATTTCAGGTAGATGCTTAATGGCTAAAAGTGATGAGAGTCATCTGTGGCATATGAGACTCGGTCACGCAAATATGGACACAATCTCAAGATTATCCACGAAGAAGCTAGTACGCGGTTTACCGGACATAACATTCAAGAAGGATTCGGTATGCAGCCAATGTGAAAAGAACAAAGCTACCAGATCCACATTCAAGTCAGTAAATGCATTATGTACTACTAGACCTCTACAATTGCTACATATGGACTTATTTGGTCCTAGCAGAGTTGCTAGCCTCGGAGGTAAGTTATATGCTTTTGTAATTGTAGATGATTACTCTAGATACACGTGGGTATACTTCTTGACACGCAAGAATGATACATTATCTAAATTTGTCGCCTTTTATAAGAAAGTACAGAATAAAAAAGGTTACATGATCACTCGTATTAGAAGCGACCATGGAGGCGAATTCGAGAATGCAGAGTTTGAGCAATTTCGTGATACACACAATTTTATACAGGAGTTCTCCTGTCCTAGGACTCCACAACAAAATGGAGTTGTGGAACGTAAGAACAGAACTCTATCCGAAATGGCCAGAGTAATGTTAAACCAGTTTAGTCTACCCAAATATTTCTGGGCTGAAGCTGTCAATACAGCTTGTTTTGTTCTCAATAGAGTTCTCATTCGACCCAAATCGAAGAAGACTCCATTTGAGTTATGGTTTGATAGAATTCCATCAGTTTCATATTTTAAAATATTTGGTTGTAAATGCTTTATTCTTAATACAAAAGATAATTTGGGAAAGTTTGACGAAAAGGCCGATGAAGGTATATTTTTAGGTTATGCGGCCAAGAGCAAAGGATACAGAGTCTTCAACAAATGAACTATGATCATCAAAGAATCAATCAACGTCACCTTTGATGAATTGAATCAAATGACTATCGATGACAATGACAAAGATCTAACTGTACCAAGCTCAACAATAGCTGATTCTCTACCAATACCAGCTGATTCTCCAAGAGAAGATCCAAGAACCAGCTACCTTCAGAGTCTGCTGAAAAGATTAAAATTTACGGCTGATCATCCAAAGAATTTGGTAATTGGTGATATTACCAAAGGTGTAAGTACTCGTACATCTAGTAGAGATATTGTTTCTAGTGTTGCATTCATTTCACAGAACCCAAAACCATTGATGAAGCATGTAGTGATAATTTTTGGATAGATGCTATCCAAGAGGAATTAGACCAATTTGAACGGAATCAAGTTTGGAAACTTGTTCCCAGACCTATTGATCATCCGGTCATTGGCACCCGTTGGGTATTCCGAAATAAACTGAACGAGAATGGTTTAGTAACTCGTAATAAGGCTCGACTCATAGCTCAAGGATACAATCAGGAAGAAGGTATCGACTATGATGAGACTTATGCCCCAGTTGCGAGATTAGAATCCATTCGTATGTTATGTACATTTGCATGTTTTCATAATTTCAAATTATTTCAAATGGATGTCAAGAGTGCATTTTTAAATGGTTTTATAAAAGAAGAAGTTTTTGTAGCACAACCTCCAGGTTTCACAGATTTTAAAAACCCTGATCATGTTTTCAAGTTAAAGAAAGCTTTATACGGTTTAAAACAAGCCCTTCGTGCTTGGTATGATCGTCTAAGCTCTTTCCTACTTGACAACGATTTTTGAAAGGACATGGTTGACAATACACTTTTTATTAAGTCTTTTAATGACAAGCTTCTCTTAATACAAGTCTATGTTGATGATATTATATTTGGATCTACTGATGAATCTCTTTGTCAAGAATTCTCTAAGTGTATGCAGAATGAGTTTGAGATGAGCATGATGGGAGAGATGAAATTCTTTCTCGGAATACAAATCAAACAAACTGATAATGGGACATTCATAAATCAAGCCAAGTACACAAAAGATTTGCTAAAAAAGTTTGATCTGGACAATGTCAAACCTATTGGCACTCCGATGGAAACTTCAACAAAGCTTGATATTGATGAACAAGGCAAGTCTGTCGACACACGTAAGTATCGAGGTATGATCGGTAGTTTACTTTATTTAACTACTAGTCGTCTAGATATTATGTTTAGTATTTGCCTGTGTGCACGTTTTCAAGCTAATCCAAAGGAATCACATCTTGCGCAGTTAAGCGTATCTTTCGATACCTTAGGCACTTCTTCTGTTGGCTTATGGTATCCCAAAACGAAGTCCTTTGACCTTATTGGTTACTTGGATGCAGATTTTGTCGGATGCAAAGTTGATAGAAAAAGTACCAGCGGCACATGTCATTTCTTAGGCAAGGCTTTAGTCTCATGGTTTAGTAAAAAGCAAAATTCTGTAGCCCTATCAACAACAGAGGCTGAGTATATCATCGCAGGACGTTGTTGTGCTCAGATTTTATAGATGAAATAAACCTTAGAAGACTATGATTTATCTTACACAAATATTCCCATTTTCTGTGACAACATGAGCACTATTAATTTGACTAAGAATCTAGTATGTCACTCTCGTACTCAGCATATCGAGATCTGACATCATTTTCTTAGAGATCATCATCAGAATGGAGATATTAACCTTGTATACATAGACACTGAGAATCAATTAGCTGACATCTTCATAAAACCTCTAGCAGAAGATCGTTTCAATTATTTACGTCGAGAATTAGAAATTTTGGACGTCAATAATGTTAATTAATTTTGTTTTATGATTATATTTTCAATACGCAAAAACTGTGTTAGAGACAAGCCAATAAAGAGTCTGTCCGTTATCGCAACTATGGTTGAAGCGAAGCGGTACTTAAGAGTTCCCCAGTGAACCTCCGCCAGCTGGGACAGTACTCCTACAGCTAATCTGAGACAATCGCTGTGTAACGATATTTAATCTATAAAATAATATTAATTATATTAATTGAAGGTTTAAATTACTAATCTTTGAATTAAATTTTTGAAATGAGTCAATGAAAAAGAAAATGGCCCAAACCAACTAACAGAACCCCCAGGCGAATTCGGCCAGAGTTCGGACCGAATTCGGCCCGAGTTCGGTTAGTGATGTCTGGTTATATAACCAGAACCCGAGAGCCTTTTCTTCTTTATTGCTTCTAAAACCACCTTCATAGCAACAGCAGTCGCGTGAAAGCTCTCAAAACCCTAGTTCTTCACCACTTTGTTTCTCCCAATCTACGTGGTAAAATCCATCCAAATTTTGGATTCATGCAGAGATCGTTGTCCTCTACAGCATACTTGAATCTCGGGAGGTATAACTTCGTATCTCCCCTCCTTTCAAATTCGTGCATATTTACTTTATTTGCACAATGCCGCCTAAGGGATTTAACCCCTTCAAGAGGAAGAAGACGACCAATCCTAGTGAGGAAGGATCATCTTTAAATCCACCCATGGATTCTCTCTTTTCACCAGTTCAATCGAGCGATGGCGCGTTCGATGGGTTTTATTTTCAAACCCTAGATCAAGCCCTTCTGTGGTATGGAGACTTCTCTATGAGATCCATATGCACAGGCGCTCCTATCAAATGGACTGTGTTTCCAGAACACCGCCCTTATTTTGAGGCATTAGGGTTACAACACGTTGTTAAACTTTGTTTCCCGGCAGTTACTAATGCCATTAGACTTTTCTATTGCAATATCGTACTAAACACGTTTGACGTAAGTACTCGTGTTGGCGGACTAGATATCGAGTTCAATGATGTCGTCTTAGCGGAAATCCTTGGTCTGTCTATCAAAGGTGCACCGCTTGATGATATCACTGAATTTGATTTCCCCGACGGCACGACACTTGCTAGTTTCAAAGCTGAACTCTGTGCACCTGATCGAGTTCGCTCTAGAAAGTTCAAGGCAAATAACTTGAACTTGTTTAGTTATGAATTGCATCGCATCATCTACTCCACTCTCATTCCGAAGTCTACTTCAAAGGATGATGTCACATCACTTGAGCTGTCTTCTATGTATCATATTCTTAAGGTGATTCATTTTTCTGCCCCTAAGACTATTATCCCAGACGATGGGACGTTGTCGTACAAGAGATAGAAATCTCTCTTATACGATGATTCTCCCACGCATCTTCCAGCATTTTGATATTGATCTGTCAACTTGTACTCAAGACCCTGAGCCCAAGTTTCTTAAGCTATCTCGTCGTAGTATGACTGCTGCTGCTCCTCCTACTGCTCTACCTCCTCCACCTACTCAGCAGTATGCCATAACCTTTGAAGGCATACACCAGCATCTTTCTGATTTGCACATCTCGATGACGGATATGGCCCACGAACGTGAGTTCCGCGATGTCACTCGTTATAAGGCGATAGCAAATTCTCTAGCTGATCTTCGATTTGCTCAAACTGGACATTCTGCCGGTTATATTCCTAGAAATCCAGCCTTTTCTGGTTACCGCTGTGAGGATGAGGCTGTTCATGCCTACTTTTAGTCCGGTAACGCATATGATTGGTATCATTCTGATCGTGTCCCTCCTCGAGACTATGTCGGTGAGTTTTACACTGGCGTCCCTCCTCACCCTTCTGGCGCTGGTACTTCTGGAGCTGGTCCTTATGGACATGCCGGTCATGATGATGATGATGCGAAGGAGGAGGAGGAGGAGGTGTGATGATGATATATTAGCTGATTTTGAGACTTAGTTATTGTCTACTGTACACTTGGAAATGCTCCGACATTCCAAGTTTCTTTCTTTTTAGCTTTTATTATCAGACTTGTACTGGATATTTCTTGATGTCTTTTGAACATTATTTTATCTTTATGGGATGCGTAGTTTATCGTTCACATCAGTTTGTTTATTTATTTATAGCATCTTTATCTGCTTCTATATTATAAGCTGCCTGTGAAATAATTCTCTGTTATATCTTGTATATTCTCACTGGATGAGACATTATTTTTTTGTGTTTCTTCACTGTTTGTTTCTTATGCATTGATTGCGGGAGAGCTTTCTCTTTTGCAATTATTTTGCTAAGTGACAACGAGGGAGAAATAGATCTAATATTTTGTTTTTGAGAATAATACAGGGATTGAACAATTTTGAACGATTGAACAATGTTGAACAATTTTTGTGATATCTTATCTCAAAAGATGTTATATCATTCATAGTTTGTCAATTATTAAAATGGGGGAGATTGTTGGCCCATTGGTCATATGGTCAAACTGATTTTAATAGTTGATCAAACTCTGTCTCGATATATGGAGCTGGTCAGGATATCTCGGACTCTTGGACATGATCAAGAACGACTATCTACTCAGTTCAAGACCGAAGCGTTGTTTGCCTGTTCGAGTCTGTATTTCTTTGAACAATATAATCTTTTATTTTATTGAGTCTAGAGATACTTTGTACACCGAGTCGTACTGGCAAATAGGCTATTCCAAAATGGTTTCAAAATATTTTTAAAAATGTCCTTAGTTTTGAAAAACATTCGTATTTACAAAAGCTCTAAAAAGGTTTTCAAAATTCTCCAAAATCTAATTTTAAAAACCCTAATCTAACCCTGACAAAACTCGGCCAGAGTTCGGTTAGTGGCCGTTTTGTTTTTGAATTCCTTGGAACTTGGTCCTCCTGCAGTTGCGGATTTGACCGAGATTTTTTTATCGACTTCTGCCCGAATTCTGCCCAAATTCTGCCTTAATTCTGTCTTTGGAACTCCTATAAATAGAGAAGGATTTCGATCATTTTAACTCACTCGTTCACTTTCAATCTTCTCTCTATTCAAAGCCTGCTGTCTTCCAAAGAGTTTTTCTCGAGCTTTAATTTTCAGATCCCAAGCCAGTTACAATCCTCTAGTCGATTTGCCAGTGCAGTGCGGTCTAGAAGTTTCAGAGTGATTGTAATCAGAAGGCTTGATAGAAGAATACCTCTTCACAATTGAAGTTGGACGAGTTCTTCGTATCAAAGCTCGCGTTGTAGAAGTTGCAAGGACTTCGTAAGAAAACTTGCAATTTTGCCAATAGTAGATTCAACTGGTAGCAAGAGTTCTACCGACTGGACTAGTCCTCAACAGAGGGAAACCAGTATACATCGCTGTCTTTGCGTTTGCTTTCTTATCTCTGCCTTTATATTATTTAGTTATGATTATTATTCTGTGATCTTGCTGCTAACATTTTTTAATTAGCATTATTCCGCTGCCTACTCTATTCACCCCCCTCTAGAGTATTCTGCTTTACGATTTCGTTCCTACAAGAATGTCATCGATGAAAACCACCATGAACTTATCAAGGTATGGATGGAACACCTTGTTCATCAAATTTATGAAGACTGTCGGGACATTGGTCAACCCAAACGGCATTACCATAAATTCGTACTGGCCGTACTTGGTCTGGAAGGTTGTTTTCGGAATGTCCTCTCTCTTCAATTTCACTTGGTGGTGCCCCGACCTCAAGTCGATCATCGAGAATACCCGTGCACCGCTCAATTGATCGAAAAGATCGTCAATTCTGGGTAGCGGGTATTTGTTCTTGATCGTCTTGTTATTCAAGGTCCGATAGTCGATGCACATACGTACTGTCCGTCTTTCTTTGGCACGAACAGAACTGGTGCACCCCAAGGCGACGAACTCAAACTAATGAACCCTATCTCTAGTAGCTCGTCGATCTGCTTTTTCAATTCTATGACTTTTTTGTTGTTGATCCTGTATACTCGCTGTGACTCTGACTCCGCGCCCGGCACAAGCTCAATAAAAACTCAACGTCTCTGTCTGGCGGCAGCCCCGTCAGCTCCTCTGGAAAAACGTCGAAAAACTCCAAGATGATAGGATGAGGTAACTCATTCTCCTCTATCATGGTCCCGCAAATGGCGTCACTAAGCTTCTCTACTGCTCCCCTAGCGAACTCGAACACGGTCTCCCCCGGTAGACTAAATACCATACATCCGCGGTGACAATCAATGCTGGCATAATGTTTACTCAACCAGTCCTTGTCGAGCATTATATTAAAACTCTGGAGTGGCATTATGAGTAAACTAGCGCGCATTTCCTGACCTCCTATGGTAATGCGTCGTCCGACACAGACATCCTTGTCTAAGATGATGCCTCCGCCAGTCGAGATTTTATAGGTACAGTCTAAAGGCTCAGATACAATACTATGTCTAAAAATAAAAGCTGCAGATATAAAGCCATGACTGGTGCCAGAATCGAATAAAGTAATAGCTGAAAAAGATTCAAGGAGAACAGAACTTGCTATCACGTCAGGAGATGTCAGTGTCTCCTCGGCCACCATGGCATAAAATCTGCCCTGCTGCTGGTGTTGGATGAAATGCTGCTACTGTGTGGGCAGGGGGCCTCTCGGCAGCTGGGGTATCGCACGCCTTGTCGATGCTCCTGGGGCAAGAGCTTTCCCCTGTGCCGCATGAATTCGTGTCGCTGGAAACTCTCTCATCTGATGTGCGCTCGAACCGCAAAATAAGCATACACCAAGTCGTTTCCTGCATACCTTCCATTAATGTCCCGGCTTCTTGCAGTAGTTACAAGGTCTAGGTGGTTCTCTCTGCTGGTTCTGCTGAAAAGTAGAAGCCCTATCTGGAGGCTGGTACTGTTGCTGTTGGATACGGGGCTGTGGTTAATGCTGCTGTGCCATGGTCTTCATTGGAGCATTGGATCGCTTCGTCGATCCTGACTGGCTGTTGCCCCCTCCGTACGTGTCTCTATCTCTCTTCTGCTTGCACTTTATCTCCTTCTCTACGTCCTGTGCAACCTTCAAGATCCCCTCGTATGTGGTGGCTTGGCTGGTGGCGATGGTTATACGAATTTTATGTGATAGCCCCTTTCTGAACTTCTTGGCTTTGGTTGCAGGGGTCAAGGCATCTGCGAAGCGACTGAGGCGGGAGAACTTAGCTGAGTACTCGTCGATGGAGCGGTTGCCCTGCTCCAGGCTCTCAAACTTATTTCCTAACTCTTCTTTGGCCGCGTTGGGGTAGAACATCGTCTTGAATAGTTTATTGAATTCTTCCCAAGTCACATCTGGCACGGTGAATCGAGCCTCATCTCTATACCACGTGCAGGCGATGTCATAGAGCTGCATGCTAGCTATCTCGACCTTCTTGTCTTCAGGAATTCAAGCCATCCGGAGATTACGATCCACGTTCTCTAACCAGTCGTCTGCGTAGATAATCCTTTTTGTTCCTCTAAATTCCCTAGGCCTAAGGTCCATGAAATTCTTGGAAGTTCCGAGGCGCAGCGGGGGAGCCTCCCTAGTCTGAAAAGCCTTCCTTAGGGTATCACGAAAGATGTCGGCCTGTCACGTCTGGGAAGTGATGAGCTGCTGGAAAATCTCAAGGAGCGTAGCATTGTCCAGCGCAGGTGTTGGAGGCAAAATTGGTGCTGGATGCTGGAAGGGTGCTGGTGGAGGAAATTGTGCTGGTGGCGGAGTCGGCGGAGGGAACTAGGGAGGTGTGTCATTCCCCGATTCCGTAGAATCGATAGTTGTCCCCCAGGCGTGATGTCGTGCGAACCTAAATTGCGATCACATAAGGCATAGTCATAACGTTATTCGAAACACAACAACAAGAGAATGCGCAGAGTAAATTGAATACACATTATAAAGAAGAAAACTTAAGCTTTTTTGATAATGAACAACATTTTACCAACTCGATACAAAGGTGCCGCGCAGGCTTTTTACAAACTGACTCCATTACAAAATGAATATCGATGAGATAGCCGTTCCATACATTTCATCCATTGATTATACAACCAGCATTACAAAACCACCTGGGATGGTGGAAAGTCACTCCATCTGTCTTCTGGTCTTCAACAGCGGAGTCTTCAAAAGAGATTGGATCTAGGCTTCGACCGCACGGATGAAGCTTCAAAATATACGAGCGTTGCCTCCCTTCACGCGGCACACTCCTCCCGATTTATCGTACCTATAGAGAGCGAGGATCAATACAATCAACATGTACTAGCAAGTGGCTAATTAATTTTCAAGCTCTCATTTTTTGGTTCAAGGATTTAGATAAAAATCATACAACTTGCTTTTAGTGATCTTTCTAGCCATCCTAGTTATTTTCATGCGAATCATTTGACGAAACGTAAACCAAGTAAGTTACACCAGAATCTCCCTCGACAGAGCGCACCACGCAACATAAACTTACCATTACCTTCCCTGTTAGTTTACAACAATTTATATCAAGTGTATAATGTGGAGGTCACTGGCATTAACTAGCCATCCTAGACATAGCCTGGTAAACGGAACCCTTGTAACACAAGTAGCGAGCTCCGATGCAAGTCCCCGTATTACTGTTGCCTATTACCCAGCTCGGCTATAACCTGTTTCTTCCTAGGCCGAGTCGGTCCCGTGGCCCCAGGTTGCCGCTCGAAGAAATCATCGCCCTTGTCGACAAGTTGTCCATGACCGTGTTAAGTTACCAAAGTATATTTTTGAGTATCGTTGGGGCTTGTTATGTAAAAGATTCATTTACTTGGTTATTTTGCAGACCTGAAACAATTTTATCTCTTTTCTAAACATCTCATCTTTTCTCTTCTAGAACATAGGACTTGTATTTTTTAAGCGAATCATTCAAATTTGATATCGTTACCCGAGTTTTCATTTTTTGAAATAGAGAGTCGAGACGAAGGAGGTCAGCCACTCACCTTGAGTATGCTCGAGGCGGGAGAACTTGTTGGTCGTGCTAGACGTCGCCTACACGATTACTTGAAATCGCACAAGCAACCGATTAGAACACTGTATTATTCAAGAAGTTCGATAGGGAACGCGAGTTCAAAATGTAAGACATGAAAACCATCGAAAACATCCACGAAAACGCATTCAGAAAACAAAACCAAAACCAACGCAAACGGCGTAAAAAAATAGAGCAACAAGAGGTCTCTCCTGACTCAGTCGCAGAGTCAATCTTTGAGGCACAACCCGCTGAATATGGGACTTGGTTCCGAAGAAGCCACTCCATAACGGGGAATGGATCTTAATTCAACCGTTCCCGTTCGATCGATCCCGACCTATCGGTCTCGACCGAATCGATAGCGACAGTGTTCCTTTCTCGTGCATCCTGTGGACGGAGAAAAGGGCACGATGTAGAGATGGGGCACTACACCATAACCAACTAAGAAAAAGTTTCATCCTCGAAACTTAAGAATAGAACCTACCTCTACGAGACCAATGAAGGAATTTTTTTTCATTTCTGGCTCAAGCTCCCACATCGACTCCTCGATCGAATGGTTTCTCCAGAGGACACGGATGAGAGGAATGGCACGGTTGCGGAGAAGTTTATCTTTGTGCTCCAAGACTTGCACAGGCTCTTCAACATACGACAAGTCCGCCTTCAGATCTAGCTGACCCAAATCGACCACATGGCTCGAATCGTACACGTACTTCCGCAATTGTGAGACGTAGAAGACGTTGTGTACTTCTGACAACATAGGTGGTAAAGCAATTTGGTAAGCTACTGGGGCGATTCGCTTCAATATTTTGAACGGACCAACAAATCTTGGGCTTAACTTCCCTTTCGTGCCGAATCTGGTAACTCCACGCATGGGCGTCACCTTCAAAAATACATGGTCGCCTTCTGAGAACTCGAGGGGATGTCGGTGCATGTCGGCATAGCTCTTTTGTCGACTTTGTGCTATCTTCAATCTCTTCCGTATTAACTTGACAAATGGGCGATCTGCACTTTCGGCCGTACAAAGCCTCATACGGCACCATTTGGATGCTGGACTGATAGCTGTTGTTGTATACAAACTCGGCCAGGTAGATAAATGCCCCAGCTTGACTTCAAGTCGATTGCACAGAGTCGTAACATGTCCTCGAGAATTTGGTTCACCCGCTCTGTTTGGCCGTCAGTCTGAGGATGGTAAGCTGAGCTAAACTTCAACTTGGTCCCCAACGCTGAATAAAGACTACTCCAGAAGCGTGCCACAAACCGTCTATCCCGATCCGAGACGATAGATACTGGGATCCCGTGCAGCTGAACTATTTCATCCAGGTATATCTGAGCAAGACGATCGACGCTCCAAGTAACTTTAATGGCTATGAAGTATGCTAACTTAGTTAGTCGATTGACGATGACCCAGACGGCTTTATTTTCCTGCGGTGTCCTCGGCAAGCCAATAACGAATTCCATAGTGACATGATCCAATTTCTACTCAGGAATGGCAAGGTTCTGCATCTCTCCGCCCGGTCGTTGGTGCTCGGCTTTAACTTGCTGACAGGCCATACACTTTGACACAAAGAGCGCTATGTCCCTCTTCATGCCGTGCCACCAAAAGACAATATGGAGGTCCTTATACATCTTGGTACTACCAGGATACAAGGAATATTTTGCATAATACGCCTCCGTTATTATCTCCTTTCTAAGTTCTGCGTCATCCAAAACGCATAGTCGACCTTTACTCGCAACACTCCCGACTCGTCCTCTACAAAGTCGGATGCTTTTTCAGTCGACATCAGTTTTCGCATCTTCTCCAGGTATGGGTCGTCCTTCTGAGCAGACTTGATTCTCTCTAATAGGCTCGGTTCCAGCCGCAGTTGTGCCAGTTTTATGTCTCTAAAACAAACTCGGAGTTCAATGCACATTCCTTCCAAGTCACGTAGCAGTCGATCATTGATGCATAACGAAGCTAAGTACTTACGGGTCAGCGCATCCGCTACAACATTTCCTTTGCCCAGCATGTAGTCGATGGATAAGTGTAGTCTTTGATCAGTTCAAGCCATCACCTCTGCCGCAAATTCTGTTCTTTCTGGGTGAAGAGATACTTGAGGCTTTTGTGGTCTGTGTAAATCCTGTACGCCACACCATACAGATAGTGATGCCATAGCTTCAACACGAACACAATCGCCGCTAGTTCTAGGTCATGTGTGGGGTAGTTCTTCTCGTGCGGCTTCAACTGCCGAGAAGCAAAAGATATCACCTTATCCCGCTGCATGCGCGCACACCCCAAGCCCTGGCCAGAAGCATCGCTGAAGATTTGAAATCCCTTAGTCCCTTCAGGAAGAGCGAGTATCGGGGCCAAAACGAGCCGTTGTTTGAGCTCCTGGAAGGAAGCTTCACAGTCGTCTGACCACTCGAATGTGACTTCTTTTTGGGTGAGGCGAGTCAATGGCAATGTAATCTTTATGAAGTCCTTCACGAAGCATCGGTAGTATCCCGCCAAGCCTAGGAAGCTTTGAATTTCGCTAACTGATGCGGACCGTTTCTAATAAGCAACTGCCTTAACTTTCTTCGGATCGACTGCGATGCCCGCGACGGAGATGATGTGCCCGAGGAATGAGATGCTGTTCAGCCAGAATTCGTACTTGCTCATATTTGCATACAACTGATTCTCTCGAAGGGTTTGGAGTACCGTCTGCAGGTGTTCTGCATGTTGTGCTTGATCCTTCGACCAGATAAGAATGTCGTCTATGAAGACTACTACGAATTTGTCGACGAACGGACGGAACACCCAGTTCATTAGATCCATGAAGACGGCAAGAGCATTTGTCAGGCCAAATGGCATCACAAAGAACTCGTAGTGGCCGTAACGAGTGTGGAAGGCAGACTTCGGCACGTCCTCTGGCTTGACTATGAGCTGGTGAAAACCCGATCGAAGATGAATCTTCGAAAACACCGTGGCACCTTGGAGTTGATCAAACAAATCGTCGATACGTGGCAGGGGATATTTGTTTTCGATGGTGGCCTTATTCAATTCACGATAGTCGATGCAGAGCCGCATCGATCCACCTTCTTTTTGACAAATAGCACAGGGGTACCCCATGGTGAGATGCTTGGACGGATGAATCCCTTGTCGAGTAACTCTTGCAGCTGAATCTTTAGCTTTTTTAGTTCTACCGGGGTCATTCTGTACAGAGCTTTTGAGATCGGCCGGGTGTCAGGGAATGTGTCGATAGTGAACTCTATTTCTCGATCGGGTGGCATGATGGGTAGCTCATCTGAAAACACGTCTGGGAATTCTAACACAACGTCGGTCTGACCTGCGTTTGCACCATCCGGTCTCATGTCACGATCGGACGCTAAGTAGCCTTCGTACCCGAAATGAAGCAGCTTCCGAACAAAAATTGCCGAGATCACCATGCAGGTTGGCGATGCTTCACCACACGTATAGCAGAATTTAGGCACTCCAGGTATGCGAAAGGTAACCTTCTTTCCTGCACAATCGATGGTAGTATTGCAAGGACCGAGCCAATCCATACCCAGTATGATGTCGAAGTCCTTCATATCTAGAACTATCGTATCAAGACCGATCTTTTAGCCCCCAATACAGATGATTCCGTCACCGCAGGCTAAGTTTGTGAGTAGTGGTGTGCCCGAAGGTGTACTTACGCTAAGTTCGAGATCTAATAATATTATAGGAAATTTGTGCTCGGCGGCAAAGTCTGCCGATATATAACTATACGAAGTGCCTGAATCAAATAACACATGAGCAGACACATTATTAAAATTTAGTATACCTGACACTACAATATCTGATACAAGCACTTCATCTCGAGTCATGGCATAGATGCAGTCCTGGGCATTAGGGCGACAGTCTTGGCCATTTTGCGGTACGGATTAATGGGCTCGAGGCGCTGGACCCTGGTTCACTGGACGATATTACTGTTGTTGGGGCACCATTGGGTTCGGCCTTCTGTTCGAACATGAACGTAGCCTATTTTACCACAGTTCCAGCATCTACCCTCTGGTATCTGGCAATCGTTGATAGTGTGACCGACATGGTGACATCGGGTGCAGTAAGGCCATGGATTACGCCCTTGATATCCACCTTCTTGCCTATTGTTTGGACGCTTGGTCACATTGTTTCCTTCCGCGTGGCTAGGGCGTTTGTGATTGTAGGTATGCACAACACCGATAGCTTCTAGGGGATATTGGCGTTCAAGGTGGAGGGCTTGATTCAGGGACTCACCCATTGTCTTGTATTCGAGAACTAAAACATGAGCAGAGATAGAGGGACACTGTTCCACTTTGAACCGTCGAGCGCAACTCTCCATTGTTGGCAGAATGCTCCAGTGAATTTGGCTAACTTGTTAAATTTTGCTGCGTACTGCCTTACCGTCTTGTTTCCTTGTCTCAACTGTATAAATTTAGTTTCTTTGACTTGTCGAACGGCTGCAGGGAGGTTCTCGATCTCGAACGCCTTTCAGAAGGTGGCCAAGGTGATTGCTGATGTCTTATTGTCACATCTGATTGCTCGCTTTTGTACGGCCCACCAATCGTGCGTGTTCAATTGGAGTAGAAGTTGAGCGTATGCGACTTTCATGGACTCATCGACGCCCAAAAGCTCGAACCGGTCTTCCAACTCCTCCAACAAATCGATCGCCAAAGAAGGGTCTTCAATACTGCAGAAGAAAGTATGGAAATTTTTTTTGAATTTTGACACCTCAAAGTTGGAGCTTCTTGGTGTCGCAGGTGAATTCTCGGGCGCCTCCTACTCGATTTGAATCGATCGAACCGCAAGCTCGGCTGCAGTGTGAGTCGTCGCAGAATTTTCGTTGGCCACAACCGTCTGGACGATTTGCTGAAGAGTATCAAGCTGCTTCTGCTGTAACTTGAACTGCGTATCGAATCAGGCTTCGAACTGAGTTTGTCGTGCTGCAGCTTGTCTCTGTTGTTCTTCAACGTCCTGTCGATGTTGTTCGTTCAGAAGCTGATTTGCCTCGGCCTGCCGCTGTTGCCCTTCTAACATGTGCATCATCCGCTCCATGCGATCCATAGGAACGTTTGAGGGTTGTGCCCCTGAGCTGCTCGAGTCGCTCGAAGTACTATCTCCGTTCCTGCCCACGGTTTCTTGGACCTCTGGGATTTAGAGGGCAACTCGTATTAGTCTCAAAAAATATTACGAACTCGCTGTATGGAACAACTCATCTCATCGACATGAGGTCAAAGGTTCGAGACTCAAATGGAAGGCCAAAGGATGTAAAGCCGTGCTCTGATACCATTATGTTACGCCCTGATTCGTTAGAATCGA
Source organism: Iris pallida (assembly GCA_029216955.1). Lineage (NCBI taxonomy): Eukaryota > Viridiplantae > Streptophyta > Magnoliopsida > Asparagales > Iridaceae > Iris > Iris pallida. The sequence continues at coordinate 16,417,871 of JANAVB010037020.1, forward strand.
TAGTCGTCCCCGATCGTGATGCCGTGCAAACCTAAATTACGATCGCACAATGCATAGTCATAAGGTTATCCGAAACACAACAACAAGAGAATGGACAGAGTAAATTGAACACACATTATAAAGAAGAAAACTTAAGCTTTATTGATAATGAACATTATTTTATATATTCGATACAAAGGCTCCGCACAGGCTTCTTACAAACTGACTCCATTATAAAACGAACATCGAAGAGATAGTTGTTCCATACGTTTCATCCATTGATCATACAACCAGCATTACAAAACCACCTGGGATGGTGGGAAGTCGCTCCATCTGTCTTCTGGTCTTCAACAGTGGAGTCTTCAAAAGAGATTGGATCTAGGCTTCGACCGCACGGACGAAGCTTCAAAACACACGAGTGTTGCCTCCCTTCACGCAGCACGCTCCTCCCGGTTTATCGCACCTGTAGAGAGAGCGAGGATCAGTAAAATCAACATGTACTAGCGAGTGGCTAATTAATTTCCAGGCTCTCATTTTTTGGTTTAAGGATTTAGATAAAAATCATACAACTTGCTTTTAGTGATCTTTCTAGACATCCTAGTTATTTTCATGCGAAGCATTTGACGAAACATAAACCAAGTAAGTTACACCAGAATTTCCCTCGATAGAGTGTGCCATACAACATAAACTTACCATTACCTTCCCTGTTAGTTGATAACAATTTATATCAAGTGTATAATGTGGAGGTCACTGGCATTAACTAGCCATCCTGGACATAGCCTTGTAAACGGGACCCTTGCAACGCAAGTAGCGAGCTCCGATGCAAGTCCCCGTATTACCGTTGCCTATTACCCATCTCGGCTATAACCTATTTCTTCCTAGGTCGAGTCGGTCCCGTGGCCCCGGGTTGCCGCTCGAAGAAACCATCGCCCTTGTCGACAAGTTGTCCATGATCGCGTTAAGTTAACAAAGTATATTTTTGAGTACATTGGGGCTTGTTATGTAAACGATTCATTTACTTGGTTGTTTTGCAGACCTGAAACAATTTTATCTCTTTTCTAAACATCTTATCTTTTCTATTCTAGAATGTAGGACTTGTATTTTTCAAACAAATCACTCAAATTTGATACGTTTCCCGAGTTCTCATTTTTTAAAATAGAGGGCCAAGACGAAGGAGGTCAGCCACTCACCTTGAGTTTGCTCGAGGCTGGAGAACTTGTTGGTCGTGCTAGACGTCGCCTATGCGATTACCTGAAATTGCACAAGCAACTGATTAAAACACTGTATTATTCAAGAAGTTCGATAGGGAACACAAGTTCGAAATGCAAGCCATGAAAACCATCGAAAACATTCACGAAAAATGTATTCAGAAAACAAAGCCAAAACTAACGCAAACGACATGAACAAATAGAGCAACGGGAGGTCTATCCCGACTCAGCCGCAGAGTCAATCCTTGAGGTACAACCTGCTGAATATGGGACTTGGTTTCGAAGAAGCCACTCTATAACGGGGAATGGATCTTAATTCAGTCGTTCCCGTTCGATCGATCCCAACCTATCGGTCCCGACCGAATCGATAGAGACAGCGTTCCTCTCACCCCGTGGACGGAGAATAGGGCATGATATAGGGACGAATCACTACCAGGTGGTGGAATGTCATCTCGACAAAATCTCGAAGTCTGAGGCTGGGGCGTCTGGCCTAGATAGGTGAAATGGCCTCTGTGGGTCGGTCGGGTTCCGTTCGTGGAAGACCCGCCAACGGTTGCTGGGGTGTTCAAGAGAGCGGTGTTCTTGCCTTAAGAATCCATCTAACGGCCACAAAGAAAAATGATCGTTAGACGGCATGGAGATTCAAATAGGATGCAGAGCAAAGGAGTAATTGAGGTCAAACGAGGAATTCAATAACGGTTTTAAACATGTGGAGATGGTCCTTAAAGTCTACGCCTACTCGCAGGTCGCAGTAGTACATCTAAGTTGATTACTACCACGATTTTTGTTGTTTTTGCAAAAACTGACCTACATGGGCCACCACACGACTAGAGTCTAAACCATCCGGGCCACTAACACAAGTAAAAACTAGACGAAACTCCAACCCGTCTAAACAAATCCCTAAAATACAATAATAATAGATAAATATTTACAAAAATATAGGAATATGAAATATTGGAATGTAGAACAGTATAGGAATATCTGATGTATAATATAAACATAAAAGGTATCATGAGATATTAGAGCGTTATGTGATCGGCTAGGGTCATGATCAGGCGGTTCTATTTGTCTGGCTATGCGCAAGAACAAGCACAGGTAAACCTGGAGATCAGGTCAGCTAAAACGGAAAGCTATGCACAAGTAGTATCAGGTCAGGCAACACCCTATGTGTGGTGAGGGTGGAGCTATGCACAAGTAGTAATAGGAATACATGAGGGATATTGATTACATAACCACTAATAACTCTCCATCCCCGAGTAGTATAATAGATCCGGACATGACACGTCATGACACAGGATTCAAAAGCAGGAGGCCAGCCCACTCCCAAATCGGTGTCTATATAAGTATAGGAAACAAGATCGAACAATGCACCCATATACCAGGAAAGTCCAGGAATAACATCTCATGACAGGATCCGACGTATACTAGTCCTATACCATTGTATCGGGAATCTAGTAAAACACTACAACTTAATCGAATATAGCAGATATCAAGACAATAAAACTATCAGAGAATGTACTCGCCTGTGGTCCTTAGCTGTCAATGAGAATCGAAGCTCATAGTGATGTCACAGACCTAAAGATGAGATATACATGAGTTAATTAGGGTTTGACAATGTATGGCATGATGTTCTAGTGTATGTTATACAGATCTTGGTCAGACTCAGTCATACTAAGTCACACTAGGTCATACAAAGTCATGGTAAGCCAAATAAAGTCAAACTACGTCAATATAAGTCAAAGTCAAACTAGGTCAAGGTAAGTCAAATAAAGTCAAACTAGGTCAAGGGTTGACCTATAGTTGATTTTTGGTCAACTGGTCAACTCTGGTCAACTCCTATTCCATTCTAGGTTAAACTGGGTTAATGATTGACACACAGTTGACTTTTGGTCAACTGGTCAACTCTGATCAAATCTTAGTCCAATGTTGACTTGTAGTTGACTTTGAGTTAAAACAGTAAAACTTAGTCAAACATGGTCAAATCTAAGTCAAGCATCCTATTCCTAACCATTACCTACCAAGATACCATATACCTTGGTCCTATTGGTATCCCAATACCAAACCTTGGTTGGAAGTCAAATACGTTAATATAGGTAAACATACCTTAATACCCAATACCAATACTTAGATATCTAGTAACTATTTATATACCCCCAAGCCACTAGCTAACCAATAACTTAGATATCTAACCTTAGTTACCTACGTAAACCCAATACCTTGCCTTGAAGGTAAACTATTACCTTAAGGGGGCGTTTGGTATGCGGAATACTATATTGCCGGGAATTCTATATTCTCGGGAATCAAATTCTAAGGAATTAAATTCTCTGGAAAATTACATTCCCATGTTTGGTGACAATATAAATATTTTCGAAAAAAAATTAATAAGAAAAAAATGAACAAATATAAAAAGGGTAAAAACGACAAAAAATCGATAAAAACGACAAAATAACAAAAAATTTCAAAAACGATGAAAAACGACAAAAATTTGGTTAAAACGACAAAAATGACCAAAAAGCGACAAAAAATGTATAAACGACAAAAAATAACAAAAAGGGTAAAAACGACAAAAATAACCAAAACACGACAAAAATGGCATAAAATCTATAAAAACGAAAAAAAACCAAAATGCGGCAAAAACGACAAAAAATAACAAAAAAAATCGGTTAAAACGAAAAAAATCGGTTAAAACGACAAAAAATCGGTTAGAAAACAAAAAATTGGTTAAAACGACAAAAAATAACCAAAAAACGACAAAAACAAAAAATAATCGATAAAAACGACAAAAAAGGACAAAAAATTGGTTAAAACGACAGAAAATAACCAAAAAGCGACAAAAAGACAAAATCGGTAAAAGCGACAAAAAACGACAAAAATGACAAAAAAGGACATAAAATCAGTAAAAATGACTAAAAAGCGACAAAAGCCTAAAAATCGGTAAAAATAAAAAAAAAACCCTACAAAAACGACAAAAAATTGCTTAAAACGACAAAAATTGACAAAAAGCGAAACAAAGGAAAAAATTGGGCAAAAAAAAAAAATCAAAAGTGACAAAAAGACAAAAAATGGGTAAAAACGACAAAAAAATCGCTTAAAACGACAAAAAATTGGTAAAAATGACAAAAAATGACAAAAACGATAAAAAAGAAAAAATTTGTTCAAAAATAATCAAAAAAGAAGAAGAAAATTTAGAAAAAAAAATTTTGCCCGGGCAAAAAAAAACTACCCACCTATTCTCAAGGGATAGAATTCCCAAGTTTTGTGAGTAAACTATTTACCCGGAAATTTATAATTTCCGGCATTAAATATTTTATAATCCAAACAAACGTGGTAATAGATTCTCATCTTAAAATTTTCCAGGAATAAAAAAAATATCGCATACCAAACGCCCCCAAGAAAAAAGGTAAATCTAAGATATCCCAAGATACTACTTGGGTATTTCAAGATACCACTCTAACCATATCCTAATATCCTACTCTCTTGATACCCTCAAGATACTAACATACCCACTCCCTAACATATACTAGCTATCCCAAGGCATCTAACCAAGATACCAACTTATACATGACACTCACTCTAACATAGATACTAACTTCTAGTCTAGGATACATAGGGTATCTAATTACCTATCCAAGATACTAATATATCTAACTAGAATACTATCTTAGATATCCTAAGATACTAGCTAACTCATCCAAAGATACTAACTGTCCTAAAATACTCTAATGTATACATATACATTACCCTTCTTCCCCGAAATAGTAGATAACCAACTCAACAAATATATAGATATACTCTATACACTACCCATGGGATAATATCCTATAATCTAGGATACCAACTCTAGCCTATATCCTAATATCCTATCCATCTATGTAATACCCCAATTCTAACCATTACCTATCTTGGATACTAGGTAATACCCTTACCCTAGTAATATTTACCTTAGAGTAGATAACCTACTAACCTAGGCTAATAGATCTTAAATAAACCTTAGACTAGTCTCTAACCATCTATCCTAGTATCCTATCAATACCTTGCTATTACCTTACCCTTACCTTTGGTAATTCTCATTACCTTGAAGGTAAGCCCATTACCTTGAAGGTAACTAAATACCTTACCTTATAATAGGGTAAACCCCATTATCTTGGTGAAGGTAAACCAATATCCTAAGATATCTCATATTACTTTAGTATCCTAAGATACTACTCTGTATCTCAAGATGCCAAGTATCTTAACTCTAACATATCTAACTTAGATATCTGTACCCTAAGATATCTAAATCTAACATAGATAGACATCTAATTAACAAACTCTAACTATCATATCAAACCATCTATCTAACATATAACACTAACCACACTCTAGACACTAACTTAAGGTATTCTAACATACATCTAACCACTCACACACACATGGACACAATCATCCTACTCTTAGCACTTGACATCTTGATATTATCTATTACCTAGTTCTAATACCCAATATCTTAGTATCTTGACCAATACCTTATCCTCCCATATACTTATTCAACTAACTCTAATACTCACTTATCCTTACTCATGATACTTGAGTGTCATGATACCAATATCCTCATGGTACCCAAGTATTACACATATTCTTGACAACCTGTGATACCTACATTTACTTGATATCATATTACATAGGCACATAGGTTACACAAAATGCCTATGTCGTATAGTCAGTTTTTTACTTAAAATTAATACTGCACCTATTAGACCTATTCACTAAATTCTAGATTAAAGTATGTCATATTCCTTCGTATTAGCTTTTCAAAACTTTAAACTGATCGCATTTTCGTGTATGAAAACTCCCGGAATCGCAAAAACATCGAAACACGTTAGTCTTCCGGACAGCTGACACTCAAACCGTTTCACAGAAAATTCTAGAATGAATTTTGCTTATTTATATATATATATATATTTGGAAAGCTAACTTCGATACGATTCTTTTAAAAAAAAGGGAGATTAATCGGAGTCTTGAGCTAAGAGTCATGACATTTCTAAGTTGCTATGGCTACTAAAAACGTGGATGAATATTATGACGATTTTGATTGTTTTGGACAAAAGAAACACATGTATATACCCAAATCTAACCATGTATATCATGAAATACCATAACACAATACCATGTATCCTATTTAGGACACATACACCCAATCTCGACTCAAAAAGACACGAAAGTTCCTTTGGGGACACGTATCGAACATGTGGTCACAAATTCGATTTTCTCCAATTTGTATCAAAATGAAAAGGCAAAAACCTTCAAATAGGAAGAGGAGAGCCTCACTCCTCTCTAATGGTACCCTAATGAAAATGGAGTCCTAAATGAATGTACTTACACTAATGAAATGGAATGGATGGGTTTAGAGAGCTCATACCAAAAGGGAGATGGATTCTCAATGTAAAATTCTTAGATCTAGATCTCTTCCAAGCTTCAAGGCTCCAAATCCTTCCAATCCCTTCTTAGCTAGCCAATAGAGGCTTCTTCTCTCCAAGGGGAAGAGAATGAAATAAATTTGGCTCAATTTGGAGGAAATTTGGGTGTATGAGCAATTTGGAATTAAAAAAATCCTAAATTTGGGCTTGAAATAAAAATGGAAAGAGGAAGAAGATGAATTGGGGCTTTAATAGGAAGGTGGGCTGCCATATGGGAGCTCTAAATGGGTTTGGAAAATGTCTAAGTTGCCCTCATCAAGTCTCCCTTTGGTTAACTAGGAGTATGCAAAGGTTTGAGGTCAGAAGGGTCAAGTTTCTAATCTTTAAATGACTAAACTTGTCGTGTGGGTTTAGTCTAAATGCACTAGTCTAATAAGATGAGTTTGTGGGCCATGACTATCTAATCTTTGGGTCCCAACTAGAGTCTAAACTACCCGTACCACTAACACAAGTCAAAACTAGACGAAACTCCAACCCGACTAAACAAATACCCAAAATATAATAATCATAATAAATAAATATTTACAAAAGTATAGGAATATAAAAATGACAAATTTACCCTCATTTTTTAAAATAGGCAGTTACAGAGAGTAACCTTCCTCTTCCAGACTTGAAAATGCTCTCCATCAAACTGTTCTAACTTTGTGAAGTTAGGATTAATGAGTGCAGCATTTAAGTTTTCCATCTCGTTAATTAAGCTTTGAGAATGTTAGTCCTGGGACACAATTTTCGATGGAAAACTGAAAAAATAAAACGATTGTAAAAACAACATTTCTCGCAACACTTCAAAGAAGGTGCTTGACAGAGATCCTTAGAGGATCCTGGATAACAAAAATCAAAAAAGATTTTGTTATAGCAGCAAACGAGAGTAGTTCTTCTAAAAAGAAGTATCCAATCGAATTGCTAGCAGCAGCAACAATGACAGGCGATGGATGGAAGATCAGCCTACTGGGTGAATGATCACCATTGCTTAAAGCTTAATTTGCCCCACACGAACAGCTTCTAGGAACCAGCAAGTTCGACGGAGAACTTTGAAACACTCCACTCGTCTGACTCCTCGAATGGCATCGGACTCATGTGCTTTCTAACGCTGTTGCAACGCTTCTCTTCTCTCTCAAAGTCTATGGTAATTTATAAGTAATTTTGAACACTTGTCTTATTCTTATCTCTACACACTGTGGGAGAGAAGAGACCTTATATAGGCCCACACTACAACTGTCCAGTTAGCAGAACGTTCGGAACGTGGGAAAAATTGCTCCGAACGTGATGTAACCGCTCAGATCATGTATAAACACGATCTGAGCCAACTCGCGCACAGCGCGTGCCACTTGCGCCACCCGTACAACTTGTGTACCGTACCACTTACGCCACCTGCACACTCTGCGCCAACCGTGCGCCAACAGGCAGCGCCCACTGGCGCGCCACAGGGCCGCGCCAATTGGTCAGCGCCAACAAAATGCCATATTACGCCTTATGAGCCCGAGTCCGAGTCGCTAAGCCCCTACGGGATTTAGCTCCATTGGAAAATAATTCCCAAGCGCAAAATCATGAATGTTTCATTGTTGATTTGGCCTTTTTTTCTATTAGAAAAAAAATCCCACATAGTGTACCCATGTGCACCTCCACATCACTTGTGCACCTCTAAACAAGCATAACTTATATATAGAGATACATTTCTTTTGGCCTAGCCGATGTGGGACTAAAGTTTCTAATGCAAAGGCTAAAATCCAAACATCATGAACTTTGTGGGAACCTGATGCTTACATTTATCTATTTTCTAGAGGGTCCCTTGCAAAGCATGCTATTTATATCCTCCATTGATAACTGCCTCAGTTTAACATCATGCGGATCGATTTGGTTTCGTGGAAATGTAATGGTAGAAAACTACTTTGGAGTGTGATCACATTCTGCGCGGATGGCCTGGCAACGTGGGCGACTTCTGTCAAGAAAATAGCCAAGATAGCTTATGAGTCTCTCCCACTCAATAGAGGGCAGGGACGTAGGGCCTTGGTAATAGGAAGTAGGGTGATGCACCCCATAATTCGCTAGGTTGGTCGAACAGTCCAATAGAACAGAAGTAGAATCTAAGGCTGAGTATTATTCGATTTTATACCAAAAATTGAACCGAAAAAATTCGTTTGATTTTGGTTTCAAAAATACTAAAAAAAATATTCGGTTTCGGTTTTAATTCTCGGTTTCGATCCAAAACCGAATAAAAAAAATTTAGTTTATATATATATATATATATATATATATATATATATATATATATATATATATATATATATATATATATATATATATATATATCAACCCGAAATGTCAGCAAGCCGACCGAGGAGAGGACACCCTTGCCACATATCCTTCCTCTCCCCAATTTACACACTCGATTCGACTCTGGGGACCACATGACTCTCAGAAGCGAATCTCCTTGCAAAGCCCTTATCCCACACAGCTCACGAGCTCTCACCCTATCTAATCAGTTTGATGCTCTTGAATCGGAGGACGCGGCAGTACATGAGGAGACAACTACTCCTATCGCTGTCAGCGTGCTTGCCGAGATCCACCCCATCCCGGTAGGCAGAGATCTGTCCACCGACGATAATGAAGATATTCATCCGCTCACCTCCGAAGATCCCTAGGTTCAGGCCTTAGCTATTCTAGGTCCAGACCTAGTTCAGAGAGGGCTCCAAGTCCAAGCCGCGGGTTACCCTAGCCCTTCAGCAATCCAACCTTCAGACAGGGAGCACCAGCGACTCAATAATCATCCCACCAGAGAATCCAACCCTAGACTCAGCCGGTGAATCGGTAAGTCTGCAACGGGCCACGAAGGAGCAATCAAACATCGTTCCCCCCTTTACTGAAGCAGGACCTTCCTCCTCGAGTAAGGCCAAAGCCATCCAGGGACCTACTGAAATCACCACCATCCAAACAAGATCTGGAGCCAAGCGGAACAAAAATTCTCCCTCCAACCCCCTTAATGCTTAATATCCTATCCTGGAATGTCTGCGGTCTGGCGAACAAACCGACGTTACGGAGAAAAACCAACCTGCAAAAAATCTACAAAATAGACATCCTCATTATTATCGAACCCAAAATCCCCCCCAAAAGACTAAAGTCTATTCAACTACAACTTGGCCTTCCTACGGCCATCGCTGGCAGACACGATATTTGGATCCTCGGCTCGATGGACGTCAAACTCGGTGTCATCCAGGAATCCCGGCAGGCCCTCTCCTGCTGGCTTGACCACCCAAGACTCCCTGATCGCGCCATCCTCTCGGCGGTCCACGGCAGCTGCGATGTTACGGAGAGGAGACAACTCTGGAACGACCTCCTTGACATCCATCACCTCCACACCAGGTCACCTTGGCTTTGCATTGGGGACTTTAATGTGACCACCTGCACCGTAGAGAAAACCGGAGGGCGACCCCCCCCGCTCCGGCCATGTTTAATTTCAACAACTTCATCTTCAATGCCCAATTAACCTCTCTCCAGGTCACCGGCAATGCATTCACCTGGTGCAACATGCAGGACGGCGACCGTCGTCAATACTCCAGGCTAGACAGAGCCCTCTCGAACGCTAGCTAGCACGATATGGGGATCGTCACTAACCTGATCCACCTCAACTCCACTGAATCAGACCACAACCCCTTGTTGGTCGAGATTAAAAATAAAACTACTTCTTCCAAAAGGAACTTTCAATTCCTCGACCTCTGGACTGGGCACCCCCTGTTTCTGGGCATCGTTGCGGATGCATGGAAAGTGAGGACTCCCCCAACCCCCTTATTCGGGTGAGCAACAAGCTTAAATCTACCATGAAATCCCTGTCCGCTTGGAGCAAGTGCGCCTACGGGGACATCTTTCAAGCAGTCCGTGTAGCCGAGGACGATATCACCCGCACCGAAGCTCTAGTGGTGACGGATCGCTCGCCAGAGGCTAGAAGCACCCTCAACCACACTAAGGCTATGCTCAAATTCAGAATTAAAGTGGAGACCGATTTCTGGAAGCAGAAAGCGAGGTTGAAATGGGATAGCAAGGGCGACAAAAACTCAAAATACTTCCATGCCTGCGTTAACGGGCGTAGACAGAAGCTCTCGATTCACAGGACAGTCGATGCCAATGGAAACATCATTACCGACTAGAAGAGCATCCATGAGGCAGCAACAAAATTTTATTCCAAACTTTTCTCCAAAGAGACTGTCCACAAAGATAGATCTTTCCTTGATCAAATCCCCCACCTCAGTAACGACACAGACAACGCTTAGTTGAACCTCCCCCCTCCGCTCAGGAAGTTAAAGATGCAGCGTGGGCACTGAACGAGCACAGTGCGCCCGGCCCGGACGGGTTCTCGGGTGTATTTTTCCGCACTTGCTGGGATATTATCAACCAAGACATCACCGAAGCGGCTATCGCTTTCTTCGAAGGGGCTACTTATACCAAAGCCATCTCGAGCGCCAACATGATCATTATCCCTAAAAAAGACAACCCGGAGTTATTTCGCGACTTTTGGCCCACTAGTCTTTGTAACTTCACCAACAAGATCATATCCAAAGTTATTGCTACCAGAATGGCTAGCCTTCTTCCTAAGATTATCTCGGAGGAGCAAAGCAGATTCGTTCGCGGAAGGAACATCCAGGACAATATTATGCTGGCCCAAGAGTTAATCACCTGCATGAAATTTCCAGTAAGGGAAGGCAACATTGCCGTTAAAATCGACATGGAGAAAGCTTATGACAGACTTGACTAGCAATTCATGATCTGGGTCTTCAGAGCTTTTGGATTCTCGGAATCCTGGACCAACATCATGTGGAGATCCATCAGCAACTCCTGGTTCTCAATGGTCATCAACGGCCACGCAGAAGGATTTTTTAAATCCTAACGTGGGGTGAGATAGGGCGACCCCCTATCCTCTACAGTTTTCATCATAGCAGCCGACGCCCTGAGCAGGAACCTCAACAACATGGTCAACATCCCCAACTTCCAGCACTATCACACATCCAGTGGCTGCTCCATCATCACCCATCTTGCTTTCGCAGACGACTTACTCATCTTCTCATCTGGGGAAGAAGGAGCGGTGGGGGTGGTTCACAACACTCTGACGAGGTACTCCAGATGCTCTGGCCAGAAGATCAATCACTCCAAGAGCATTATATACGCCCACCACAACATCAACAGAGAGCACGTGACCAACCTCTCCAACTTAACTTTCTTTAAGGTTGCCAAGCCCATGTTCATCTACCTCGGATGCCCTTTAGTGTACGGGAAGTCCAACGTCAGCATCTTCCAGGACTTGACCACCAGAATTCGGAAGAAGCTGGAAGGGTGGCATAACGCCACATTATCTCCAGGTGGAAAGATGATTCTCATCAAGCACGTGCTTTCCTCCATTCCTATACACACTCTAGTCGCTTGTTCCCCACCCATTAAGGTCCTTTCATCGATTGAACAGATCTTTTGTAATTTCTTCTTGGGGCACAGCAACGGCCTAGAGAAGCGTAACCGGGCCAGTTGGGAATCTATGGCTCACCCGACTAGTGAGGGGGGTCTGGGATTCACCAAACTCACTCACATAGTTAAAGCATTCTCTATGAGACTGTGGTGGAACCTCCGTACGAGCAACAACTTATGGACCAGGTTTATGAAAGCTAGATACTTCAAACATATCCACCCCTCCATGGCCATCTCAAACTGCAGATCCTCAACGGCCTGGCATCGCATCCTCATTGGCCGTGACCTGGCCGAGCCGTCGATGAGACTCCAACTGGGAGCAGGCAATTCCAATCCATTCCTTGAGCGATGGGCGGGATACAGCATGATCCCGGGTATTACTGAGACCCCGAAAGATTGTAGGATCAGAGACCTGTGGAACACCACTACAGACGACTGGAACTGGGACCAAATTTGGGAGTGGTCCGGCAACGAAGCGGCGAAAAGCATCAGCGAGTAGGGGCTTCGCATCGGCGATGGGGCAGATGTGTTAAGATGGACCCTCGAGGCGTCAGGGGCATTCTCAGTGAGATCGGCGAGAACCGCTATCCGGGAAGGGGGTCGGCCGTACCTCCCCATGGCCCACTACTGGCATTCCTGCATCCCTAAGAAGTGGTCATTCCTACTGTGGAGAGTCCTCAGAAAGAAGCTACCGACAGACGACGTCCTTAATACCATCTGGATTAGCTTAGAATCAGCTTGCTCCTGCTGTTCCGACCGTCAGAAGAAAACCATCGATCACATATTCCGACAAGGGGCTCTGCCGGACAGGACTTGGACGACCCTTAACCAGCTTTTCAGCTTGGAGCAGGACGGCAGACGATTCCACGATCTTCTGGCCGCCTGGGGTTCTGCTTCCCATGGCCACCAGATCGTCGCAGCGGCTGCCACATGGGTCATATGGAAGAATCGAAATAAAGCAAGATACGAAGGACACCAATTATCGCCTAACTAGCTCTTGCGGGAAATTGCCCGACAATGTCGTAAGCGGAGCACCCAGTGTTCCCATAACCCGAGTGCATTTTGGTCGGTGCTACCCCTGTAGTTCTGGGCGGTTGTTTAGCCATCCCCCCTTTCTTTTGTGTTATACCTGTATAGGCTTCGGCATTTTGCGCCTTGTATACGGTTAGGGTTGGCGGTCTTTTTGCCGTCCTTAATAAAAGGGGGGGCTTCTTCCAAAAATAAAAAATAAAAAAATAAATAAAATAAAATAAATAAATAAAAATAATATATATATATATATATATATATATATATATATTTTTATATATATGTATATATATATAAAAAATAAATAAAAATAATATATATATATATATATATATATATATATATATATATATATATATATATATATATATATGTATAATAATAATAATAATAATATATACCTATATATATATATATATATATATTATATATATATATATTTATATATATATATATATATATATATATATATATATATATATATATATATATATATATATATATATATATATATATATATATATATATATATTTCTAGCCTAGTGGTTAAGAGAGATACATGCGGCCATCTCTCTTAACCACTAGGCTAGAGGTCATCTGCTATATATATATATATATATATATATATATATATATATATATAAAATATATATATATATATATATATATATATATATATATATAGAGAGAGAGAGAGAGGTATATTTAGTTACTGTATATTAACAAAAAGAAGTGCAAATAAACCAAAAACTGACCGATTTAATTCGATTCAGTTTGATTCGGTTTTTGGTCATTTCGGTCCGGCTTCGATTTTGCTTATTCGATTTTCGGTCCAATTTCGGTTATTCGGTTCGATTTGAACCGAACTAACCAAATGCTCACCCCTAGTAGGATCCGTGAAATTAGCTTTTGGATTAAGGTCACTAGTATACATGTACGTGCCTTACACGTATTTCATAATACTTGAAAAGAAAAAGTAACAATCTTCTAAAAAAAATTCTTCTTCTATAAATAATTACATAAATATATATACTAAATTAATCAACCTTCTTAATTTTGAAAAGTTTCATCGTGAAACTTTCAAGATTTCCAGAATGTCCTTAAGTTACCTTATTTGATCAATGTAAAATATAATTAATGGTATAATCATAATTATAATATAATTATTATTAATGTTCACTAGCACCATTAATACCCACTATTATAATAAATACTTATTATCCATTACCATGTCTCTTTCCATTACTAATATCTTTTACTTAAAAAAACTATAATGATATAAATACTAATTATTTACAAATATTTTTATTTTCTATCAAAGAAAGAACAAATTTTCAAAAAAAAAAGATTTCATTACAAATATTTGACTTTTCAAAAAGAAAATTTTAGCATAATAAAAGTTGGAAAATTATAAAATATTTTCTTCAAATAATTATAAGCAACTTATTATGCAACATCTCCTTTTTTTATTATGTAATAGATTAGCATAAAATATACGTGCAAAGTATGTACACAACTGCTAGGTTTAATTAGTAAACATAGATGAGGATATTTTTGGAACAAAAATTTCTACGGTGAAGCCTACAACTCCGAGGAAGCAGTTTCAGGATAAACGTAGCAAGAACACAGTTCCGCATAATTTGGCAATTTCACACATCAATGAATACAGTCAAAAGGATACAACATTGTTTAAAAGGTACAATTGATTTTGTCTTATTTTATCCTTCATAGAGTTAGGCCATTATTATATGGGTTAATTAGTTGTACCCCCTATGGTTTGTACGTATTTTGGTAACTGTTCTTGTTGTTTTAAAAGTAAAGAACACCCCCTGGTTTATAAAGTTAATTAGTTGTACCCACCTGGTTCGTAGAAGAAAATGAATAGAAAATTAAGCAGCCAGGGGGGTGTTCTTTATTTTTGAAACAACGGAGACAGTTACCAAAATACGTACAGACCATAGGGGGTACAACTAATTAACCCTTATTATAGAGATTATGTTGGGGACTTGGATGATAGAAAAATTACTACCGATTTTGTGTTCTATATCATGTAGTTCAAGAAAGAATCTCATTGCAACATGATTAACATGTGAATCTTAGTATATTGCTGTTGCTACTTGTGTATGTTATGTTATTTAGGTTTAGAAGGGCATTGAAGGAACTCCACCTGCTACGAGAGGATATGTAAATCCTTGAAAATTCTATATGTATTTTACAAATTATAAACCATAACAATTGATTTTTACAATTTTACTTAGAATGTCGTTGATGGTCCCCTACAATTTTAGAGATTTTTCCCCATAATTTTAGGTATTTTCTAATAATTAAAATAAAAACATTAAAATAATGATTAATCGAGTAGATTGAGCGATTATCATTTGATATCCATACCATATAATCTCTTAAAACATAACACAAGGATCTAAATATCCCTTAGTATTTTCCAGAATTGTTGGGACTTTTCTAGGGTGGTTTGGTATTTTTAAGAGCATCATTAGTAGTTGGGACTCTCCAATGTAATTTGGGACCCAAAATTTCAAAAAAAATAAGATAAATGTAGAACAGGTTGGATTTGTATGAGAATAATAGAAAATAATAAAGTGAGCTCTGGTCCCAAAGATTGTTTTGCCAAAAATTGATGTAGAAAAAAGATAACACAAAATCTCGAATCTAGAAAGTTGGACTCCAAATTAGGACTTATTATTCTACAAAATGAATTCCTACAATAAAGAATCTGGAAATTGGGAGGCTCAACCTTTAGCACCTATATGTTACGCACAAAAATTTGCGTCCCACCGAGATGGACTTGTGTAACTCTACACGGAGCGGGGTTATGCGGAAAGCTTCCAGAATGTTCTAGAATATGGTGGAATCTTTCAGAAGGCCCGAAAATCTTCCAGAAGGTCCAAGAATCTTCCAGGAGACTCCATACATCTCTAGATGTCTCATGATCTTTCTAGATAGGATAGATGCTTTCATGTAAATATCAAGGCTTAGAATATTCCTAGAATAATTCCTGTAATATTCTGTTTCCAGAAGTTTCTTATAAGCCATGGGCACTATAAATAAGTTGGAGGCTCATTTGCTCCTTACCATCCAAAGTTGTAATCTCTTTCTAGTATAGTAAAGTTTTTATACTTTCAATCTCTCTCTCTCTTTTGCTCCACATTATTCTTAATATCGCCTTAGCAATTTAGCTAAGCGGGTTCGGGAAGGTTAGCATGGGTCTTCGAGTAAGAAGCTAGTGTGCTGCACGGGACGAAGTATAGCCAAAAATACTAAGTCTGTGATAAGTGGTATCATAGCGAAGGTTGGTTGGTGCCCTGTTGACATCCGAGAATATCTAGGAGGGACCCACGTCGCCTAAGGTAGGACACGCCAAGACACACAAGAGGGGCAAGAGCAAGGAGTCTATGGTGGAGCGTAGCCTTGTCGGTCTTACCGAATGTGTTGGGGTCTTCAAGATGGGTTCGACGGACATGGAGATGCGCATGGGCTCCATGGAGCAAAGCAATACGAGACTAGAAGAGTTCTACGATGGGCTGGAGAGTGACGTCACTTTGTTCATGGAAATCTTTTGGGAGCAATTCTAAGGGATCTGATCCGTACTTGAGGAGGAGCTCAAGAGGCATCATACGGAGATTGAGGACTTGCATAGGAAGATCCAAGGCTACGAGGAGCTAAATACCATGGTTGAGAGTTACGAAGAACTCAAGACCAAAGTTGCCATCTTGGAGAAGGTCATTGTGAACGGTGGACCTTCGAGTAGGAAGGCACCGAGGAGACGGAAGATCCCCGAGCCAAAATCCTTCAGTGGGGTTCGAGATGCCAAAGAAGTTGAGAACTTGTTGTGGAACGTGGAGCGATACATCATAACGTTGCATATCAACGATGACGACGAGAAGGTGGATACTAATTCACTCTAATTCACCAACGATGCTATGCTGTAGTGGCATCGAAGGTGCATGGAGGCCGAGAAGGGTTTGTGCTAGATAGAGACTTGGAAGGATCTCAAGTCTCAGTTCTACCCGGAGAATGTGGAGTTCGCGACGAGGCGGAGCTTCCGACAACTCAAGCATACCAGGACGATCAAGGAATATGTTACGGAGTTTACACATATGATGCTCGCAATATTTAGCATAGGCAAGGAAGATAAATTGTTCATCTTCGTCGATGGGCTCAAACTGTAGGCGGATCGAGAATTGCAGTGACAGAGGGTGCAAGACTTGAACACCGCCATGGCAGTAGCCGAACGGCTCGTCTAGTACATGTGGGATGACAACGATGCCAAGGCCAAGCCAAGTACACCAAGGGGGATGGTGGAGGAGAGCAAGAGATCTCTCCTAGGGAAGGTCCGTCCGAAAGAAAGAAGTACGAGAAGGCCCAACCCGAACGAGTTGTTTCGTGCTTCATATGCGGAGAGAATCACTTTGCTCAAGATTGTCCAAAGAGGAGCGTGCGTGTTAGCGTCACCCAAAACGAGGAGGTGGAGGACGATAAGTGTAAAGTAGGAGCTCACATGGGAGCGATGTGCTTACTCAATGCCATAAAGACCAAGTCTGCTATGTCGAGGACTCCAAGAAGGGAGCTCATGTATGTTGACGTAAGGATCAATGGCATGAGACACTGGCGTTGGTTGACACAGATGCCACTCATAACTTCATCACGGGCGCGGAGGTCCGTCGCTTGGGTCTAGTCTTGGAGGAAGACTCGAGCATGATGAAGGCGGTCAATGCGAAGGTGTGCCCCGTACAGGGGGTAGCCATGGGAGTCCGCATAGCTATGGAAAGTTGGTCAAGTGTTGCCAATTTCACCATTACGTCCCTAGATGACTTCAAGATGATATTGGCATGGATTTTCTTATCGTGGCTAAGGCGATTCTGATGCCACATTTGGGAGTTGTCGGCTTCATGGAGGAAGGCTCATCGTGCATGGTGAAAGTTGTACGAGGCAAGCCTTCAAAGGGGAAAGCTATCTCTGCTATTCATCTCAAGAAGGGTAGCTAAAGAGAGACGTCATATCTAGCGGTGCTCGAGAAGAAGGAAGGCTTCGAGGAGGAAGGCCTTTCGTGCGAGACTAAGGGTGTTGCAAAGGGGCGTCCCGAGGAGCCAAAGAAGTGTACGGAGAACCGTATCGTACATTGTACGGAGGCAGAAGCGACTAGGCGGAGTAACTCGCACAAGAAGTTGCTCAAAGATCGTAGGGGACATTAGGGTGGAAATGCTTGCAATAGAACTCACATACGCGGAGGTGTGCAAAACCAAGTGCAGCCACGAGACGAGAGGATCGACGACTCGCTAGCCCGCATGAGATTCGTCCTATACCAAAAAGGGTACAGACCGAGGCCAGAGTTGGTACGATAAATCAGTTTGCTTCTGATCTTGAGGATAAGATGGGCAAGTCTGGGAAGCGTCCCCTGAGATGCACAAAGAAGGGACAACATGCTGCGATCATTGTAACACTCAGTTTTCCAGATGAGGGTATTTTTAAAATTTTGTAATTATAATTATTATTTATTGATATTTGTTTCACATTATGATTTTTGGTAATTTTTAATAATTTTTAAACTATTTAAAACTGTTTTAAGTCATGACTTGTGATTTTGATGTGCTGCTAGTGAAACCTAAGAGGCTGCATGACCTAGAGCCTAACCATGTCATTAGGATGATTTAATTATTATTTTTAGCCTAGGAGTATTTAGTTATTTTGAATTATTTGAATTATTTGATGATTTATGGAATTGGTGAATTCTAGGTTGACTTGACTTGTTGAGACCTAGTAAACTAGCCTAGAAGCTAACCCTAGCCATGGTGACCCTAGTCTAACTTAGGTTAACCTACTTTTAGTCATTAGAAACTAATTTTTAGAATGAGGGGATTTTGTTTAGTGCATTTAAGTCATGGTTTATGGTTTCATGAAATGACTTATGGCTAAATGGTTTATTTGATCATGACTTGGCCCATGGCACATAACTAGAAGCTCTAACCCTAACCAAACCCTAAATGACCAGCCATAGGGATCCCCACCCTATATAAACACTTATTCTCTAGGGCTTGCCTCTTTCTTTCATTCATTTCAACATTGGAAAAAGAAAGGTATTGTCCCTCTTCCAAAAATCCCCATAAATCTATTTTAATTCCTTTTTAATCCTAATTTCTTGCATTAGAATCTAATACTCTCCTACTTTCTAATTTTGGAGTTTAATCCCAGCTTTGGGACAATTTGGAGCTTTTGGCATCAGGAGGAAGAATCCCCCATTTGAAGCTTTTCCAAGCTTTTTTGCACATATAGGTAAAACTCCTCTAATTGATTTAAATTGCTATTTTCTTTGCATTTAGGGCTAGATCTAGGAGTCCCCTAGCTGTCCCTGGAATTTAGGCACAATTCGTGTCGGTTTCGTGTCCGTATCGGACACGTATCCATTTGATAGGCTAGGTGTTCGATAGAATGTCCCTTAGGAATTTATTTTCGATTTTTGAAAATGTAATTACATGGATTGGTAGATCTTAGTATGTACATTAATTTTTGTGAAGGGTGTTAGGTGTTTTTGTGTCGTATTGTGTCAGTTTTGGCTGTTGGACACGCGTGCACGACACGAGTGCACTGTCCTGCTCACTGACACCTCGTGTGCACTGTACACGACACGTAGACACGTGCCACTTGACACAGACCTAGGGGTAATGTCTGACAAGACACCCTAAAGTCTTGTGTCGAGTCGTGTCGTATCGAGTGAGAAAACTCACTCGCACTGACCGCACGGGCCGCGCGCGCGTACTGTGCACGCGAGTATTCCTTCACTGACACGCACGTTTAACAGACACGACACATATTGTGGACACGTTGCAGGCACGTGGTCATGTACCCCTACCCTGGGTGTACACGTGTGCACGGCCACGTGTCCCCACGTGGCCTGTGTCGTGGGCTGTACACGCGTGCATGCGTGCACGACGCAGCGCACTATCTTGTGCACATGTGCATGTCTGTGTGTGTTTGGACACGCTTGTGTCCACTTGGTGGGACACGAATGACTCGTGGGACACGGGTACAAGTGGGGATTGGTTTATCAACCAATATTTTGGGATTATTGTGATGTTTTGGTTTTCAATTTCAGTTTTCCCCTATATAACTGATACCATAGGTTCCTTAAAATTTCTTGAATTAAATCCTGTTTAAAATGATTTTTTAATTGATGTTTAATTGTCCTAAATTGATCCCTACATGTGTACTAACTGTTGCTAGTTGGGTTTTACAAGCTAGATTTGGTTTTCACTTGAAGAATCGAAATTTGAACATTGAAATGGGAAGGTAGACTACTGGTTTCAGTTTCTTCTCTACTGTTGAACAAATCTGAGCCTTCATTCTTTTTTTTACTGTTATAATGGATGTTTTAACCTACCACAGTGATTTCTACATAGGTACTAGTTACTGCTAAGTGAGATTTGCACTTCATATTATACTGATTTGTGTGGACACTTACATGTATACACACAATAGATGCACACTCACTGAATTCTGAAATGCATGAGACTTAACCTCATTTCCTGAGATTGATTCCCTGTTAACTCGATCTAATTTGATGTTTAATTGTCATATTTTGATTCACACATGTGTAATAGGACTTGCTAGGTTGGGTTTTCATATTAATTTTGGTCTTGCACTTGATAATAGGATTTTTGATGGAGGAATGATTTGTGACTATGTGAAATCCATTATTTTATTATTAATTATTTAATAGTGTTTTATTAGTATTTCGAAAATTATTATTATATTAAATAATTTTGGGTGAAAAAGAATTTCGAAAAATATTAATAAACTTGGATTTTTGATTTTCGGATCCAGACCCGAGTCCGAGCCCAGACCCAGGCCCGAGCCCTATTTCCTTCTTAATCTGATTTTGACTTGGTTATTAATTAAAAAAAAATAATAATAAATTTGGGCTGGTCCCGAAGGACCAGAAGTGGTGTGGGGACTCATTCTCCCAACCCATCAACTCCCCAACTCTCCATCTCCCTCTATTTACTCAAACCCCTCATTTCTGTAACTCCCCAAATTCACTCCTGCTCTACCACACGTTCCTAACATTAATGCTCACCACTCTCTAATAATAACCCCACTACTTTCCCCCACTCTTTCCCGTACACACAACTCCCTAACAGAGAAAGAAATTCTCATCTTCACCTCTCTTCACTCTCAATTCTCTCTCTCTCTCTCCCCCTCACTGTCTCTGGAGAAACCAACACTCTCTCCCTCACCATTTCTCTCATCATAAATCTCAAATCCCTCATATCTCTCTCTCTCCCTCTGTTCTCTTCTCCACCTCTGTGGAGAAACCCACCCGATCTCAAGCCCTAGCCCCTACCCGAATTTCCAGCGAGCTTCCCCCGCCACCGCAGATTCTCCCCGGCGAGGATGCCGAGCCGACCGCCTCCCCGCCGGTGCGCGAGCTCCCCGCGGCCGACCCCCTCCGCGGCTCCTCCGCGTTCTGTCGACGCCACAGCGCCGACCCCCGGCCGACAGCGAGCCCCGTGCCCCTTCGCGGCCATCCCGACCGCCCGCAGCGGCGGTGCTCCACCCCAAGCCCGCTCCTCTCGCGGCCGTCCGCGGTTCCCGAGCCCCTTTCTCCAGCCGGATCCGCCACCGCGCCGCCTCCCGCGAGCGCCACCGTCCGTGGCCGACGCCTCCGTACCGCCGCGACCCCCTCTACGGCCAGCCGCCGCCGTTCCGAGGCAGGCGACCGCCTCCCGCACCGCCCTCTCTGTCCGGCCGAACCCCTGTGGCCGCGGCTCCCTCCGCCGCAGTCAGCCCGGCGATCCCCCGCCGGCAGAACCCCGACCCCGCTGCGCTGTCCGCGCTCCGCCGCGTCAGCGTGCTCCGCTGCGCTGTCCAGCGCCCTTTCCCGCGGTCCTTGCTGTCCCCGCCAGCGTTCCCGCTGTCCGTGGACTCTCGTCGCTGTTCGGAACTTCGACCTGCTGCCGACTTAGTTCGGATTTCTTTCCTGAGATTTTTCCCGCGGCTCCCCGCCAACGAAAACTGGTAATTTCTGGATAGTCACAGTAGTTCGTCCCCGTAGAGTCGATGATGATAGATCGGTCCCCCGATTCCCTCTCGGGAATTCGGTTAGCTGCGTTATATATTTTCGTTTAGCTGTGTTTGATTAATTTCCTGTGTTTTACTTGCTGGGTTAGTGTGATTTGGATGGATTATGGATTCCCGGATATTTCGGGAATTATTCGGTGGTGTTGGAATTATTTCTGTGGTGTTGGAAATCATTTTGGTGGATATTTCTGTGGATTATTTTGGGTTGGAAAATATTTGCAGGAGTTTGTTGGCGCACTTCCCAGTTCTTGGGTTTGTCCCGAAATAGAGGAAGTGCTGCCCAAATTTTTACAAAACTATATTTATATTGATTTCAAAATTGGCTTTCGAAAATAAATTTCTAAACTGATTTTTCGGGCGACGACCGTACCGGTCTGTGGGCCCCGACGAAATGCAAACGCACCGGTCCGACCGGACGTTGTGGTATTAGCCGAAGTTTGAGGAATGGACCGAGTCTGAGACTCTTAGTTTCATTTTCAATTATTTTATTTAACATTTAGGCTATTTATAATTAAATATTTAATTCTTGCACTTTAATTATTTATTTCAGTCATTTTCTCTTATTTAATGTAAAAGAAAATTGTACAGGGCATAAGCCCACCCTAGGACCATTAGCTGTGCCACTGTATTGTGTAGCGTAGTTTATTTTATATTTTTCTTTTTCTGGTGGATGTAATTTGGGTGGTTTTTGATTAGTCGCATAATCGCAGATTAGAGCGTAATTTACTGATTAATTAAGAATTAATTAATATGGATAAAATATTAGAAAATAACTAGTTCACGATTTATCACTAAAGGAAAACTGTATTTTTATATGTATATTACAAAAACTTAAAGTTTTCCAAAGTTAAATTGATTCTCGTGTATTTCCAAATAATCCAATTAACCGGCTTAATCAACGCACGTAGTTGCGACGTAATCGTTAGCTGTAAATTAATACAACTTAAAACCTGACTAGGACTTACTACTAGAGATTGCAACTAGCACACTTAGTCTGGTTATTCAGGAATCTAAGTCGAGTTCTCAACTGTAGGAACTCGAAGTTACACCTGACGTTCCTCCTCGGTACGACTCGTCTATCCAGTCATTCTAAAACAAAGGCAAGTGCAGTTATGTCTATTTTGTAATTTATCTAGTAATTGTTTTATTGCAATTTTAAACCACATTGCTACACGGAACTCTCTCCTAGAGTATTGATTGTGGAACTCTTTACTAGAGTTTGAATATTGACTCATTGATTGAATCTGATTGACTCGGGATATTGGGGGAGTAGTGTAGCGTCTATGACCAATACCCCTATATTGTATCATTGATTGTGCGAGCTGATTCCTCCTATACACGAGGATAGGCCGGACCGTATCATTAGGATATAATTGAATCATCCCAAGCCGGTCATAGTTCGTTACCTACTCAAATCACATTGTTTTCAATTGTAGAATTGTTGAAAAATATTGTTAAAGTATTTCAAAATTGTTTAACATTGCAAATTTCAAATTATTATTTGAATTATTGGATATTCATAATTGTACTTTGCTCCCTCCTGACTGGAGACCCAACATTTTAGGTATCACTGGTGAGGCTTTGTTGCGCGATACCAAGACGAGGAATTCGAGATTGCTGAGCTGTTTGCCTAGAGTTTTCTTTTATTCATGATGTATAAAAAAATGGTTTAAGTTGTATCTTTTATTTCATGTAAAAGTTTAATAAAGTTTTAAATTTCCGAATGTTGAGTTGTGACAAATATAGTGTTGTTGTATGGTTACCTGCTACTGAACAGCTTACTGCCGCCGTCTCAACAACGGTGCAGGCTGGGCATGATCCGATTCGACCCAAGCAATTGGGATCGGGTCGTGACATGTTTTTAGTGGTAGCCCATGCAGGTCGGAAGTTTCTTGAACTTGGCCGGCTACTATCAAAAGTTCGTGAAGGATTTCGCCAAGATTGCTGAGCCGATGGCGAAGCTCACTTGGAAGAATGAAGAGTTCATCTGAACGAAAGATTGCCAGGCGGCATTGAGGAGCTGAAGAAGAGACTTACCACTACACCAATCCTTGCGCTACCCGCAGGAACCGGTGGGTTCTCAATTTACAGTAATGTCTCTAGAAAAGGACTGGGCTACGTTCTTCAACAACATGGGAAAGTAATTGCTTACACATGTAAGCAACTACAGACTCATGGGAAGAATCATCCCACATCTAATTTGAATTGTTGCAATTATCTTTACTTTGAAGCTATGGAAGCATGATTTTATGGAAAGGGAATGAAAATATGTACGGACTACCAAAGTCTGAAATATGTCTTCACTCAGGAAGGCCTGAATGTTAGACTAAGAAGATGGTTGAAGCAGATGAAGGATTTCGACATCAACCTGCAATACTATTCAGGTAAGGCTAATGTGGTCACTGATGCACTTGGTCGATACTGATGGCGAAGTTCTTAGCCAAGGAGTGGCACCTGCTAGAAGACATCGAGAAGTTTGGACTGGAGGTTATACTACCTGGAGATAGAAGGACGGAGCTGGATGCTGATTCAGTATTGATGAAGTTCGAGGCTGATGGACAAAAATCAAGAGGACGTAGTTTCAAAACGAGGCACTTTGCAGGCTTAGAGATCAAGTGTTGGCAAGAACACTTGAGGGTTTCTAAATTGATCAGCAGTGGAACTCTGAAGAATGGTGCGAGACTTTGCGTATCGGCTGACAAACGGAGGAACGAATTGATGAAAGAAATACACTAGTCACAGTATTCCATATATTCAGGAGATGATAAGATGTATCGGAATATGCCTCCATTGATTGGTATTATGGAATAAAGAAGGACAATTCCAGGTATGGGATTAGATGTGAATTTGTCAACATGAAGAATTTAGCAAGAGGACAACAAGCTTGTTGAAGCCGCTGGACAATTCGGAGTGGAAGTAGAAGCATATGATAATGAACTTTGAGTAAGGATTGCCTTGTTCCTAAGGAGGGAAGAACACCAATTGGATTATAGAAAACCGACTGACTAAGTCAGCACACTTTCAAAGTTGGTTTATCCACTAAAGAAGTGGGCAGCATTGTACGAGAGGCACATTTACCGGATTCATGGAGTACAGCGGGACGAGCAATCAGAGAGGTAAATCCTGACGCTTGAAGATGTATTGAGATTTTGCATCTCGGAATTTGGCAGGTCTTGGGAAGACCAAATTGCATTTGGTGAAGTTTTCCTACCAGAGGAACAATCAGTTTTGACGGAGCTGGAATTTAAGGCCAGATACATCAGGCCATTTGAAGTTTAAGACGCGTTGGAAGTAGCGTACCAGTTAGTTCTACCAGCTAATCTTGAGAGTGCGCAACGTCTTCTACGTCACAGCTCAGATGCTACATTTTGGATCCGAGTCACATTTTGGATAATTCAGAGCTCAAGTTTGGACTCAACCTTTCAGTGCCAGAGAAACCAGTTGCAAGCCTAGTCAGAGTTAAGAAGATCAGAATTAGAGTCATCATTTAAACTCTTATTCCTTATCTTTTCTTTCCCCGTTCTAAATTTGACCAATGCTGCTAAATTAGCCTAGTTTTGCAAGCTATCTTTTTGTCAAGCTTGATCATGACGGTATTTTATTGGGTGCACCCACTAATATATTGTCTAATCAGGACCGGTGCATGATGGTCTGATCAACCTCGTGTACTTTGGTTCGCTTTTGTATTCTTTCTGCATGGATGATATCATAAATAAAATTTTTTTTTCCTCAACCGTCTCATCCATGACTGCCTTGGAAATCCTTATAGTTGGACCTGGGTTACGGGTGCAATACCTGTACCTATTTGTTTCTCCTACCTTGCCTTTTAAATTTCGAGGACGAAATTTTCTAAGGAGGGAAGATTGTGAAACCCATTATTTTATTATTAATTATTTAATAGTGTTTTATTAGTATTTCAAAAATTATTATTATATTAAATAATTTTGGGTGAAAAAGAATTTTGAAAAATATTAATAAACTTGGATTTTTGATTTTCGGATCCAGATCCGAGTCCGAGCCCAGACCCAGGCCCGAGCCCTATTTCCTTCTTAATCTGATTTTGACTTGGTTATTAATTAAAAAATAATAATAATAAATTTGGGCTGGTCTCGAAGGACCAGCAGTGGTGTGGGGACTCATTCTCCCAACCCATCAACTCCCCAACTCTCCATCTCCCTCTATTTACTCAAACCCCTCATTTCCGTAACTCCCCAAATTCACTCCTGCTCTACCACACGTTCCTAACATTAATGCTCACCACTCTCTAATAATAACCCCACTACTTTCCCCCACTCTCTCCCGTACACACAACTCCCTAACAGAGAAAGAAATTCTCATCTTCACCCCTCTTCACTCTCAATTCTCTCTCTCTCCCCCTCACTGTCTCTGGAGAAACCAACACTCTCTCCCTCACCATTTCTCTCATCACAAATCTCAAATCCCTCATATCTCTCTCTCTCCCTCTGTTCTCTTCTCCACCTCTGTGGAGAAACCCACCCGATCTCAAGCCCTAGCCCCTACCCGAATTTCCGGCGAGCTTTCCCCGCCACCGCGGATTCTCCCCGGCGAGGATGCCGAGCCGACCGCCTCCCCGCCGGTGCGCGAGCTCCCCGCGGCCGACCCCCTCCGCGGCTCCTCCGCGTTCTGTCGACGCCACAACGCCGACCCCCGGCCGACAGCGAGCCCCGCGCCCCTTCGCGGCCATCCCGACCGCCCGCAGCGGCGGTGCTCCTCCCCGAGCCCGCTCCTCCCGCGGCCGTCCGCGGTTCTCGAGCCCCTTTCTCCAGCCGGATCCGCCACCGCGCCGCCTCCCGCGAGCGCCACCGTCCGTGGCCGACGCCCCCGCACCCCCGCGACCCCCTCTGCGGCCAGTCGCCGCCGTCCCGAGGCCGGCGACCGCCTCCCGCGCCGCCCTCTCTGTCCGGCCGAGCCCCTGTGGCCGCGGCTCCCTCCGCCGCAGTCAGCCCGGCGATCCCCCGCCGGCAGAACCCCGACCCCGCTGCGCTGTCCGTGCCCCGCCGCGTCAGCGTGCTCCGCTGCACTGTCCAGCGCCCTTTCCCGCGATCCTTGCTGTCCCCGCCAGCGTTCCCGCTGTCCGTGGACTCTCGTCGCTGTTCGAAACTTCGACCTGCTGCCGACTTAGTTCGGATTTCTTTCCCAAGATTTTTCCCGCGGCTCCCCGCCAACGGAAACTGGTAATTTCTGGATAGTCGCAGTAGTTCGTCCCCGTAGAGTCGATGATGATAGATCGGTCCCCCGGTTCCCTCTCGGGAATCCGGTTAGCTGCGTTATATATTTTCGTTTAGCTGCATTAGATTAATTTCCTGTGTTTTACTTGCTGGGTTGGTGTGATTTGGATGGATTATGGATTCCCGGATATTTCGGGAATTATTCGGTGGTGTTGGAATTATTTCTGTGGTGTTGGAAATCATTTTGGTGGATATTTCTGTGGATTATTTTGGGTTGGAAAATATTTGCAGGAGTTTGTTGGCGCACTTCCCAGTTCTTGGGTTTGTCCCGAAATAGAGGAAGTGCTGCCCAAATTTTTACAAAACTATATTTATATTGATTTCAAAATTGGCTTTCGAAAATGAATTTCTAAACTGATTTTTCGGGCGACGACCGTACCGGTCTGTGGGCCCCGGCGAAATGCAAACGCACCGGTCCGACCGGACGTTGTGGTATTAGCCGAAGTTTGAGGAATGGACCGAGTCTGAGACTCTTAGTTTCATTTTCAATTATTTTATTTAACATTTAGGCTATTTATAATTAAATATTTAATTCTTGCACTTTAATTATTTATTTCAGTCATTTTCTCTTATTTAATGTAAAAGAAAATTGTACAGGGCATAAGCCCACCCTAGGACCATTAGCTGTGCCACTGTATTGTGTAGCGTAGTTTATTTTATATTTTTCTTTTTCTGGTGGATGTAATTTGGGTGGTTTTTGATTAGTCGCATAATCGTAGATTAGAGCGTAATTTACTGATTAATTAAGAATTAATTAATATGGATAAAATATTAGAAAATAACTAGTTCACGATTTATCACTAAAGGAAAATTGTATTTTTATATGTATATTACAAAAACTCAAAGTTTTCCAAAGTTAAATTGATTCTCGTGTATTTCCAAATAATCCAATTAACTGGCTTAATCAACGCACGTAGTTGCGACGTAATCGTTAGCTGTAAATTAATACAACTTAAAACCTGACTAGGACTTACTACTAGAGATTGCAACTAGCACACTTAGTCTGGTTATTCAGGAATCTAAGTCGAGTTCTCAACTGTAGGAACTCGAAGTTACACCTGACGTTCCTCCTCGGTACGACTCGTCTATCCAGTCATTCTAAAACAAAGGCAAGTGCAGTTATGTCTATTTGGTAATTTATCTAGTAATTGTTTTATTGCAATTTTAAACCACATTGCTACACGGAACTCTCTCCTAGAGTATTGATTGTGGAACTCTTTACTAGAGTTCGAATATTGACTCATTGATTGAATCTGATTGACTCGGGATATTGGGGGAGTAGTGTAGCGTCTATGACCAATACCCCTATATTGCATCATTGATTGTGCGAGCTGATTCCTCCTATACACGAGGATAGGCCGGACCGTATCATTAGGATATAATTGAATCATCCCAAGCCGGTCATAGTTCGTTACCTACTCAAATCACATTGTTTTCAATTGTAGAATTGTTGAAAAATATTGTTAAAGTATTTCAAAATTGTTTAACATTGCAAATTTCAAATTATTATTTGAATTATTGGATATTCGTAATTGTACTTTGCTCCCTCCTGACTGGAGATCCAACATTTTAGGTATCACTGGTGAGGCTTTGTTGCACGATACCAAGACGAGGAATTCGAGATTGCTGAGCTGTTTGCCTAGAGTTTTCTTTTATTCATGATGTATAAAAAAATGGTTTAAGTTGTATCTTTTATTTCATGTAAAAGTTTAATAAAGTTTTAAATTTCCGAATGTTGAGTTGTGACAAATATAGTGTTGTTGTATGGTTACCTGCTACTGAACAGCTTACTGCCGCCGTCTCAACAACGGTGCAGGCTGGGCATGATCCGATTCGACCCAAGCAATTGGGACCGGGTCGTGACAGACTAATACATGCAGTCTTCAAATCCTGTTTTGAGTTCTTTTTTTTAAACTGATGACACAACACTGAAATTTCTGAGTTTTCACATCACTTAGAACCTGAGATTCACCTACACATGTATTAGTTACTGTTAGGGTTGATTCATGGCTTGGGTTGATGTTAACACAAGGTTGGATTTTCGATTTGGATTGAAATGGGATGTGGACTGTCATGTGGGTTATGTGATATAGGAAGTTGGGTTTTCAATGGATGTTTGGAACAATTGATTTAACATTTAGCTTTAGGTATGGAACTGCCATTCACCATGTTTCCTTTACTGTCATTTTCTGTTACTCACACACACACAACTGAAATCAGTCACATATTTTCTATCACCCTAAGCCATAATTCCCTCACACATGACACTCGTTTACTGTCATACTATTCTGATAACACGCTATTTTGGCTGTCACATTCATTGCTATTTTCTGAAATTCACACACACACATTGTTTCCTGTCACTTGCCCATATTACACACACAACCACAATCCTGAAAACTTCCATAAACCTAACCTACATGCACATCACCTTGACATTGCATAGTTTGGTTTGAACTTGGTATTGGATTTTGGTTGGTATGGGAGTTTATGTTGTATAGGGAATTGGGTTTTGAGTTTAGTTTGGTTGAATGTGCTAATTGCAATAAATTCCCTGATTTTCTATACTCCTCTATACACACACATCCACAGGTTCAATCCTGTCACCATTTCACACTGTTTTCATACACTCTAATATTTCCTACACACACACAAAACTGAAATTGATTTCTATCCTAACACATGTTACACTCTAGAACCATTGACACATTACTTGTTCCCCCTCACTGTTAACACACACACACTTTTCACACATTGCCACTTGACATTTACACCCTCACATGAACACCTAGACTCACAAATACATGTGTCCCTCTCCCTATCACCCAATGTATATATATGTATGTATATACATATCTATATGTGATATTATCATGTAGCTATATATGTATGAATGTGTGTTAACTTATTAATTTTAGATAAATAATTAATGTGTGAAAGTAGGCTATAAGTATAAAATGTATGATGTAGCTATATGGCCTATATACAAGGCACATAGCCTATGGGGTGTGTCCCTATGTGATACAGCCTATGTATATGGCATGGATGTCCAATTAAGGTGTGTAGTTGGCTTGATAGCCTAGTTTGGCTTGTACTTGTGCTAGATTGCTAGTGTAGGTTGGGTTTGGCCTAGTGAGACTTGATTGGACTAAGTTTGACCTAGTTGACTTAGTTTGACTAGTCCAGGTTGACTGGAGTTAACCAAAAGTCAAATATTAGTCTGGATGTGACCAATTGACCTAGTTTGACTAGAGTATTGACTTGGGTTGACCCAGAGTTGACCAAGTTTGACTTTGACCTAGATTGACCTAGAAATCATGTAGATGCATCATAGAAATCATCTGTCTTATTTTAAACACATTATAACCTGTACTGCTCTATTTAGGACATTGTGACTATGGTGCAGGCATCTGATATTACACTACTCTTTTCAGAGTATCAGGCGAGTACATTCTCTGATAGTTCTCTCATTTACTTGTCAATTACTGTACTTCAGTTCTAGTTAGTTGTATGCGATTCTATGTTACAACACGTATGGATATTTCTAGAT
Organism: Iris pallida; assembly: GCA_029216955.1. NCBI lineage: Eukaryota > Viridiplantae > Streptophyta > Magnoliopsida > Asparagales > Iridaceae > Iris > Iris pallida. The sequence goes on from JANAVB010037020.1 coordinate 16,448,886, forward strand.
TCATGTATACGACACACATTTATTTTCTGGCCTCTATTACTGGTATCATCATTTCCGGCTTCTATTACTGGAATCACTTACTGGAATCATTTACTGGAATCATTTACTGGTATCTTCATATTATTGGCTGGACTCATCCTTGAATCATTGTGTCGGAATTCTGGATTCACTTGCTGTGAGGGAAAGTACTAGAGTAAGACATGTAGACATACCCCATTTATGGAATCACCCTTTTGGTGGAATCATACTGGAATGATAGCCATCTCACACCCGGCCAGGTGTGTGATGTGCCGGATTACCCATAGCCGTTTACATGTCAATCTAGGTATTTTAAAACACACTGCTAGAGTATAGGCTGGACTCACCCTGGAATCATTGATCACTATAACTGGAATCGTCCCTTACTGGAATCATCTTGTATGAGATTCATCCTGTACTGGACTTACATTAGAGTTACACTAGTCTACATTGTTGCCTGGACTTTATATCATATTACCCTGGTTCAGCTAGTTTTATTTTTACAGTCTTCATTGCTATGATTCTTCTCTTGTTTAGTATTTACTTTCCTTGCACTTTATTTGTCTTTCTTACCATCACTTGAATATAAACTGCCATTTTCATCAATACAACTGCCTATAACTGCTTTATAGTTCTCTGTCATTTACTTGAATTTTTTAGATGAGATGTGCTCGTTCATGTCCTGACTAGACCTGTTGAAAATTTTACAGATGATTGCCCTGAGGATACATGCCCTACATTTTACTAAGGAGATGGCTTAGCTACCTATGGCCCCGACACTCAGGAGTGATCGGGAGTTTATCTAGTCTGTCTTGTTTTAGTTTTCTTGTTTAGATCTGGAGTTGTATATAGAGATTTCGGACTTGAGATGTATTTGAGATTGTTTGAGTTTGTTGTTATTTTTATTAGTAGTTTTGTTGTCTTCAATTTCTTAGTTATATTCGGTGTTATCTTATCGTGCTTAGACTGTGATTGAGTTACACCATATCTTATACTTGTCGTCCGTTCGGAGTTGATCTTGATGAGTACATTATATACTGCATGAGTTGATGGTTAGTTAGAGACTTAGAACAGCGATCTACCGCCGACACTGCGGCGTAGGCTGGGCGCTGTTACGTACTCGTACCCTCACAGTGGGTGCGGGTCATGACAATCATGCCTACGAGAATGGATGTCATTCCAAGACTTGTTGCACCCGTTGACGTGGGTGTCGACAAAAGAGGAGGGAAAGAATGTCACGCACAAAAGTTTGCATCTTACCGAGACGAACTTGCAGAACTCTATACGGAGCAGGGTTATGCGGAAAGCTTCCAGAATGTTCTAGAAGATGGTAGAATCTTTCAGAAGGTCCAAGAATCTTCCAGAAGACTCCAGACCTCTCTAGATGTCTTGTGATCTTTCTAGATAGGTAGAAGCTTCCATGTACATATCTAGGCTTAGAATATTTCTAGAATAATTTCTAAAATATTCTGTTTCCAGAAGATTCTTATAAGCCCTATGGGTACGCTTGATAATAGTGTCAACAACTCAAAGTCCTAAAATAAATTTACGTAGCCATGAAGCTTGAATTGTAGCTTCAAAGAATGCTACAAATTATACTTCTATGGAAGACGAAGCTATGATGCTCTGCTTCGCACTCTTCCATGAGATTGCTCCTCCAACTAATAGGAACAAATAACCAAAAGTTTATTTTCTGGTACCAATGCATCCAGCAAAATTCTAATCTGATTAACCGATGACTTCAAGATAGTCAGATCTTCTATATGTGAGCATGTAGTCCTTTATTCCTTGTAAATGCCTAAGAACTTTCTTTGCAGCTTTCCAATATTCAATTCCAAGATTGCTTTGGTATCTGCCTAGCATACCAACTGCAAAGCTAGTGTCTGATCTTGTATAATTTTGACCATACATAAGACTACCAAATAGAGATGTTTAAGGGTTTGTTGGTGTTCCACTTCCTTTTTAGGACATTGCATAAGGCTAAATTTATCCCCCTTCTGAATTAGTATTACACCAGCTTTACAACTACTCATTACATATCTTTGAAGAACTATATTAATATCTTCTTTTTGGGAGATGCCTAACAATCCTTCTGATCAATCTCAAAATATGTCTATTCCTATCACATAAGATGCCACACCCATATCTTTCATTTCAAAGTTCTTAGAAAAATATTTCATGCTTTTATGCAACAAACCAAGATCACTACTTGCCAACAATATATCATCAACATACAAAACCAAAAATATGAACTTACTACCACTGATCCTCAGGTATATACATCGGTTGACGATGTTTTTTTTAAACCAAAAGTTGTAAAGATATCTGTTTGCCATTAAAATATTTTGATTGCAAATTTTAATACAAATAGAACAGTATTACAATGTAGGACTTAGATGTAGTCCTAGGAGTACACTTTTTTTTATCTGGGTCCCTTGTGCCGATGGAGCGAGTGGTAATATGTTGACTCCGTTGACGATCTGACGATGGTTATCGGTACAAGGGACCCAGATAAACAAAAGTGTACTCCTAGGACTACATCTAAGTCCTACATTTTAACACTGTTCTGTTTGTATTGAAATTTGCAATCAAAATATTTTAATGGCAAACAAGCTGGCGACTCTGCTAGGGAGGGTGTAATCCTTTACTCTTTTTTTTTGAAAATAAAAAATATAAATTTTTTATGATGTGCTCATTTTTGCTGTCATGAACTTGATGATTTGTGTGAACCTGTTATCTTTTGCGCACCTTGGTTTTTAAGGTACAGATAATAAGTTTGAGAGAACCAACATGTTTGCTCAGAGGTGATGTGGACATGGAAAATATAGGATTCAAATGATAGAATCTTCCTACTCAGAGGTGTTATGGACGTGGTAGGAATAACTCTGGGGATACGCGGAACTACTCAAAGATAATATGGACGTGGAAGTTCGGCGATCAATGTACGGCAACGCAGGGGTTGTCTGTACGGGATGTTTACTCAGAGGTAAGGTAGACGTGGTAAACATGATGGGTAGCGTAGTCTTATGGAATGTAAGATTCTGCTTTGTAGGGCATAGGGGAACAACTCAGAGGTGATGTGGACGTGGTTGTCCTTCTACTGGAGGATGCAACGGAACAGCTAGGTTCCGGATGCGTATGATTTTGTGGAAGGGAATTGTATGTGAACCCTGATGATTGGGTCCACAGATCCCCTTGTGGAAGTACATGTCTGAAAGATGTCAAGAGTAGTACTTCTTTAGGAACTTGTCGTTGATGGGCATCATGAACAAGTCTCCATTGGGTTTGGCGAGGCGGTAAGCACCGTTTGAGTATACCGTCTCTTTGATGAAAGGTCCTTCCCACTTAGGCTCGAACTTTCCTGGTGTCTTGTGAGTCAACACCAACAGCCTCCTGACTGCCAGAACCAGGTTGCCTACTTGGAAAGTCCTCTGCTTGACCTTCTTGTTGAAAGCCTGTGATATACGAGCTTGGTAGAGTTCGATACGTTGTTGATCTAGGAGACACTTTTCGTCAAGTACCTCTAGTTCCCGCAGACGACGATGTTGATTGTCCTCTTCTGTGAGTTGGTTTGTGATGCTACGTGGTGTGAGGGTATCTGGATCTCGAGAGGTAGTACCGCTTCGCTTCCGTAGACCAGAAAGAATGGTGTGTTGCCTGTCGGGGTCCGTACCGTTGTGTGGTAGGCCCAAAGGCATTCGCCGAGCATTTCGTTCCAGTCGCATTTGTTGGATGACACGACCTTTTTGAGTAGCCTGACGATAGTCTTGTTGAACGCCTCGGCTAATTCGTTTGCTGCCGGATTGTAGACTGTTGAGGCCACGTTTTGAATGCGATTCTTGTCACAGAATCTGCTGAAAACATGACTGATGAACTGAGGACCATTATCGTGGATGATCCTCCGGGGTACCCCGAAATGGTAGATGACATGGTGCCTGATGAAGCTGATCACCCTGGAGCTTTTCACTTCTGCCAGTGGAACTGCTTCTGCCCATTTGGAGAAGTAGTCGGTGATGGCTAGGATAAAGCGGTGTTCTTTCGATGAAGGAGGGGTGATCGGTCCTACGATGTCCATGCCCCAAGCTTCGAAGGGCCAAGAGGCGACTGTAGGATGTAATGGTTCTGACGGTGTATGGATGAAGTCTGTGTGAAGCTGGCACGCATGGCACTTCTTAGCATAGTCGACAGCGTCAGCGGCGCAGTCGATCCTGCAACTTAGGGCCAGGTTGATGGGCCCCGCAAGTTACATCGTGAGCTTCTCGAAGGGCTTCGGCTGCTTCTTTGTTGGACAAACATCGGAGGAGAAGTCCGTCGTAGGAGCATCGGTACAACATTTTAGTAGCTGTATCGTAATAGAATCGAAGGGAGCGCTTCCTGACTGAGACGGTTTCTTTCGGGTCCTCTGGAAGAATTCCATAGACGGCGAAGTCGATGAACGGAAACCTCCAGTCTCGGACATTAACACCAGCACTTGTTGACATGGTATGGGCCACTCGTGAGCACAGGTGGTTTTTAGGATAGACCAAGTCTCGACCAACTTCCGTGACGTAGTGTTGAGTCCCGAGGGGTGCTGCCAATGAGGTTGCGAGGCCAGCCAGAGCATTAGCCTCCAAATTTTGTAGACGAGGTACGTGTTCGATGAAGAACTCGGTAAAGGTTGAAATGATGCTCAATACAACTTCATGGTAAGGGATCAGATCTTTATGGCGAACTTCTTATTGCCCTCTGATCTGGTTTAAGACGAGTTTTGAGTCGCCGTAGGCTTCCAGATGATTCATCCCCAGCTGTTGTGCCAACTGGAGTCCCATGATGAGTGTGTTGTACTCGGCAACATTGTTGAAGCACGGCTTTGAAAGGGAGTAAGCACACTGGATGACCACCTGATCGGGGGAGACTAATACTACCCCACTCCTGCTACGATTTGGCCTTTGGGGCCTGTTCTTGAAGCGCTATCGAAAAACATCTGCCAGACGGAGCCTTCTTCGGTGACGTTTGATTCTTGGACCTCATCCGGGATATCTTCATAGAGTCTTAAGGACTCTGGGATGGGGTGTGCAACTAAAAAGTCGGCTAGAGCCTAACCCTTAACAGCTTTTTGTGGAACGAACACCAAGTTTTATGGTGTTAGTAAGATCGCCCATGTGGTTAGCCGGGAGTTTAATGATCTTGGCTTCGTCATGAGAACTCTGAGTGGATTGACTCGGGAAATGACATGAATTGTCTGGCCCGAGACATAATGGCGAGTCTTTTGGATGGAAAATACCAAAGCCAAGCACTCCTTTACAATGGGGTTGTACCGGTGTTCGGCCCCGATCAATATTCTACTGAGGTAGTAGATAGCTTGCTCATAGCCTGTATCGCTATTCTGAGCCAGCAGAGCGCCGAGGGAATGATCTATGGCACGGACATAGAGAAGAAACGGTTTGCCGGCGACTGGTGCCACTAGGACTGGTAGGCTCGTCAGATAAGCCTTAATGTCGTCGAAAACTTTTTGGCATTCCTCTGTCCATACGTAAGAGACTCCCTTCTTCATGAGCTGAGTGAAGGGTTGATATTTTTCGGAAAGGTTTGCTATGAACCTCCGGATGTATGCCAGACGCCCCTGCAGGCCTCAAAGTTCTCGGAGGTTCTTCCGAGGGTCCATATCGAGGATGGCTTTGGTCTTCTCGGGATCGACATGAATGCCTTTTATCGTGATAATGAAGCCCAAGAACTTTTCGCTAGAAACCCCTAGGAAGGATTTAACGGGGTTCATCTTGAGTTGATGCGCCCGCATGAGATCGAAGACTGTCTTCAGGTCTTGTAGGTGATCTCCTTTGAGATGGCTCTTGACTGCGATGTCGTCAACATAGCATTCGACTGTCTTTCGAAGATGCTGACAGAAGATGGTGCTCATAGCTCGTTGGTATGTCGCACCAGCGTTCTTTAAGCCGAAGGGCATCACTGTGTAGCAGAAAATACCCTTTAGAATCGTGAATGACGTGTGTTTTGCGTCATCGGAGAATATCTTGATCTTGTTGTAGCCCGAATATCCGTCCATAAAAGACATGCGTTCGAAGCCACATGTGTTGTCGATCATCACGTCGGTGATTGGAAGCGGGAATTCGTCCTTCGGGCAAGCAGTGTTAAGATCCCTAAAGTCGATACAAACTCGTATCTTCCCATTCTTCTTGATGACAGGGACGACGTTGGCTACCCAATCTGGGTGTTGTTCTTCACGGATGAAGCCGCTGGTCAAGAGTTTGTCCACCTCCTGATCGATGGCGTTCATGATGTTCGGACGAAAGCGTCGTTGTTCTTGTTTGATAGGCTTGGCATCAAGTAAGATGTTAAGCCTATACATTACGATCTGGGGATCAAGTCCCGGCATATCTTCGTAGCTCCAGGCGAAGACATCAATATACTCTTTAGCCAGCTGGATTAAAGATTCTCGGTCTTCTCCTTTTAGACTTTTGCTGATGAAGATAGGCTTAGAAGAAGACCCGTCCCCAAGGTCGATCTGCTTGACTTCGTCTTCGGTGGGAGGTTCGCATAATTCAAAACGAGACTCCCACTGTTCTCCTAGGCGTTGATCCCAGGGTTCTTCTTTGAAGAATTCTGGCGTTTGGTCTTCGCTTTCATCCTCTTGAGATTGTGCAGATGTCATGTTGGCTGATAGCACTCTCTTGAAGACTGAGCCGATACTCGTATCGGAATCCCAAGTTGATGCTTCGGACGAGAGAGAATGTTCTACTTCTTCTGCCTTCGAACCCTCTGGAGTTGATGGTGGCGTGACATAGCCTACCCCCCCCCCCCCCCCCCCCCCCCCGTCGAGTTCGATGATAGTAGTCCTGCAGCTTTCCATTAGGTGTTGGAAGCCGGAGAGGAAGACGCCGGCCCTTGCCGTAGTTCAGGCCTTTGTTGCTTTTTAGGTCGTAACCCATCTTTTGGATGAGGTACTTTGCCTTGTCTGTGTACCGATAGACTTGTATTCTGCGGTATCTGGTTCTGGCTCGAGTGGCGGGAGGTCTTGATGACGCTCAACTTTGCCGAAGATGATGGAATCTTCGTCTCGACTCCGCGGCAGGACTACAAAATAGACCCCTTGGGACGGGACTACTCGATTTACATGATGAACGGTCGTTATTTGTGTTTGTAACGACCATAGAGCGTTATCTAATGTATACATGGCGTTCCAATGTGGAAGACTAGAATAATTAAAAGACACTCTATTATTGATGAAATACGAGATTTTGTTCTGCAGGATTACATTGTCCAGAGAGGGTGCATCTACATCAGCAGAGATATATTCCACTAGTTCTTCATCTGTGAGTACTGGGGTAGGATCGGGAGAGTCCACCACAGCGTTGGTCTTGAGGTCCGAGAGGACTATGTGGGTCTTCTCTGGCAGCTTGGGTTGCGGCGACTTGCCTTTAAGACGCACCTTCAGAGGTGCCTCCACTGTGCCTCCGGTTATTGGTGCCTTCACCTGTAGTTTTGCCACAAGGGGAGTCGATGTTTGAGGCGGCTTTCCCTTGAGCCGTATCTTCAAGGGAGCTTCAGGAGCAGTTGGTGCTTTCCCGGGTAGCTTGACGTTCATGGGAGGCAACTTCTGAGGCGGTTTACCTTTGAGTCGGATCTTCAAAAGAGCGTCGGAAGTCATTTTCGGCTCCATGTTCGGCTCTGCTGCCATTTCTGCTTCGTGGTCAGCATCATTGGCTTCCTCCTCGTCAGGTGACTCGTACAAGGAGGAATCGGTGAAGTAGGCTTCAATCCCCTTTGAAAGGGTAAATATTCGTGAACTTCGTCCGAATGACGTCGTTGGTGGACACGTACTTTATACATTGATGGAGCGTAGATGGCACCACCATGTACTCATGCAGCCATGGACGACCCAACAGAAGGTTGTAGTTGACGTCGGTATCCACGATATAACAAGTGACCTCAGTTCTGAGGTTACCGATATGGCACTTTAGCCGTATTTTGCCCAGTGGCTCGCTTTTGCTAGCGTTGAAGCCACTGATTGTTGTGTTAGAAGGCGCCAGTCGGTACATTGGGATCCCAGTGTTAAAAGCAGCATCTTTAAAATGATGCTAAGGGAAGACCCCGGATCGATCTGAATCCGCTTCACCTTGTCAGAATCGATATACCTTGTATAATACAGCGGCCTATTGTGTCGGTTGTGCTTGAACAGCATGTCCTGTTGGGTGAAGGTTATGTTGGAGATAACCTCATCTGCACAATGACAGTGTGCACATGTATTCGGAAGATCTTCAGGCTGCTTGACCTGACTGATAAAGGACTCAGCTTCCTTCAGGGCTTCACAGAGAGCTTCGCGAGTGTCTTTGGAAAGACGAAGGAGCTCAAACAAAGATTAGCGGGCAGGAGTACTGGCCAGTTGTGCCAGTATGTCGAAGTTGTGGGGCTTGGCTAGCCCCGAAGTATTCTCTTTTCGCAGAGGCCTATCGAAGCGGGCCTGTACATGCTTCTGCTTATTGGCTGCTGGGGGCTTAGACGGGCCCTCTTCCTGGGCAGCAGGGACGGTGCAAGGAGGCACCACCTCGACGGCAGCTTCGTCGAGTTGGGCATTCTATTGTGAACGCGTCTGTACAGGAAGTTCCGCTTCTGCTGAGGAAGAGACCATGCGGCAAGACTTGATCTTTCTGTCTTTGGATTTGGTGGTAGGGCGTACCTCCGGTTGAGTAACCTCGGAGACAAGATCAGGGTGAACCCATAAGCTCTCTCCCCGAGATGTGGTGAGTGGGATGAGTCCACTCACGTTGTCACGAGTAGGTGGTAAGTTAACTACCTCCATTGTCGCCTTATGGATGGGGACGACGCCATCTTATGTTGTAGTTGGCGACAATATACCAAACTGGAGTGAAACCACGTTGGCCAATACCGTCTTCTTTTCGTAGTCGACGGAGATAACATCCGCATTGATCATGCGCTGGATGTAGTTTTTGAGAATGTAGCAGTCCTTGGTTGGGTGTCCGACAAATCGATGGTAGTGACAGTACCTCGGATTGTCTACTTTCCCAACCTCGTCGGGACGCTTCGGGTCCGGCAGCTTGATCTTGTCACCCTACTTCAGTATCTCAAAGAGTTGCAGGGTGTCTTCATCGTTGAACGAATAAACCACCTTTGGCCTTGGTGCAAGTGGAGGCTTCTGAGTAGGTACTGATGCACCTTTTGAGGCATTGACAGTCAACACCTATTTTTTCTTCGTCTTTCGTCCGGGGTTATTGGCTGCAGGTCGTTTCTACTTGTCCTCAAAGGCAGGGAAACTAACTCCCAGAAGAAGAGCATTGGACGCCTTCTTTTCTGCTGCTTCTGCTTCGATGATCAAGGAACTCCAGTCGGGAGGAGGCATAGAGTTGAGCCAGAGTTTGACTGCAGGCAGCATGTTCATGCTGCAGGAGAAGAGGAGTGCATGTTCTGGCATGCCTGGAGGTAGTCTGAAGCAGGTCTGTCGGAAGCATTCGATGAACACTCGAATAGTTTCCTTCTCCTTCTGGCATATCTCTATGAGGGACGCCATTGTCATGTCCTTCCCGCCATCGTAGAAACGGTCGAGGAAAAGGCGCGTCAATTCGTCGAAGGAAGATATAGAATTGTCGGGGAGGCTGCAGTACCAGTCGTATGCCACTCCTTTCAGTGCCCCGACAAATATGCTGGTGAGTAGCGCGTCCTCCTTCGGAAGATGTCCCGTCTGAGACTGGAAGTACGTCAGATAGCGACGCGGAGAGTCCTTCCCGTCGTATGGCGTCAATGTTTGTAGTTTATATTTAGGAGGATAAACCACTTTGTTCCATTCGAGGGGATAAGGTTGGGGGATGCCATCTTTTGGCACTCCTCTTGTCTATTCTTGGACTCAAAGCGTTCGCACAGGTCCCTGATCATCTCGACCATGTCTTCCGTGGAGCTGGGAGTCAGGAAAGGTGGTACCGCCTGGAGTTGAGCATTTGAGGGCTCCGATGTCCGAGGTGCTTCGCGGCGATCCGTATCCAAGGATACCCGTTGAAGGGGTACACTTGATTCTCCATTGGCCCCTGGGTCGGGACCGGTAGAAGGTGTCCTGGCCAAGGCTGACCGTATCTCAAACACCGCTTGAGTCAACGTTTGTATGGAGGCGGAGAGGGTTTTGAGTCCTCCTTCCAATGTATCTATGCGCTGGACGAAGTCTGCTGGCGGCACATCAGATTCGGTATCACCTCCAGCCATGTATACCATCATGACGCGACTGGAAATGGATGGATCAGTTCAGTCTTCACTCTCGGCTTCACTCTCCTGTAGGGGAGTTGCCTCTCCTGGAGCTTCGTCTTGGCCAACCCCAGCTATATTTTGGGGAACATTCTCGACAGGAGCATCTGCAAGGGTCTGATTACCCTCAATTCTATCTTGAAGGAGACCCTCGTCTTCAAGAATCAGATCCGCAGAGACTAGACTACCCCCAGCTATGTTTTGGAGGACACCCTCGCCTTCGGGAGAAGTATCCGTAAGGGCCTGATTACCCCTAGTCCTATCTTGAAGGACTTCTTCGTCTTCGAGATGTAGATCCACAGGGGCCAGACGACCCCTGACTTTGCCTCGAGGATGAAGATCCACTCCAGCTGTGCTTTGGAGGACACCTTCGTCTTCGGAAGGAAGCTCGACAAGGGTCTGACTACCCCCAGCTTCCTGCAAGATCTTCTTCCTCTCCCGAGTGCCTTCGAATACTCCGGAGGACGAGACAGCTGTCTTGGTTTTCCTCGGCTGGCTCTTAGACGAGGACGAAGAATTGCCAGTCGCCTGTCGGACTGATGAGGAATTAGAGATCACGTTGCATGAAGCAACCCTTGGCTCTTCTTTTGTTGACACCTTCTTTCCGAGGAGACATCGGAGGGGTGTCGATGATTACAGCCGCTGGAACACCGACTGTCTTGGTGGGACTGTTGCCTTGAAACTGCAGTTGATGGTGACTACAGCACAAGTGTGCCCTGTGAGGGGCGCATCGTGCTTGTCAATCGACTCTTCTGATCGGCGCTTGTGAGTGATCACGTTACGCAGATCGTTGGAGGAGAGTGGCACCTTTGCATCCCCTTCAGGCGCATGGCAGGGCCAAGCACCAGGGTGGTTAAGTGAATGCTACGCCCCCTGATCCAACACCAAATAGGCGCTTCGATCAGTAGTGGGGGAACAACATTTAAAGTGACTTGAATGGACCTCAGACGCACAACCAGAAGGGGTACGGGAGTTCAAGACCACTGGATTTGCCTTACTCGACTTGGTTGCAAACGCAACAGATATGCCCAAGTGAGATAAGGACTTTGAAGGTTGGCTCATTTCTGGCGCAGGAGCACCTGAGTCCACCTTATACAGCTTACCATCGGCAGCGCGCATGATTGTGAGCGCGTGCTTCTGGCTTGCTGCTGGCATAGCACATTTGGAGCGTATGGCCCGTACTGCCTTGGACTTCTTCGTACTAGCCCGCAGGGGCGCGTAGTACTCAGAATCTAAATTCTCCTCGCCACTACAGCGAGTGAGTCTATCAAAGGTAGAGACCTTCTGTGGCGCATCGGAGGGGATGTGCGGGGCATTAACTGCGCCCCTGCTCCGTCGATGCATCTTCTTCGCCTGAGAGGGAGATGGCTGGGAATGTGGTCAGCTCTCGAGAGATGCACTGCACCGGTGGGCACATCTTGGTTACTGAGGACGTCAGCAGGAAGGGAAGGCTGGATCGGCGCATCCCCTTCGGTGGTGGTGCCAGAGGCATCGACCTTGCATACCCAGACTTGGCGAGTCTTCTTCGACTTCGGCAGCCGCTTCAAAGGACTCGCACTGCCTTCAGAGATGAACTCCTCGTACACCTGTTGATTGAGGCGTACGACCAGCATTTTATGGGAGGAGCCTACCTTCACGTCGTCAGATTATGACACAGCTTTCTCGGTGGAGGAGAAAGAGGTCCCCAGCAGAGTCGCCAGCTTGTTTGCCATTAAAATCTTTTGATTGCAAATTTCAATACAAACATAACAGTATTACAATGTAGGACTTAGATGTAGTCCTAGGAGTAAACTTTGTTTATCTGGGTCCCTTGTGCCGATGGAGCGAGTGGTAATACGTTGACTCCGTTGACAATCTGACGACGGTTATCGGTTCTCTGAAGGTCTGAGTTGCTCTGGGTGCTGTAGCTGATGAAGAGGAAGAAGATATTGAGTGTCTGTATCTGCCTCTCTGGTTGTGCGATGTCTCCATCTGTATATGTATGTCCCTCTGTGTGTGTGAAAGAAATGATCCCTCTATTTATAGTCTGCAGGTTGGCTGCTCATACGCGCATATGTAGGATGCACCTGGATGCGGGGACGCCACGTGGTGATTGCTGATGGAGGCGTATGGACGATGCGCCCTGATTGAGAGGTTGAATTCTTTATGCTGCTGTTGTGGGCTGGCATGTAGCAGAGAAGAAGATCTTTCTGTTGCTGAGATCTTAGGTTAATCAAGTCAAAGGACACGTGTCATCGGACCATGGCTCGGAGATCTCGGATTTGGTGGGGAATGATCTGGTAGGATGTGCCTGGGGTTGGACGCATGAGGAGACTTTGGCTCATAACTTTTAACAGTTACGAACCATTCAGGGTGCATGGCTTTTGAGGTGCATGCGAAGCTTCAGTAGTGACTTTACTCCTGTCTTTTGGGATCAGAGAGAAGTCTGGGGAGCATGGCTTTTGAGGCGCATGCAGAGCTTCAGTAGTGACTTTACTTTTGTCTTTAGGGATCAGAGAGAAAGTCTGATGCGCATGGCTCGAGGCGCATGCAGAGCTTTGGGCGTATGGCTGCGGAGGCGCATGCGAGTGGTTGGGCAGCCATGCGGCTGTAACCGACGGAGAAGAGTAATGATGATGCTGACGTTGGCGACGCTTCATTTTCTGAAAAAGCTGTCAACTGTTCAGTCCTCGAGAGGCGTACTGCCAACTCTGTCAGACTTCAGCATTTAATATTTTTTTGACATTTGATGGACTATTGAGTGGGTGCATCGATCGGCGTTCCACTAGGCGTATGGGGCCGCATGGGGGTGTATGCTTGTGAGGTGCTTGGTGTTGAGAGGCACGTCTGTGTGATGCACGGTCTGACCGGCGCATCCGCTCCGTATGACACGTCTTTAATGGTACGTCTGTTACGTTCTTCGAGTGCTTTTAAATAGTTGTTTTTTGACTTGGCTGAATTTGAAGCGTCTGGTTCATCCATTTAATACAAATTCATTGCACAGGATTCGGAGAGCCATCCACTTGGCGCATGGGTTTGATTTGCCCGGCCTATAAATAGTGGCATGGAGAGAGTTTGTTTCTCGTTCTCTCACGTCCTCCCGAAGTAAATTTGTTTGCTCGAGTGCATTCTGTTGATGAGATGCTCCCGAGGGTGAAGATGCGATGCATTGTCCTCATTAGTGCACTTGAAGGTGACTGTTACATCCAAAAGTCAGAGTCGAGGGCTTCTGAGGCAGGCGGAAGGTGTCTGTTGCATCCAAAGATCGGGATGCTCGAGCCTCGTCTCCGTTATGCTGGAAGAGCCATAGATCGGAAGTGCGGTGCCGTGGCTTTGGAGGCTCTTTCTTCTTTCAGAGTGGGTATTGCCCATTCTGGTTGTGTTGAAAGCTACTCCTTTAGCCGCGGTTTCGATTGCGGTCTTCCTTTGTCTTTAGAGGCTCTTTCGAAGCCTTCCCTGGCCACAGGTTGATTTGTGGTGCTCCTCTCTTCCTCGGTTTGGGGAGCCCTTCCTCCAGCTAGAGGGTTGATTGTCACCCTCGTTCTGCTCAATAAATGCTTCATTAGTCGAAGCATTGGACTCCTGGTGAGCCTGGCTGGAAGGGTGGCACATAACTGAGCTGCTGAAGGGATGCACATAACTGAGGATGCACATAACTGAGCTGCTGAAAAGATGTGCCTTGTTGAGGATGCACATAACTGAGCTGCTGAAAAGATGCGCCCTGCTGAGGGCGCATGGTAGGATACGCCTGACTGGGAGCGCATGATAGGATGCGCCTGACTGAGAGCGCATGGTGGCTGCTGCGCCCAGCGCATGATGGGATGCGCCTGACTGAGAGTGCATAGTGGCTGCTGCGCCCATTCAAGAGCGCATGATGATCGCTACGCCTGGCTGTAGACATAGGGTCTTTTTTTTTTGCACAAATTCTCTTTTGTACAGCCTTTTCTATACATGTAATAGACTTTTATATGTAAATAAAAATCCTCATTCAGTGTCTATACTTTTGTTTTGCTGTGTCAAGTACTTTGTCTGAGCTCCATAGCGCATGTAGTGTTTGGCGCATAGGATTTCTGATCGTGAAATTCCATGCTTCTACAATATCGTTAAACTTAAGATACCATTGTCGTGAAGCTTGCTTAAGTCCATAAATTGATTTATTTTGTTTACAGACCATACGTTCCTTGCCCTCAACCAAAAAACCTTCTGGTTGTTCCATATAAACTTCCTCTTCCAAATTTTCATTTAAAAATGTTGTTTTCACGTCCATTTGGTGTAACTCTAGTTCATAATAAACTAACAATGCCATGATGATTCTGAGGGAATTCTTTTTTATAATGGGAGAGAAGGTTCCCTTGTAATCAATACCATCCTTTTGAGTGTAACCTTTAGCTACTAATCTGACTTTATGTCGTTCAATATTGCCATTTAAGTCACGTTTGGTCTTAAAGAACTGTTTGCAACCAACTCTTTTCGAATTTTGCCAATTCTACTAAATTCCAGACTTTATTATGTCTCATTGATTCCAACTCTTCTTTCATGGTATTAATCCATTTATTAGAGTTGACACATTCTATAGCTTGTGAAAATTTTATTGGATCCTTTTCAATTCCTATATTATAATCTGATTCTTGTAGGTAAACCACAAAGTCATCCGAGATGGCCGATTCTCTTTGTCTTTGAGACCTCCTTATTTCCATCTATTGTGGTTGTTCTACTTCAGCTTCATGTGTGACAACTTGTTCATTATTAACAATAACCTCTTCATGATTAATTTCAACCTCATTATGGTCATTATTATATTTTGTTGTGCAATATCATTAATATGTTGTCCTTGTTCATTATTTGGTATAATATCCATAGGAACAACTACTTGTTGAGGAGTTCAAGGAAAATGTACCATTGGTACTTGTACCCTAACTTTTTAAGAACCACTTTCTAGGTTCATTGCCCCCACTAGTTTTGCAACTCTCTAAGAATCTTGCATTACCAGATTCTACGATTCTCATACTATGGTTTTAACAATAAAACATATACCCTTTTGATTTTTCTGGATAACCTATAAAGTTACCACTAATCGTTCTAAAATCCAATTTCTTTTCATGTGGATTGTATATTCTTATCTCTACTGAACACCCCCAGACATGTAAATATTTTAAATTGGACTTTCTTCCGGTCCACAGTTCAAAAGGTGTCTTTGGAACCGCCTTACTAAGAACATGGTTTAGAATGTAGACATCAAATTTAAGTGCATGCATATACAATGATATGGGTAAGGTTGAATTGCTTAACATACTCATAACCATGTCAAGTAAGGTACGATTCTATTTTGTTGAGGCGTACCTGGTATAGTGTATTGGGCACAAATACCAAGTTTCTTAAGGAGTTTAGCAGATGGCCTTGGGCATTGACCCGATTCATTGTATTTTTAATAATATTCACCACCTCTATCGGATCTTACTATTTTGACTTTTCTATTTAATTGCCTTTTAACTTCCTTAATATAGATATCCAAGACATATACGATTTGAGACTTGTCATGCAATCAATAAAGAAAACAATAACGTGAAAAGTCATCAATAAAGGTGATAAAATATTTTTCTTTACCAAATTACGAATCATCAAAAGGTCCACATATGTCTTTATGCATTATTTCAAGAAGCCCGGTAGTTCTCGTGGCTCCTTTCTTAGTATGCTTTGTTTACTTTCCCTTAATGCAGTCGATGCATATATCAAAGTCATTAAAATCCAAATTTAGGAGAATGTCATCCTTGACTAATCTTTCAATCCTTTCCTTGGATATATGACCAAGGCGTTTATGCCACAAGAACGTTGAATTTTCTTTCATCAATTTTCTCTTATTTCCAATATTAGGGTGCGGAGTTAAAAAAGTTTTGGAGAATTTATCATCAAGATTGAATTTGTATAAACCATCATTAAGAATACCAGAACCTATGTAAATAGTATTCTTAATAAATTGAAACTTTATCAGAAAAGTTGAATACGTAACCAAGTTTATCAAATTTTGACATATATACCAAATCTCTGGAAATAGAAGGTACATATAAGGTTTGATACAAATCCATGAAATGCCTTGAAGATAGAAATAATCAGAACGTTCCTATTGCTTTAACAGGAACTTTGACTCCATTTTCCATGTATAAGAAATGATCATTTGGCTTTATGGTTTGGGTCGTAGGGAATTTTTGTATTGTTTTGGAAATGTGAACAGTAGCACCAGAGTCAAGCCACCAAGTATTAGAAGAAACTTCAATTAAATTTGATTCAAAACATACAAAAGCCAAAGCCTTACCTTTATTTTTGAACCATGCTTTACGTTTTGTGCAATAAGCCTAAAAATGCCAAGGTTTCTAACAGAAATGACAGTTCTCATTCTTATGTTTCTTTCCTTTGTTGTCATTATTGGTGCAATCTTTCTCGAAAGCTTTGCGTGTATTTCCATTTCCATGCTTCTTTCCAACTGTATTACCTTGTTGTTTGAGTCTCAGTTACTCTTGCACAACCATACTCAAGGACAGACTTAGTAGGAGGCCCACGAGGCACTTGCCTCTCTCTCTCTCACATATATATATATATATATATAAATATATATATATATATATATATATATATATATATATATATATATATATATATATAACAGCGAAAACGAGACCTTGGCGGCTACGCTTACGGAAGGGGAGGTCAAGGCGGCGGTCTGGTCCATAAATGAACACAGCGCCCCGGGGCCAGACGGCTTCAACGGCGTTTTTTTCAGAGCTTGTTGGGACATTTTAAAATCGAACTTATTGGAGGCCACGATAGTCTTCTTCCAAGGGGCCAGATATCACAATTCCATTTCTTGTGCCAACATCATTCTTATCCCTAAAAAGACAACCTGGAAACCTTTAAAGAATTCCGCCCTATCAGCCTTTGCACCTTCACCAACAAGATAATTTATAAGATCGTCGCGAACCGGATGTCCAATCTCCTCCCCAAGGTCATCTCCGAAGAGCAAAGCGGTTTTATCCATGGCCGGAACATCACCGACAACATACTCCTCGCTCAGGAGATGATAACATGTATGAAATTCCCGTCCAGAGGAGGGAATGTTGCCATCAAATTGGACATGGAGAAGGCTTATGATCGCCTGTACTGGCAATTCATCATCTGGGTCTTCAGAGCTTTTGGCTTCTCTGAACACTGGATCGACATCATCTTCAGATCTATCAACAAAGCCTAGTTCTCCACCATCATCAATAGGCAGGCAGCAGGGTTTTTCCGATCAACTCGCGGGGTGAGACAGGGAGACCCCCTCTCTTCCACCATTTTCATCATCGCGGCAGAAGCTCTCAGCAGAAGCCTCAACAGCATGCCTAGAATTGCCGATTTCTACCACTTTCGTACCACAACTGGCTACCCTCTTATCACTCACCTGGCGTACACTGACGACATACTCATATTCTCCTCCAGAGACATCGGATCGATCGAGGTGGTTCATACCACGATTGAAAGATACACCAGATGCTCCGGACAGCGTGTCAATAGCAACAAGAGCGTCATCTACATACACCACAAAGCGGATAGAAACCGTTCATCTTTGCTCTCCAACACCACCGCTGGTGTATGGTAAGGCTAACTCTGGTATATACAACCACCTTGTTGACAAGATCAGAAAACTTATCGTGGGATGGCACAACGTAACATTATCCCCATGGGGAAGATGATCCTCATCAAACACGTCCTTTCGTCCATCCCATTGTACACCCTAGCCGCCAGTTCCCCCCCACCAAAGAAGGTCCTCCTCTCCCTAGAATCCCTCTTCACCAAGTTCTTCTAGGGCCACAGCGATGGCAAAGACAAATACCACTGGACCAGTTGGGATAACATAGCCAAACCCACCGAAGATGGAGGTCTGGGATTTAACCGGCTCGTACACATAGTAGACGCCTGCTCCATGAAGCTGTGGTGGAAATTTTATACGGAGAGGTCGTTATGGACGAGATTCATGATAGCCAGATACTCCAGATTCTTCCATCTATCGAAGGTGGTGTCTAACAACAGATCCTCGGCGACGTACCGTCACATAATCCGAGGTCGTAACCTAGCTGAACCTCTAATCCGTCTTCAGCTGGGCAACGGGCAATCATCTGCCCGTAAAGAATGGTGGCTTGGACCGGACACCATCCAGCCCAACGCTCGAACGCCACGGGGGTGCGCTATTAGGGATCTTTGGGAGGACGGCCCCGGATAGAATTGGGGGAGGGTTAGAGATTGGCTTGGTCAACTGGCGGCCGACGTCCTTCTTGCCACCAATCTGCGGATCAC
This sequence comes from Iris pallida, assembly GCA_029216955.1. Lineage (NCBI taxonomy): Eukaryota > Viridiplantae > Streptophyta > Magnoliopsida > Asparagales > Iridaceae > Iris > Iris pallida. Next base: position 16,467,450 of record JANAVB010037020.1, read on the forward strand.
TGACACCGCCGACAAGTGGAGATGGTCCCTCAACCCGAGTGGAAATTTCACGCTGGCCTCCACTAGAATGGTGGCCCGTGGCAGCGGTGTGCCAATCACCTTGTGTACTAAGTTTTGGCAGTCTTGCATTCCCACCAAATGGTCTACCCTCATCTGGCGCACAATTCGTCGGAAGCTGCCGACGGACGACCACAACACATCAATCGGATTTAGCCTTGCTTCCAGATGCCATTGCTGCGTAGAGCCCACTTTAAAATCTGCTGAGTACGTCCTTTTCTCTAGCGAATTGGCGACCAAGATTTGGCTCAACCTTCAGAATAGACTTAGCCTCGCCCCCCTGACTGGAGGCTTCTACGATCTCCTGACCAGCTAGAATCGCTCCCATGGACACTAGATCGTCGAAGCCGCCGGTATTTGGGTTTTATGGAAGAACATAAACAAACTCAGATATGAAGGCCACCAACTCCCCCATCCGCTATTGTTCAGGGAGGTTATCAGAAATATTCTCAAAGCCTGGAGGAGATGCTCTCACACCTCCAACACCTTTTGGGAGGCCCTTGATTAGGTCATCTCCCGAGTTCCTCATGCCTCCCCTTTCCGGATGTCGTAGAGAACCGGCCCCACTTGTGTGCGCGTCTCGCGCGTTTTGTCCTGTTTTCCTCGTTTCGCGTTTAGCACGCTTACTTGTACAGGCTTTGGCATTTTGCGCCTATTACTTCAATAAAAGTTCTGGTTTCTTAATATATATATATATATATATATATATAAAATAGCCCATTGCAATTAGGCTTAACTTGATTTTGTGTGTGCAGCAAAGCAAAGCAGGGCCTTTTAATTGAAATAGTTTATTATGTTTTGTAGTTGGTTCTTCTAGTCGCTGCTGTACTTGAGGAACTAGACAAGCATCTCCTTTTTTGATACAAGGACAAGCAACTTTCTTTCTCCATTCTCATTGTTGTGTTGGCTGCCTCCCCACGTTGATGATTGCTCCTCTGGTGAGTTTTTTAATTTTTTTAATATTTTTTTAGTTTTTTATTTTTTTATACTACACACCTACAGACCTTAAAAGTTCCCTCCATGCTTGCTTCTTAAGTTCTTAGCTAATAGCTATTAATATTATCATAAAAAATAAATAAGCAATAATATTACAAATTATCATAGCAACCATTATTTACTAATTTATATTTTTGCAGGTGAGTTTCATAATTTATTAATATATATTTTCTAATGTTGATGATTAGGTGTGTTCTAATTTTTTTTTTTAAATTTATTAGTTTTTTCCTCCACAAGTATGTTCTAATTGTATTTTTGTAGGTTTTTTAGAAAGAGAATCCCTGTGGTTGGCTCCTGGACTAAAAGATCTACTAGAATTAGTCAATTTTCATTATGTAAGTTTTATAATTTATTAATATAGATTTTATATAAATTGTTGTTGATTGTCTTTATATGTGGTAGAACAATTTATTGAAGAAGAAAAAACTTAGTCATTTTATTGCATAGTTATTCCTACTAAGATTGAAATCAACTAATAAAATAACTGAGAAATAAAATATTTATTAATTATTATTATTTGTTGAAAAAATTATGATAACGTCATTTGATTGCGTATTGTTCGTATCTAGATAAGCAAATGTGCCTTCAATAAGAAAATAATTTCGTAAAAAAATTCCGTTTGCAGATCACTACTACAGTAGAAAAGCAAGTTTGCCTCTTATAAGAAAACAATTATCTGGAGCAAAAAAAAGAAAAAAAAAGAAGCAAAAGGAAGAAGCATTAATTCAAAGTTAAGCAGGGAGTCTTAATAAGTATTTTACTAGCAACCAAGGGCCATAGAGGACAAAAATCATAGAACAAGTTGAAAATTTGGGGAATGGAGAACAACAAAATCAGAATGACGGTGACAATGAACTACATGATCACCCTATGAATGATAATGTTAGTGAAGAGTTGGATCAACATGCCAATGTTGAATTGACTGAGACTCATAATGAAGGTCCAAAGCTGTCTGAGAATGAGGAAGCTGATGCTAATATGAATGCAAATGTTGATAAAGATTTAAATCAAGAGACCTTGTTTCCATTAAATGTTGATGATCTAGGAAATTGGGACAAAATATGAGGAACTTTCTAGTTGAAAGAGTTCTTAGAAGAGATGACAGTGTCTTGTTTCCCCATGATAGTTCTGGAATACATTTTAGTTTATCACATTTTATACGACAATTGTCAAATGGTGAGATGAATGAAAGAAGATGGCTAGTATATTATGTTTCTATGGACAAGATTTTTTTTATTTTTGTTGCAAGTTGTTTAAGACTCAGAGGACCATGTCTAAACTTGGCCATTTGGCTAACAAATGATCCAAAAATTAGAAAAAATCTCGGTCAAAATCTTAGACTTCATAAAACTATTAAAGAACATATTGGTTGCATGACTAGTTGGATTGAATTAGAAAGAAGACTTCAAAAGAATAAGACAATTGATGAAAGCGTACAAGCAGCAATCAACAAAGAGTGAGAACATTGGAACATGTGTTAAAGAGAATAATTTTTGTTATGCAAAGACTTGCAAAAAATAACTTGGCACTTTGAGGAGATTGCGAGAAGCTTTATGTTGAGAACAATAGTAACTTTTTGCAACTAATTGAGATGATTGCTGAGTTTGATCCAGTAATGGAAGAGCAACTTCGACATATTCAAGCATGTCAAATTTATTTTACATATCTTGGACCCAAAATTCAAAATGAATTGATAAAAATATTGGTATCTAATGTAAGAAGTTCAATTGTTAGAAAGATTAAACATGCAAAGTATTTCGCAGTCATACTTGATTGCACTCTAGATGCAAGTCATGAGGAGCAAATGTCCCTTGTATTAAGATGCGTGGATGATTCAACAAATTTTGTGGCGGTAGAAGAATTTTGGGTTGAATTTTTTAAGGCTGATGATACGTCGGGGCTTAGACTTTTTACTGAGCTTAAAAATGTCTTGAACAGCCTTGAATTGTTAATAATATAAGAGGTCAAGGATATGACAATGGATCTAATATAAAAGGGAAGCACAAAGGTGTCCAGAGTAGATTACTTGAAATAAATCCAAGTGCTTTCTATACTCAATGTGGATGTCACATTCTTAACCTGACATTACGTGATATGGTGAATTGTTGTCCTAAAGCAATGTCTTTTTTGGAGTTATACAACACATATATACATTATTCTCTTCTTCTACCAAGCGGTGGAAAATCTTCAAAGATAATGTGCAAGGTCTTACAATTAAGCCATTGTCACAAACACGTTGGAAAAGCCATGTCAAAAGTGTTAAGCCCATAAAAGAGCAAACTTCAAAAATAAGAGATGCTTTAGTTGATTTGGCAAATACTTGTGAAGACCCAAAAACAAAAAGCGAAGCTGAGGCCCTGGTAGCATATGAACTTGAAATTTTTGAGTTCTTCTTTGGAATGGTAATTTGGTACAAGTTATTATATGGTATTAACGTTGTTAGTGTCACGCCCCGACCCGGAATCACCCGAATCATCGTCCTCGCAGGGGGTGTGATACCGCACGAGCCTGGAGTTGCGCTCGTGCAAGGCAAGATGAGAAGTTCTCAAAATGGTTATCTTTAATTTGATATTAGCAAACAGAAGAAAATAGAGTATACGAAATAATTTTCTTTTTTGATATTCGAACTAAGATTATAAAGGCTTTCGATAGCCCAACGATATGCCAGATTGGCTACAACACTCAAGTTCTCTCTTGTCCACAAAGTATTTGACCCTTTCATACATCATGCCTTCTATATATCGGCCGCATCAATCCTATTGCAAGTCTGAGCGTCAATACGATCGCACGCTTCAAATGCTACGACATTCTATGCCTCTGCGCGATCAAGCGAAGTTTCGTCGCGAACAATCCATTCTCGGCACCCTGCATGAAAGCTGGTGGGGGATCAGTACGTTCCTCTTTGCATGTACTGATGTAAAGACCAACTTTCTAAATCTACATTTTAGTATTTATGTTCAATCATGCAACTTAGCTTATGATCTTGCTATGTTCTCCTTAGGGTCAATTTCATGGTATATTCGAAAGCGATAAAGCATGTTATCATGGCAAGCATGTCATTCGAATTGAATAGGCAAGCAGACAAGCAATCTCGTATTTATTTCTTGGCTCAACTTTTTACCAGCATAGACGTACTCGCCCTTGTACCGATGTAAGGTGAATACGCCCCATTCCTTCCCTGTCATGTTATAAGTGCTCTCTATGTAGGATCTACGTGTGCAGGAAACATATGTGCCAGTACTTTCAACCCATCGTTCCTTAACTATATGAAGGTCGTTGGCGTATCCGTGTCAGAATGGACTAAAGGTGTTTCTCATTTTCCTTTCTCTCTTTCTTTTATTTCTTTTCTTTTCTCTTTTTATTTTCTTTCTCGAATTTGGTAGCCCAGCGCTTCACGGGTTGGGTTGCTATCCCAAACAACCGAAGACATACCGTGCATATATCATTATTTACGGCTTTTCACATTTATAACCAGCGGCTAGTCGTTTTACTGATGTGTGCCCATCAAAGATTATATCCCTCCTAGGTTGAACTGTCCTGGTGCCTCGGCGCACCCGTTCGTAGGGAACGTTCCGTGCATGAAAGATTATCGCAATTATCTCAAGTCCATTCGACCATGCAATGCACTATTATTCAAACAACCAAACATAGTCTTGAGTCCGAGACTCAGACTTCATCATCTCGTATTTCTTCTATTAACTTTCTATGTTCTTACATTTCATACTTCGTTTCAATGTTCAATGACATCATGCCTCAACTCAATGCTCGTCAACCGAATAAACCGAAGGTCCCTAACACCTTTCGAGGCATCATTTCATATTTGACAGTTCTGTCACCTACATGCCACAATTGTTCTCTTCGCAACGAAGCCATCTTTTATGATCTCATGCACGTACGTACATTTTGACATGTTTATCATCTTTTTCTTCGCGTCGTGCACTTACAGCATATATCGAAGCTGTATTTCCATGTTCTAGGTCTTAGTGTTCAATGTACATGGCTCGTGCACTAGGGCACTCGCTTATATTTTCTTTCCATGTGCTAGCCTTTCTAACTCGTGCGCGAAGGCACAGAATGGCTCGTGCACTAAGGCACTCATCGAATACATTTATCCTACGTTCTTGCAGCTTGCGCACCAAGGCGCTCGCCTTTGTGATATCGAATATTCCATAGCGACTCCTGTATTTGATGCAGGTTTCATTTCAATTGTTCTAACTAGTGTTCGACACACACTATGATTTATCTTTCGACCGGACCATGCCCGTGGTGTCGATAGGTTAACTTAGCATACAATGATACATTCTTACTTAGGCATGAAGGAGTAAAAAGAAGAGTCAATCCTCCCACCTTAAACCGATATGCCTTGTTGTTTGCCGAGTCGATGCAGCTCGATTTCATATCTTTGTTGCACGGCCAAATCTTCGGACTTAGCCATTCGAGCACTTCTTGTTTATTGAACTACTCGATCGATTTCGGCCTACCGTGCCCAAGTCCCAGTCCATTGCGAGGCTGTGATTTGGGTTTTGCGAACTCGTTGCAAATGAGGCAAAATGTCGACCTCTAATATTTTGGCATAAATGGATAGCCTGCACATGAAACCTACTAAAATTAATACTTGTATTGATTTGGACTTGCGACTTGGGTAGATTGGATTTCTTAGAATCTTTGAGCCGACTCAACAAACTTATCCTTCCGGGCAATGCGGCGCTTCGCATCGATTCAACTCGATGCATTTTTTTGGACAATACAACTCTTTGCATCGACTTAGTTCGATACATTGCTCGGGACAACGTAACTCTTCGTATCAACTTAGTTCGATATATTGCTTGAGACAACATAACTCTCGTATTGATTCGTATCGATACATTTCATTCGGTCAACACGACTCTTTGAGTCAGCATCCTAGTGTAATGTGCCATATGGAGCAGGGCATTACAGAATATACCACTCAAAACAAGGTTCGTCTTCGAACCAAAACCAACACTCCAATTAAGTGTTTTATAGATCGTTTTACGATCTCGCCGCACCAATGTTGTTCAGTTTCACACTATCTTGCAAGCTTTTCATTAAAATTTCAAAGTCTTTCCTGCAGCACGATTTGAATTTTGTATACAACTCGATTTGGATCCGTACCTATATTTAAGGCATCCCAATGATATATGTATTTCGACCAAGTCTAGTGGTAGCAAATTAGAACAAAGCTGACAGGTAATTTCAATCCTATGCTTGCCATCTCGTACTCCGTATCGGACTTATCTTTAGCAATTGTTCTCAAATATTTATCGCATACGTATATTCGATACATACGTGATTCATTCAATAAGTCACTACACACGACGTGATTCAAAATCACATTTTTTATTTTGTATGTTTCGTATGGACTATCAATCCTATATGTTGCGTCGAGCCGTCGCACATCCGATCGCAACGATCCTCCGTAATGCCTTGTGTTCAAAGTTGCCACCCAACTATTTCTGAAGTCTGGCTATTCAACTTATCTCGATACGATTTCCTTTGTTGACTTACAAATGCATCAACATTCAGGACTACGTCCGCTAGGTTACTTACCTAGACATCGTGCTTAAATTCTCCCGACGCAACTTTAAATTGACATTACACAAAGTCTACAATCTATCCGACACAATAGTTTATATCGAGGCGATGGTGCTCAAGGTAACAATCGTTTTGAGTCAAAGTCTCTACGGTGCATCTTACGTTCGATTCCTAACGAGTAGAAATTCACTATCCAAATTCCCAACTTATCCGTCTCGCAACATCGAATATAAGTTCGATTCACACAAGCTCAATTGTAAGGTGAATCCAAATCTAACGACATAACTCGTAAGTCATTCTCTTGCCACTCGCGCTCGTGCATAGCATGAATCTCAAAATCGCCTAGACTTATCATTAACATACACTACCTTATATTTGCTATCGATGCAATCTCATATGCGATATCGCATAGGTTATCTTACGGTCTGCAACATTCAATTTAATTTGGCGATCAAGTCTTCTAGGGTCAGCTGTCACGAAGCTACACTCGATAATTGTGGATCACCAACGAAGGACAGTTTACTATGAACCATGCTATATTTTATTTTGGAGCTAAATTACATCTCGACGATTTCTATACGACTATCCAATTTCGGACGAAACCATTTCTATCGGTGCAACTGATGCGCAACTATCCACCGAGTAAAGTCATGCACTACCGTCGATGATTCTACAATTCACGAAGCATCTACTCGTATTGAGTTCGAGTCTATCTTATTTGCGATCGACACACGAGATGCTATACGCATCAAACAATCATCGATGACTTATAGTCTCGTCTTGATCAATCACAAAGTTCATGATCAAGCAGTTTGTTCATTCTCGTATTGATACTTACAAAAAATTTGATAGCGTGAGACACACTCTATTTTGTATTCTCACATCGTGCTTACGTTTCCTTACATATCGATCTCGATACGTCGTATCAATTTTGATAGCGTAAGGGTCATCTTTGATTCTGTTTCAACGTTGACAACTTGTATTGCATACGTCCAAGTTCTCCATAAACATTTTCGTACATCTCGAATTATTTTTCGATTCGTTGCATTTCGTTATACTTCGATCGCGTAACCAAGTTACCGATTTTCCAACGTTGTGCCCTCTAAGTTTTGTGTGTTTCAGTCATACTCAATGAGTTTTGCCGTAACGTAACCAACTATCTCTTAGGCACTATTTATCTGTATCAACCAAATCTTTATCGAAGTTGAACATCGTGCGATCCGATTATAATTTGCCTCGTCCAATATTTCTATCGAGATCGAAAGTCGTACGATTCAATTACCATTCACGTATTCTAACATTTTTGTCAAGATCGCAAGTCGTGCAATTCGATTATAATTTGTATCGCCCAACATTTTCATCGAAATTGTAAGCCGTGTGACTCATTTATAAGTTCAAGTTTTCCCTTCCCCTCGGTCTGATTATTGCTTAGGCATAATCGTTCCGCTAGTCTCAATCGTTTGACCGACTTATAAATTTTTGTCCGACTTATCATTCATTGATACGAGTACCCGCCCTATTGTTCCAACCGGTTATCGAATAATACTTGTATCAATATATCATCATACAAATTTTCAATCGAGTATCGGTACTCTATCGTCATTTATGGACAAACCTTCTGCAATTCTCACAATACGTCGATACAATTTATCGCACAAGTGGTATATCATATACCACTCAGAATCGAGTCATTCATCGCACACATGGTATGGCATATACCACTCAATACTCAAGTCATTTCCCTCGCATTATACTCAGTACGAACCAACATCTCTTTCGACTCACGATTTCCGTAGTGATTGTGCTTGATCACAACCGTAACTTTGATTAAATCAAAATCTGACACAACTCGGCCAATGTTTTCATTTGCCAACACAAGTTCGGTGTGCAACCGAACGATTCATTCTATTGATTTATGATTTCAGTTCTTTCTGTTGCATCACGTGCAACGATTAATTTTTAATCTTCTTTGCACTCCGTGCAGCGATTAATTTGATACGCGTTGCACCACGTGCAATAATTTACTTCCGACACGCGTTGCACATCGTACAACGACTTATTTTTGACATTCATTGCACCTCGTGCAATGATTTATTTTCGACTTCTGTTGCACCTCGTGCAACAATTTATTCCCGACATTCAAAGTCAATGCTCAAATCTGTTCAACACATTCGATATTGACTTATCACTTTTATTACAACACACATTCATAATGAACTTGTTGCTATTCCTGTAACGCATTATTTAATTTTTTGTATTGGTGTGACCAATATTTACAACCCATTGCACTTCATGCATCGGTTCATTTCTTACTCAACTTGTTACATTGCAACAACAACATCTCAAATCGTATTTCATAATTTGTTGCACTTGCAGCAACTAACGTTTCACGGCTCGTGCATACAATGCAACGAAACTTTTACGACTTTCTCCGCAACATCATGTAAATTCGAAGTACTTGTGGCAACGTTACCCGACTTTGTATTAGACTTATTGTATAGAACATCCAGTACGGCATCGAGTAGAGTGAAGAGTTATTTTGATTGGTGGTGGGCAACTCTTTGGATTTGACACAAAGCAAACGTCCTAAAGAAATTGAGCCTAGAGATCTGATACCAATCTGTCACGCCCCGAACCGGAATCACTCGAATCATCGTCCTCGTAGGGGGTGTGATACCGCATGAGCCTGGAGTTGCGTTCGTGCAAGGCAAGATGACAAGTTCCCAAATTGGTTATCTTTAATTTTATATTAGCAAACGGAAGAAAACAGAGTATACGAAATAATTCTCTTTATTGATATTCGAATTGAGATTACAAAGGCTTTCGATAGCCCAACAATATATGCCAGATTGGCTACTACACTCAGGTTCTCTCTTGCCCACAAAAAATTTTACCGTTCCATATATCATGCCTTCTATATCTCGGTCGTATCAATCCTGTTGCAAGTCCGAGCGTCAATGCGATCGCATGCTTCAAACGCTGCGGCATTCCATGCCTCTGTGCGATCAAGCAAAGCTTCACCGCGAACAATCCATTTCCTGAACCCTACATAAAAGTTGGTGGGGGATCAGTATATTCATCCTCACATGTACTGATGTAAAGACCATCATTCTAAACCGACATTTTAGTATTTATATTCAATCATACAACTTAGCTTATGATCTTGCTATGTTCTTCTTAGGGTCGATTTCATGGCATATTCAAAACCGATAAAGCATGTTATCATGGCAAGGATGTTATTCAAATTGAATAGATAAGCAGTCAAGCAATCTCATATTTGTTTCATGGCACGACTTCTTACCAGCATAGATGCACTCGCCCTTGCACCGACACAAGATGAATACGTCCCATTTCTTCCGTGTCATATTATAGGTGCTCTCTATGCAGGATCTATGTGTGCAGGACACATATGTGCCTGTAGTTTCAACCCATCGTTCCTTAACTATTTGAAGATCATTGGCGTATCCGTGCCAAAATGGACTAAAGGTGTTTCTCGTTTTCCTTCCTCTCACTATTTTCTTTCTTTTCTTTTCTCTCTTTCTTTTCTTTCTCTAATTGAGTAGTCCGGCGCATCACGGGTTGGGTTGCTATCCCAAACAACCAAAGACATACTGTACGCATACCATCATTTGCGACTTTTCACATCTATAACTGGTGGCTATTCGTTTTACAGATTTGCGCCCATCAAAGATTATATCCCTCCTAGTCCGAATGGTCCCGGTGTCCCGGCGCACCCGTTCGGAGGGAAGATTCTGTGCACGGAAGATTATCGTAATTATCTCAAGTCCATTCGACCATGCAATGCACTATTATTCAAACAACCAAACATAGTTGTTTGCCATTAAATATCAAGAATAAAAATTACAGAGGAATTGAACTTGATTACAAACTCGCTTGTACAAAAGAAAGCCGAGAATGAAACCCTAGGAAACAATCTAAGTACAATTGTTTAGTTTTTGATTCTGGAGGTGACGATGGAGGCTCGAGAAAGTGTAGCAACTCTGTCTTACTCCTTGGACTATCAGACAATGTCTTTGCTCTCGAAGAAATTTGCCAGCCTTTGATTGCCAACTTTTTACAGGGGTGCGGCACCCTGCTATTTATAATAATTCATACAATAGTAGATTTTGGACCGCATAAAGGGCCACGTAGTCACGTGTCTGTAACAGCACACAAAGACTCGATCTTGGGCTGCCAGCTGGTGGGGGGTTGTTGAGATTTTATTGTAGCGCATCTGGGTGGTTGAGACTTGTTCAAACTGCCATGTGTCCCTTCCACAAAGTAGAGTCTGACTCATTTTGGCCGCATAGTGGCTTCAGGGCGTTACTTCTGCGGCTCAACTCCGTTTTGCCGCATGAGATCATTGAGAACCTTGCTTCTGCGGCTAAGCTTACTTGGCCGCATGGGATCTATGGGAACCTTCCCTTTGCGGCTCGAGTCCCCTTAGCCGTATGGGGCTTTCTATAGCCTCGCTTCTGCGGCTTGAGTTATCTTAGCTGCATGAGGTCTCCAGGGGCACTGCTTCTGCGGCTTGGTTTTGCTTGGCCGCATGGAGTCTTCATGAGCACTGCTTCTGCGGCTTAGTTTTTCTTAGCCGTATGGAGTCTTCATGAGCACTGCTTCTGTAACTTAGCTTTGTTTGGCTGTATGAAATGATGATCCGCATAAACTCTATCTTTTCCACGCTTCTACAAGATCCCCTTCAAAGTTTTCAAATTGCAAATTTGGAATACTTTGAATAAGAAGCATGGAGAAGAAATGTCAGGCCGCAGGGAAGCTTCAAGCCGCAGAAAAACTTTAAGTCGCAGGGAAGCTCCGAGCCGTAAGAAGATTCCGTCCAGGCTGTCCAGTTGTTACTGCTACATTTAATGCTCGAATTTACTTTTTTAGATTTGGGGTCTGCCTTTTCGGTTGCTGTGACAGTTATAAAGGATAGAATCCCAAGGGTTACCATTATCTTTTAGTGGGCACGATAACCGAAGCGGTGCCTATCTGTTTTCACTTCTTAGTAGCCTATAAATATATGGGTCGTACAGCAGCAGCGAGAGGACTCCTATTGCTTTCTTTCGTCCTCTTCTCTTCCATCATTCATTCTGCTCCTGATCAGCCATGGCCCCCAAAGCTTCTAAAGCTACTAGCACCGTTGACAAAAGGAAGGGGGCGCTTCTGACAAGTCACCTTCCTTCCACCCAGATGTTCATCCTCCGATCAAGGGTAAGGCGGGAGAATGATCGCTTGAATTTAAACAGCCATGTCCCATGTTTTATGTGCGGGTGTGACCACCCTTTGCCACTGTGCCATGGTTTTAATTCCTTTAGTGCACAGTTGGCCTTCATAGGGAATGTGCCGCATGTCCTCTGTGTGACTGGGCTGCATGGACCGAGCCGATTAAGTATCAGTCTATATCTGGGTCGCATAGATTCCAAAGATCGAGCCGCATGAGCTCTCTCTTGATCTGGGCCGCGTGTGTTCTATCCTGGCTGGGCCGCATAGACTTCTGCGTATTATTTAAAAGCCCATTTACTTCTGTTTTCTTCTGACTGCGAACCTCTTCCCTTTTTTATGTTCCATAGAGATCTGGTTAGCAAATTCCCCCAGGACCGGTATCGACGATTTTGGATATGGTGAAGATGCAACACTTGACACACACACACACATCAGAGAGCTCAGAACTCTTAATGCTTTGGAAGGGTTTTCCTCAGATGGTAGGAAGAACCTTTATACATCAGAGAGTCAGACGGTGGTTGGGCGTCATCGTGAAAGTTATGTTTTTATGACTCTCCAAGTAGGCAAAAGCAACACTAGGGACGTTGTTTTGAAGGTATGGTCTGCTGGAGGAACGGGCCTAGGATGTCCGCAATACGGAGGAGAGAAACGCAGCATCTGCAGATGCTTTTAGCATGCTATATTTGCCTTCCTCCGTGCAGCTTCTCGAAGATTCAACAGCCTTGTTTGCTTCTAAGCAGTAAAACATGACTTCTTTCGAGGGCCACAAAACTACTTTTTGATGAAGGCGTAGTGCTGCCAAACTGACCAACTATATGTTGCTGGATTTTCCTTTCTTTTCTTTTTGCTAATGATGTAGTCCTATGAATGTAACTGATTTTGAATAAACAGAATACATTCACTCCATTCTTTGTTTGTGGTATCTATGGTGCTTGTACTAGAGGGCCTAATACAGCATTTGTGTTTGATAACAAACATCCCACCGGAGGACTTTTTGTGGACCTATTGCCTTTTTGTGCATATAAAGATGCGAGCAATAGTTCTGAATGATATTTTGTGGACCTATTACTCTCATTTTTGCACCGTTGGTGCGAGTAATAGATTAGGATAACTTCTGTGGACCTATTATCCTTTTGTGCACTGGTGGTGCGAGTAATAGATTTGAAATAAAACCTAACAGAGGTAATATGGACGTGATAGGTTTTGTGGTCTTAACACCATGTCTTTTATCCCGGGTTGGATACAGGTGTTAAGTCAAGAGACCATCGGTATCATAGGTAATATGGACGTGACACACGATAATCAGAAATAATCTTTGGTGGACCTACTACTCTTCTGCGCACTGGTGGTGCGAGTAATAGATTTTGAGACAAAACCCAACAGAGGTAATATGGACGTAATAGGTTTTGTGGTCTTAACACCATGTCTTTTATCCCGAGTTGGGTACAGGTGTTAAGTCAAGAGACCATCGGTATCAAAGGCAATATGGATGTGACACACGATAATCATGAAAGTTTTGGTGGACCTATTACTCTTCTGTGCACTGGTGGTGCGAGTAATAGATTTTGAGACAAAATCCAACAGAAGTAATATGGACATGATAGGTTTTATGGTCTTGACACCATGTCTTTTATCCCGGGTTGGGTATAGGTGTTAAGTCAAGAGACTATCGGTATCAGAGGTAATATGGACGTGACAAACGATAATCAAGACCAAAAGGTTTGCTCAGAGATGGTGATAAAGCATTAGAGTGGGAGTTCAGAGGTATCAGCACACATGACTCGTCACTCAGGAAGATGCGATGTGAATCCACTAGGAGCAAATAGAGTGTGAGTTCAAAGGTACTTGGTGTACATAACTCGATAGCCTGGGAGATTTGGTGGTTTGAGAAAGTACCAGCATGTCCTTAGACATAGTATTTCTTCAAGAATTTACCATTTATGGGCATCATGAGCAAGTCTCCGTTCTGCTTCGCGAGTTGGTACGCGCCATTGGAGAATACGGTATCGATGAAGTTTGGACCCTCCCACTTGGGCTGGAATTTGTCAGCGGTTTTGTGAGTCATGACCATCAGTCTGCCATCGGCTAAGACGAGATCGCCAATTTGGAATGTCCTCTACTTGACTTTCTTATTGAAGGCCCGAGAGAAGCGTGCTCGATAGAGCTTGATGCTTTGTTGTGCTTGCAAACGCTTCTCGTCTAAAGCTTCCAATTCTTGTAGCCGTCGGCGGTAGTTATCGGTCGATGTCAACAGGTAAGTAAGGGCCACACAAAGTGAGGGGATCTGAGTCTCTAATAGGAGAACTGCCTCGCTCTCATACACCAGAGATAATGGTGTATTTTCTGTAGCCGTTCGATTCGTAGTACGGTACGCCCATAAGCATTCGACCAACTTTTCATTCTAGTCGCGCTTGTTTGAAGACACGAACTTCTTGAGAAGCTTGATTATCGTCTTGTTAAAGGCTTCGGCCAGACCATTAGCTGATGGGTTGTATGTCGTTGAAGCCACATTCTGAATTCGATTCTTGTCACAGAATCGATAGAAGGCATGGCTTGTGAACTGCAGACCATTGTCATGAATGATCCTCCGTGGCAGTCGAAAATGGTAAATGACGTGATGTTTTATGAAACTGATCACTATTGATGTCTTTACCTCCGCCAGTGGAACAACTTTCACCCACTTGGAGAAGTAGTCGGTGATTGCAAGTATAAACTGGTTCTCTTTGGACGACGGCGGGGTTATTGGGCCAACGATATCCATTCTCTATACTTCAAATGGCCGAGAGGACACTGTTGGGTGCAAGAATTCGGATGGCAGATGTATGAAATCTGCATAGATCTGACAATCCTTGAACTTTTTTGTATAATCTACTGTGTCTGCTACCATCGTAGGCCAGTAATAACCCATCCGACGGAGACGATCCGGCAACTTCGGGCCAGGTTGGTGAGCCCCGCAAACTCCATCGTGAGCCTCGCATAAGGCTTCTTTAGCTTCTGCATTTGACAGACATCTTAACAGTAGCCCATCGTAAGATCGTCGATATAACATTTTTGTTTCTGTGTCATAAAAGAATCTGAGAGAACGCCTTCTGATTGAAGTTGCTTCTTTCACATTCTTAGGCAGGATTACGTAGACTGTAAAGTCGATGAACGAGAGTCTCCAGTCTTGCACGTCATTGGTTATCTGGGCGGAGTAACCCGTATCTAGTTGAACGTTGTTTTGGGGACAGACCAGCTCATGGCCTATCACGTCAACTAGATGATGAGCATAATTTAGAACCACCAAAGAAACGGCAAGTCCTGCTAGGGCATCGACTTCAATATTCTGGATCTAGGAACATGCTCTATAAAGAACCCCTCCACGGTTACAATGATGGCAATTGCTGTCTGATGATAGGGAATCAGTTTTGTGTTACGAACCTCGTATGAGCCTCGGATTTGATTAACAATCAACTGCGAGTCGCCATATGCTTCTAGGTATTCAACTCCCACTTCTTTTATGAGTTGGAGCCTGATGACCAAAGTATTATATTCGGCTACATTGTTTGAACAGGGTTCTGCGTGAGAATATGCCTAGTTAACCATCAATCCGGAGGAAAAAATTAATTCTATCCCGACTCCATCGATGATATCACCTTAGGGCCCCGTTCTTGAAGCACCGTCGAAGAACATTCGTCAAACGTCATCATATAAATTCATGTTTGAGTTAATGACTTCGTCTGGGATTTTTTCATAGATTCTGGCTATTTTTGAGCCTGGATGGGCTGCTAGAAAGTCGGCCAAGGCTTGACCTTTGACAGCCTTCTACGGAATGAAGACCATGTCGTAGGGGGATAACAGTATCGCCCATGTGGCTAGGCGAGAACTGAGTGCACCTGGCTTGGTCATGAGAACCCTGAGGGGATTAACTCACGAGATAGCGTGGATGGTCTACCCTGACACATAGTGTCGTGTTTTCTGAATGGTGAACACCAAGGCAACACATTCCTTCTCCATGGTGGTGTACCTATGCTTCGGCCCCACCATCATTTAGCTGAGATAATAGATGGCTTGTTCGTGCCCCGCATCGTTGTTCTATGCCAACAAGGCACCAAGAGAGTGTTCCATCGCTCGTACATAGAGCAGGAAAGGCTTTTCGGCGACCGGGGCTACCAGAACCGGCAGATTCGATAAGTATTCCTTAATGTCATCAAAGGCGCATTGACATTCTTCATTCCATACAAAAGAGACGCCTTTCTTCATGAGTTGTGTGAAGGGTTGACATCGCCCTGAGAGGTTAGATATGAATCTTCTGATGTAGGCTAGTCTTCCCTGGAGGTTGCAGAGTTCACGGAGGTTCCTCGGTGGGCTCATCTCCAGGATTGCTTTTGTCTTATCAAGGTCTATGTGAATGCCCCGGGAAGTAATGACAAAGCCCAAGAACTTCCCGCTGGACACACCCAGAAAGGACTTGGTGGGATTCATCTTTAGATTGTGCATTCGCATAAGGTCGAACACTGTCCTCAAATCGTGTAAGTGATCATCCTTGGAGCGGCTTTTGACGGCGATGTCGTCAATGTAACACTCCACCATCTTACGCAAGTGATCCCTAAAGATGACGCTCATAGCTCGTTGATATGTAGCACCGGCGTTCTTCAGGCCGAAGGGCATGACTGTGTAACAATATACGTGTATCACCCAATTTTTCCAAAAGAGGGCAATTTTGAAATTTTATAATTTTAGTCTTTTAATAATGATATTTAAATCGTGATGTAATTTTTAGTAATTTTTTTAATCATTAAACTATTTTAAATCATGACTTATGATTTTGGTGTTTAGCTAGTGTAGCCCTAGAGACTACTTGACCAGGAAACTAACCATGACCTTGGGAGCCTAACCATGTGAGTAGAGTTTCCATTTAGTACATTTTAGCCTAGAGGGTACTTTGGTCATTTTGGGATTATTTGAATTTAATATGATTTATTAGAACTTTTTGAATGTATGTGAATAATTGCTTGGTATGTTATGTGATTAGCCTAACCTAGAAGGACCTAACCTAATAGATTGGATTAACCTAGATTAGCCTTGGTTAAGTTGATGGTTATGTTAGCATTGACTAAGGTGGGTTAGCCATGACTTATGACTTGATTAGTCATGACTAGGATTAGTCATAGTCTTGAGTTAGTATAGCTAAAACCTAGAATCAATATGGACCATAGATCCTTAGTGGGAGATGAGAGCCATAGATTGGGCACTAAACCCTAGGATGGCCAGCCATATAGTGGTTTTCCCCCTATATAAGCCCTCATGTTGAACTCTTGCCTCTTTTTTTTATCATTCTTGCAAGTCTTGAAGAAAGAGAGGTATAGACTCCTTC
Source organism: Iris pallida (assembly GCA_029216955.1). NCBI lineage: Eukaryota > Viridiplantae > Streptophyta > Magnoliopsida > Asparagales > Iridaceae > Iris > Iris pallida. Next base: position 16,484,638 of record JANAVB010037020.1, read on the forward strand.
CCCAATCCATAGTTCATCCATTTTTGATCCTTTTTAGCCCTAATCTTTTGCATTAGCACCTAACTAATCCCTACTTGCTGTTCTTGTGGAGCAGCAATCCCAGCCTTGGGGCAATTTGGAGGAGCTAGCTAGCAAGAAAAACCATCCCCTTTTCAAGTTTTTCAAGCAAATTCAACATATAGGTAACTTCCTATTCCTCCCAAGGATTTTTGATTTCCTTGCATGAATAGGAAGCCCTAGGTGTCCTCTCCCTGTTAGTATAGGCATTGTTAGGGTTCGTGTCCAATACGTGTCCGAATCGGACACGTATCAGGCCTTGGTCGTAGGTGTTTGACGAAATGCCCCAAAGGGCATTTCGTTTTGTTTTCTGAAATGTAATTGATTGGAAAAATAGGTTTTATGATTGCTTATGGATTTCTAGAGTCCTATGGAGTTTTTGTGTCGTGTCAGGACACAGGGGATACGAGTACACGCGGGTGCACACACGCACGCGAGCGCGGTTGGCTCCCCTGCTACCACGCCTCTCGTACGCCCTGTACACGACACTAGGACACGCAAAAATTGGCATGGACACGGGGGCAGTATCTGCGCACACTCCCCTAAGGTCTTACGACACCTTGTTTCGTGTCGGACACGAAAACGAGCCCGTACTGATTCGTACACTGTGCACACACGCAAAAATTCGCGTCTGATACATGTCTCGTACACGCGACACACCTCACGTGGACACCTCGTGTTGACACGAGTGTGTAGCCCTAGTGTGGGCGTACAGTGTGCACGAGCACGTGTCTTAATTCGTGTCGTGTCGTGTCCTAGACTCGCACGAACACGTGCACGACGATTGGTCTATTTTGTGCACTGTTTCATGTTCTATGTGATTGGACACGTTTGTGTCCACTTGGGTGGACACAAACTCGTGTGGGACACATACCCAATGTGTTTAAACATTACCAACCCCTGTTTTAGTTTTTTAATTTGATTTAAATGATTAATTCTCAATTCCCCTATGTTTCCCGAAATTGTGTATCCGTTTACTGTTTCTTTTTTTTTCCAGATTTTGATATGGTTTGACATCGATTTCTACCCATTATATACTGTTAGTTTCATGGTATTAAAGCTCTAATATGTGCTCCTATGTGTTTCCTAATTGTATGTCAAATTTGGACTGATTTGGTAATGCTTTGGTTCATAAATCTGAGTTTACATTTTAGGGACTGTTTTTAAACTCTTTGTTGGTTTTGAGTTGATATGTTCGATATTATGAACTGTTAGATTAACATTAAGGCTGAGAATGATATAGGACTATTTTTTATAGTTTTTGTGATTGAGAGTTTTGAACTGTTGATTCCTACATAGGGACTGTTTTTCACAGTTTCATGTGATTGCTTGAGATGTTAAACTGTTTAGATTCAATACTAAATCTGGATTTAACTTAGTAGGACTGTTAATAGATTTATGTGTATATAAGGGTGTTATTTGAACTGATAGATTTAGTACTGTGTACTGAAATGGAGTAGGAGGACTGTTTCACTAAGAATGGGTTTATATGAAATCTGGATTATGAGTTGGGGAAAAACATTTCACTATTTTGAATGTATGAAATCTGAGATTAATGTGCCTTCACTGATTTGTTCCTCACACACCCTCACTCTCTAGTCTTGCACAACACTCTCATACCCCTCCCCTACACTCACACACACATGTGTACACAAATGTCACCACTAGCCCATACTCACACAGCCTCCTATCTAAGCACACCCTATATCACACAAAATCTGATTTCAGTCACACACACACCCCCTACACATTACTGTAGAACCTGGATAGTGACACTTGCACTCTGTCTTGGGTTATTCCCTTCCCTGGAAACCAAATCTGATTGGTGGCACTCTCAAATTCTGATAGCCATTTTGAAAACCTGAGATTATTTCAAATGTTGTAACCATGAGATACACACCTGTATGCACATGAAAATTGGTTTTGTGTGGACTGATTTCCTGAGAATTATTTTCCTTCATATTGTTAATGTCCTGCATATGGGGCACTCCTCGAGTAGCAGTTGTGAACAAGCCATATCCTATGTATCTTTTGTGTCATACAACTGTAGGGGAAATCTTGGTTTAGACCCTCTTATTCTTACTGTAATATTTGGATGTCCAATCTTTAGATGAGGTGTCTAGATTAAACCCTTTGGTATCCATCTATCCTTATTTGTTATGTCCCTTTCATCCAATGGTCAGTCACCAAATACCTTGTATACCTATTACCTTACTTGTTCAATTCCTTGGTTGTACTGTAGCAGGTCCATTTTTATGGGTTCAGTCTATAGTATTAATTATGTTGAGTCCCATTATAATAATTCAACTTACATGATCTCCTTTGTCCACCCCTTCCCTTTTGTTCATATTGGTCTTGGCACTTGATTCTCAGGCAGGATACTCATTCAAGTACCAAGTTAAGAACAAGGGTTGGCAATTACGAGTGTTTATTGTGGAAAGACCATATATTTTAGATGAGTTCAGATTTGAATACTATGTAATGTATACTTAATATATGTATCTATATATATATATGATATAAGTTTGTGTAATATATATAGGTATCTAGTATAGATATACAATGGGTGTATAGGTTATATTAGAATATATCCTAGTATCATGTAATGTGTATATATATTATGGTTGTGTATATATATACATGTGTTATGTATTAGATTAGGTAAATATATCAATGTGTAGTATTATAGATATAGGTATGTCATGTTGTCTTGTATTATGGGTTGGCTAATAGGCATGATATAGCCAATGGCCTGTGTGTGTCTGTTTGACTAGTGAGCCTAGGTTGGGCTTATATAGCTTGATTAGCCTAGAATAGACTTGCTAGACTAGTATAGACTAGTTTGACCTAGTTTGACTTCTATGGTTGACCAGAGTTGACTGAGAGTTGACTTTGGTCTAGATTGACCTAGAATTATATAGAATGCATAGTAGGACTTCATTATATCATTTTAGACTTGTTGTGACTTGTGTTGCTCTAACTAAGAGTCAGGTACCTCATCTCGGACAGTACATTTACTTCAGACATTCAGATACCAGGCGAGTACATTCTCTGATCATTTCATAACTTGCTTAGAATTATATTCCTGCTCTAGTTTACCTTATTTGATGCTGTCACGATATTATCACGGATTGGTACTATATGGATCCCTACATTGAGATGTTATCCCCCTCGGGAGCTTCGGATACATTGTGTCATGTGTTTCGTGTACATCATGTATTCTTCGCTCTCATGTTATCCATGTTTCTCATGTGCTTCATGAATCGATCACGTTTCCCATGTATCTCATGTATAACCTATATTGTATGTGCACTTATTTATGAGCCTTCATGTGAATTTCATGTGCACCCGTTTATGGGCCCCCATGTGAACTTCATGTGCACTCATGTATGAGCTCTCGTGTATATTTCATGTACACCCATTTATGGGTTTCATGTGAAAACCATATATGTAACATAACTTGTTTGGATCCTTGTGTATTGATTGGGGTATGGGGGAGTATAAATAGTCATGTGAACAATTCCAAAGTAGTATAGCCATGTGCACCTCTTTAGTATAGTCATGTGCAAATCCAGCCGTTCACATGTCGACTTTGTACTCTAAATCACTAGTTACTGGTAGCTCTCTACTTATAGTAGATATTTCTATTACAGTTCTCTTCCTGTTTACATCATGTATTTTCTTTCAGTTTCATGTATCGTACTCTCTTGCATGTTTATATTCACTAACATGTTATGATCTGCGTAAGATGTATTGTGCTCGCTCCCGTCCTGACTAGACTTGTTAAAAATTTTACAGAGGATGATGAGGAACCCTACACCCCTTACTTTGGAGCTTGCCTAGATGACACTCGCGACCTGGACCCCTGGGGAGGTTCAGGCAGCTGCTGAGGATGACACCTTACTTAGTATAGATAGCTTAGTCTGTTCTCCTTTCATGTTTAGCTGTTGTCTTTATTTTTAGAATTGTATATTTTTAGAGATATTGAAACTGGTAGATGTTGAGATTGTATTCATTATATTGTGCCTCAGTTGAGGAGTTTCTTATCTATTTCCATCGTGCTACATTCTACCTTAGTTTGTGATTGAGTTGTACCTCTGTGTTGGACTCCTTTGGGAGAGTATTGCTTGTTAGCTAGTTATAGTTCATGACCTAGAACAGCGTTCTACCGCCGACACTGTGGCGTAGGCTGGGCGCTGTTACGTACTCGTATCCTCACGGTAGGTGCGGGTCGTGACAATACGCTGATCGGTTTTCGGAATGGCGTATGCTTCTCAATATTAGGAGACATTTTGATTTGATTATATCTTGAAAATCTATCCATAAATGACATGCATTCGAAGCCACACGTATTATCTATCATTATGTCGATGATGGAAAGGGGGAATTCGTCCTTAGGACATGCCATATTCAGATTGTAAAAGTCGATGCAGATTCAGATCTTTTCGTTCTTCTTGACGACTGGTATAATATTAGCTATCCAGTCTGGGTGCTACTCCTCGTGGATGAAACTGTTAGCTATAAACCTGTTTACTTTCACTTCGACGGAGTTTATAATGTCTAGACGTAACCGCCGTTATTGTTGCTTGACTGGTTTTACGTCTAGATGAATATTGAACTTATGAAGTACGATCTCGGGGTTTAATCCTGGCATGTCTTCATAGCTCCAAGCGAAAACATCGATGTACTCTCTGACGAGTTGCAACAACGACACCCGCTCGCCGTCCGTCAGGCTTTTACTGATGAAGATTGGCTTTGGAGAGGATTCGCTACCAAGATCAACTTGCATGACTTCGTCTTCAGTGGGAGGGTCCCTTTGTTCAAAGCGCTTCTCCCATTGTGCATCAAGTTGTTGGGCCCATGGCTCCAGTTCAAGAGGTTCCAGTAGATCTTCGTCTTCCTCTTCAACGTCAGCGGAGACCATGTTGACAGGCAATGTCTAACTGAATATACCCCTAATGCTGTCATCGGAATCATATATAGGTGATTTGGATGAGTGAGAATGCCACTCATATTCCACATCGGAGCTCTCGGGCATTGTTGCTGGTGTAATATAACCGAAGCCGCATTTGGACTTGCTGTAATAATCCCGAGGTTTTCCAACCGGGGCTGACAGCTGTAGAGGCGATCGTCGACCATTGTCGTAATTCAGACCTGGGGTAGCCTCCATGTCATACCTCTGCTTTTGTATGAAGTACTTGGCTTGGGGACTATACAGGTAGAGTGGTAATCTTCCAGCAATGGGTTCGAGTTCAAACTATTATGGCATGAAAAGTTGAGGACCTTCTTTTCGACCGAAGATGATCGTGTAATCCCCTTCTCTTCTGTCTGGGACTAGGAAGTAGGCACCTCTAATGGGAGTAAGTCGGTTTACGGTATAGACGGTTATCACATGTGTATGCAGGTTAATGTCCAGACCGTGCTCCACAATATACATCAGATTAAGCTTATTACACTCAGGATAGTTCAACGCCAGCCTCTTATTGATGAAATAAGGAATTTTATCAACAGGGATTATATCATCAGGGAAGGAACTATCCACCTGTGCAACCAGATACTTTACGAGTTTTGCATCCTCTTCAGCTACCCCCTACGAGACCGGAGGTTAGGATGCTGTCTTAGGCAGCTTGACCACCAAGGATTCTGCTTGTGGTACTAGCTTGCCTGAGGGCCTCGGATCAACACTTGGTTGCCAGCTCGTCTTGGGAAGACGGATAACCATCGGCTCGGCAGAGGACTTCGTGTCTTCCGATTGCTTTTGACTGGATCTTGGCAATCGGATCACCTTCGGCTCCCCAGAGGGCCTCGCATTTTTCGGTCACCTTTGATTAGATTTCGGCAATCGGATCACCATCGACCCTATGACGGGTCTTGGCTCCTAGCTAGACCTTGGGAGTCGGATGACCATCGGTTCCAACTGTGCAGCTGGGGCAGAAGAATCGGGCACCTCTTTACGCAAAGTTGCGACAAGGGGTGCGACTTTGCCCGGTTTACGAACCTGGAGATAAATTCTCAAAGGTTCCTCTGCCCAGTTATGGCCTCCAGTTCGTCAGTTATGTGCTTCTTGGATTCTTCATATAGACAAGCCTACGAAGAGCAATAAGACTCAAGCCCTTTGAAGGGATTGATGTCGGCGAATTCCATTTTCACAAAGCCATGCTTACTGACATACATGAAGCACTGGTAGAGTGTGGATGGCACAATCATATAGTCATGTATCCATGGACGCCCCAAGAGGATATTGTAGGACGTATCTGCGTCTATGATGTAGCAGGTTACCTCCGTCCTCAGGTCGCCGATCTGACATTTCAATCGGATCTTTCCTACGGGATAGCTCATTTCTGAGTTGAAGCCGCTAATGGCAGTATTAGTTGCCACTAGCCGGTACAAAGGGATGCCGAGGACTTGAAGCAAGCTTTTCGAGATGATGCTTATCGACGAGCTAGGATCGATGTGCATCCAATCCACCTTGATATCGCCTATGTATCCAGTGTAGTACAAGGGGCGATCATGCAAGTTGGTCTTGATTAACATGTCATGTAGGGTGAATACGATGTTAGGCATCGCGTCTGCATAATTGCTGCCCTGGATATCTACTGATGAGTCTTCCCCTGTAGGTTTGACCTGGACTAAGTAGGCGTCGACATTCTGGAGTGCTTCGCTCAATGCGACACGAAGATCCTTAGAAAGCCTTAGGAGCTCGAATAATGACAACTTTGTCGGCGTATTAGCCAACTGTGCTAATATGTCAAAGTTGTAAGGTCTCTCCAGTCCCTAAGGTGCATCCTTACGGAGCGGCCTGTCAAAGCGGGTTTCCTTCAGCTTGGACCTGTCCGTCGACGGAGGCTGAGATGGCCCCGGAACATCAGTAGCAGGCATCGTTGCCGGCTGAGGGTCTTAGACTGAACAACCCAGAGTGGGCTGGACTTGTGCCCCAAACCGGGTATCAACGGCCGCCGCCTCCTCAGCTTCGGCTGAAATTGTATGGCAGGATCTGGACTTCCGGCCCTTCTTCTTCTTGGCTGGAGATGACACCGCCTGGATAACTTCGAAAAGTTTTGGTGGACCTATTACTCTTCTGTGCACTGGTGGTGCGAGTAATAGATTTGGTGGACCTATTACTCTTCTATGCACTGGTGGTGCGAGTAATAGATTTTGAGACAAAATCCAACAGAAGTAATATGGACATGATAGGTTTTATGGTCTTGACACCATGTCTTTTATCCCGGGTTGGGTATAGGTGTTAAGTCAAGAGACTATCGGTATCAGAGGTAATATGGACGTGACAGACGATAATCATGACCAAAAGGTTTGCTCAGAGATGGTGATAAAGCATTAGAGTGGGAGTTCAGAGGTATCAGCACACATGACTCGTCACTCAGGGAGATGCGATGTGAATCCACTAGGAGCAAATAGAGTGTGAGTTCAAAGGTACTTGATGTACATAACTCGATAGCCTGGGAGATTTGGTGGTTTGAGAAAGTACCAGCATGTCCTTAGACATAGTATTTCTTTAAGAATTTACCATTTATGGGCATCATGAGCAAGTCTCCGTTCTGCTTCGCGAGTTGGTACGCGCCATTGGAGAATACGGTATCGATGAAGTTTGGACCCTCCCACTTGGGCTGGAATTTGTCAGTGGTTTTGTGAGTCATGACCATCAGTCTGCCATCGGCTAAGACGAGATCGCCAATTTGGAATGTCCTCTACTTGACTTTCTTATTGAAGGCCCGAGAGAAGCGTGCTCGATAGAGCTTGATGCTTTGTTGTGCTTGCAAACGCTTCTCGTCTAAAGCTTCCAATTCTTGTAGCCGTCGGCGGTAGTTATCGGTCGATGTCAACAGGTAAGTAAGGGCCACACAAAGTGAGGGGATCTGAGTCTCTAATAGAAGAACTGCCTCGCTCTCATATACCAGAGATAATGGTGTATTTCCTGTAGCCGTTCGATTCGTAGTGCGGTACGCCCATAAGCATTCGACCAACTTTTCATTCTAGTCGCACTTGTTTGAAGACACGAACTTCTTGAGAAGCTTGATTATCGTCTTGTTAAAGGCTTCGGCCAGGCCATTAGCTGATGGGTTGTATGTCGTTGAAGCCACATTCTGAATTCGATTCTTGTCACAGAATCGATAGAAGGCATGGCTTGTGAACTGCAGACCATTGTCATGAATGATCCTCCGTGGCAGTCGAAAATGGTAAATGACGTGATGTTTTATGAAACTGATCACTATTGATGTCTTTACCTCCGCCAGTAGAACAACTTTCACCCACTTGGAGAAGTAGTCGGTGATTGCAAGTATAAACTGGTTCCCTTTGGACGACGGCGGGGTTATTGGGCCAACGATATCCATTCCCTATGCTTCAAATGGCCAAGAGGACACTGTTGGGTGCAAGAATTCGGATGGCAAATGTATGAAATCTGCATAGATCTGACAATCCTTGAACTTTTTTGCATAATCGACTGTGTCTGCTACCATCGTAGGCCAGTAATAACCCATCCGACGGAGACGATTCGGCAACTTCGGGCCAGGTTGGTGAGCCCCGCAAACTCCATCGTGAGCCTCGCATACGGCTTCTTTGGCTTCTGCATTTGACAGACATCTTAACAGTAGCCCATCATAAGATCGTCGATATAACATTTTTGTTTCTGTGTCATAAAAGAATCTGAGAGAACGCCTTCTGATTGAAGTTGCTTCTTTCACATTCTTAGGCAGGATTACGTAGACTGTAAAGTCGATGAACGAGAGTCTCCAGTCTTGCACGTCATTGGTTATCTGGACGGAGTAACCCGTATCTAGTTGAACGTTGTTTTGGGGACAGACCAGCTCATGGCCTATCACGTCAACTAGATGATGAGCATAATTTAGAACTACCAAAAAAACGGCAAGTCCTGCTAGGGCATCGACTTTAATATTCTGGAGTCTAGGAACATGCTCTATAAAGAACCCCTCCATGGTTACAATGATGGCAATTGCTTTCTGATGATAGGGAATCAGCTTCGTGTTACGAAACTCGTATGAGCCTCGGATTTGATTAACAATCAACTGCGAGTCGCCATATGCTTCTAGGTATTCAACTCCCACTTCTTTTGTGAGTTGGAGCCTGATGACCAAAGTATTATATTCGGCTACATTGTTTGAACAGGGTTCTGCGTGAGAATATGCCTAGTTGACCATCAATCCGGAGGAAAAAATTAATTCTATCCCGACTCCATCGATGATATCACCTTGGGGCCCCGTTCTTGAAGCACCGTCGAAGAACATTCGTCAAACGTCATCATATAAATTCATGTTTGAGTTAATGACTTCGTCTGGGATTTTTTCATAGATTCTGGCTATTTTTGAGCCTGGATGGGCTGCTAGAAAGTCGGCCAAGGCTTGACCTTTGACAGCCTTCTACGGAACGAAGACCATATCGTAGGGGGATAACAGTATCGCCTATGTGGCTAGGCGAGAACTGAGTGCGCCTGGCTTGGTCATGAGAACCCTGAGGGGATTAACTCATGAGATAGCGTGGATGGTCTACCCTGACACATAGTGTCGTGTTTTCTGAATGGTGAACACCAAGGCAACACATTCCTTCTCCATGGTGGTGTACCTATGCTCCGGCCCCACCATCATTTAGCTGAGATAATAGATGGCTTGTTCGTGCCCCGCATCGTTGTTCTATGCCAACAAGGCACCAAGAGAGTGTTCCATCGCTCGTACATAGAGCAGGAAAGGCTTTTCGGCGACCGGGGCTACCAGAACCGGCAGATTCGATAAGTATTCCTTAATGTCATCAAAGGCGCATTGACATTCTTCATTCCATACAAAAAAGATGCCTTTCTTCATGAGTTGTGTGAAGGGTCGACATCGCCCTGAGAGGTTAGATATGAATCTTCTGATGTAGGCTAGTCTTCCCTGGAGGTTGCAGAGTTCACGGAGGTTCCTCGGTGGGCTCATCTCCAGGATTGCTTTTGTCTTATCAAGGTCTATGTGAATGCCCCGGGAAGTAATGACAAAGTCCAAGAACTTCCCGCTGGACACGCCCAGAAAGGACTTGGTGGGATTCATCTTTAGATTGTGCATTCGCATAAGGTCGAACACTGTCCTCAAATCGTGTAAGTGATCATCCTTGGAGCGGCTTTTGACGGCGATGTCGTCAATGTAACACTCCACCATCTTACGCAAGTGATCCCTAAAGATAACGCTCATAGCTCGTTGATATGTAGCACCGGCGTTCTTCAGGCCGAAGGGCATGACTGTGTAACAATATACGTGTATCATCCAATTTTTCCAAAAGAGGGCAATTTTGAAATTTTATAATTTTAGTCTTTTAATAATGATATTTAAATCATGATGTAATTTTTAGTGATTTTTTTAATCATTAAACTATTTTAAATCATGACTTATGATTTTGGTGTTTAGCTAGTGTAGCCCTAGAGACTACTTGACCAGGAAACTAACCATGACCTTGGGAGCCTAACCATGTGAGTAGAGTTTCCATTTAGTACATTTTAGCCTAGAGGGTACTTTGGTCATTTTGGGATTATTTGAATTTAATATGATTTATTAGAACTTATTGAATGTATGTGAATAATTGCTTGGTATGTTATATGATTAGCCTAACCTAGAAGGACCTAACCTAATAGATTGGATTAACCTAGATTAGCCTTGGTTAAGTTGATGGTTATGCTAGCATTGACTAAGGTGGGTTAGCCATGACTTATGACTTGATTAGTCATGACTAGGATTAGTCATAGTCTTGAGTTAGTATAGCTAAAACCTAGAATCAATATGGACCATAGATCCTTAGTGGGAGATGAGAGCCATAGATTGGGCACTAAACCCTAGGATGGCCAGCCATGTAGTGGTTTTCCCCCTATATAAGCCCTCATGTTGAACTCTTGCCTCTTTTTTTTATCATTCTTGCAAGTCTTGAAGAAAGAGAGGTATAGACTCCTTCCCCAATCCATAGTTCATCCATTTTTGATCCTTTTTAGCCCTAATCTTTTGCATTAGCACCTAACCAATCCCAACTTGCTGTTCTTGTGGAGCAGCAATCCCAGCCTTGGGGCAATTTGGAGGAGCTAGCTAGCAAGAAAAACCATCCCCTTTTCAAGTTTTTCAAGCAAATTCAACATATAGGTAACTTCCTATTCCTCCCAAGGATTTTTGATTTCCTTGCATGAATAGGAAGCCCTAGGTGTCCTCTCCCTGTTAGTATAGGCATTGTTAGGGTTCGTGTCCAATACGTGTCCGAATCGGACACGTATCAGGCCTTGGTCGTAGGTGTTTGACGAAATGCCCCAAAGGGCATTTCGTTTTGTTTTCTGAAATGTAATTGATTGGAAAAATAGGTTTTATGATTGCTTATGGATTTCTAGAGTCCTATGGAGTTTTTGTGTCGTGTCAGGACATAGGGGATACGAGTACACGCGGGTGCACACACGCACGCGAGCGCGGTTGGCTCCCCTGCTACCACGCCTCTCGTGCGCCCTGTACACGACACTAGGACACGCAAAAATTGGCATGGACACGGGGGCAGTATCTGCGCACACTCCCCTAAGGTCTCATGACACCTCGTTTCGTGTCGGATACGAAAACGAGCCCGTACTGATTCGTGCACTGTGCACACACGCGAAAATTCGCGTCTGATACATATCTCGTACACGCGACACACCTCACATGGACACCTCGTGTTAACACGAGTGTGTAGCCCTAGTGTGGGCGTACACGTGTGCACGAGCACGTGTCTTAATTCGTGTCGTGTCGTGTCCTAGACTCGCACGAACACGTGCACGACGATTGGTCTATTTTGTGCACTGTTTCATGTTCTATGTGATTGGACACGTTTGTGTCCACTTGGGTGTACACAAACTCGTATGGGACACATACCCAATGTGTTTAAACATTACCAACCCCTGTTTTAGTTTTTTAATTTGATTTAAATGATTAATTCTCAATTCCCCTATGTTTCCCGAAACTGTGTATCCGTTTACTGTTTCTTTTTTTTCCAGATTTTGATATGGTTTGACATCGATTTCTACCTATTATATACTGTTAGTTTCATGGTATTAAAGCTCTAATATGTGCTCCTATGTGTTTCCTAATTGTATGTCAAATTTGGACTGATTTGGTGATGCTTTGGTTCATAAATCTGAGTTTACATTTTAGGGACTGTTTTTAAACTCTTTGTTGGTTTTGAGTTGATATGTTCGATATTATGAACTGTTAGATTAACATTAAGGCTGAGAATGATATAGGACTATTTTTTATAGTTTTTGTGATTGAGAGTTTTGAACTGTTGATTCCTACATAGGGACTGTTTTTCACAGTTTCATGTGATTGCTTGAGATGTTAAACTGTTTAGATTCAATACTAAATCTGGATTTAACTTAGTAGGACTGTTAATAGATTTATGTGTATATAAGGGTGTTATTTGAATTGATAGATTTAGTACTGTGTACTGAAATGGAGTAGGAGGACTGTTTCACTAAGAATGGGTTTATATGAAATCTGGATTATGAGTTGGGGAAAAACATTTCACTATTTTGAATGTATGAAATCTGAGATTAATGTGCCTTCACTGATTTGTTCCTCACACACCCTCACTCTCTAGTCTTGCACAACACTCTCATACCCCTCCCCTACACTCACACACACATGTGTACACAAATGTCACCACTAGCCCACACTCACACAGCCTCCTATCTAAGCACACCCTATATCACACAAAATCTGATTTCAGTCACACACACACCCCCTACACATTACTGTAGAACCTGGACAGTGACACTTGCACTCTGTCTTGGGTTCTTCCCTTTCCTGGAAACCAAATCTGATTGGTGGCACTCTCAAATTCTGATAGCCATTTTGAAAACCTGAGATTATTTCAAATGTTGTAACCATGAGACACACACTTGTATGCACATGAAAATTGGTTTTGTGTGGACTGATTTCCTGAGAATTGTTTTCCTTTATATTGTTAATGTCCTGCATATGGGGCACTCCTCGAGTAGCAGTTGTGAACAAGCCATGTCCTATGTATCTTTTGTGTCATACAACTGTAGGGGAAATCTTGGTTTAGACCCTCTTATTATTACTGTAATATTTGGATGTCCAATCTTTAGATGAGGTGTCTAGATTAAACCCTTTGGTATCCATCTATCCTTATTTGTTATGTCCCTTTCATCCAATGGTCAGTCACCAAATACCTTGTATACCTATTACCTTACTTGTTCAATTCCTTGGTTGTACTGTAGCAGGTCCATTTTTATGGGTTCAGTCTATAGTATCAATTATGTTGAGTCCCATTATAATAATTCAACTTACATGATCTCCTTTGTCCACCCCTTCCCTTTTGTTCATATTGGTCTTGGCACTTGATTCTCAGGCAGGATACTCATTCAAGTACCAAGTTAAGAACAAGGGTTGGCAATTACGAGTGTTTATTGTGGAAAGACCATGTATTTTAGATGAGTTCAGATTTGAATACTATGTAATGTATACTTAATATATGTATCTATATATATATATGATATAAGTTTGTGTAATATATATAGGTATCTAGTATAGATATACAATGGGTGTATAGGTTATATTAGAATATATCCTAGTATCATGTAATGTGTATATATATTATGGTTGTGTATATATATACATGTGTTATGTATTAGATTAGGTAAATATATCAATGTGTAGTATTATAGATATAGGTATGTCATGTTGTCTTGTATTATGGGTTGGCTAATAGGCATGATATAGCCTATGGCCTGTGTGTGTCTGTTTGACTAGTGAGCCTAGGTTGGGCTTATATAGCTTGATTAGCCTAGAATAGACTTGCTAGACTAGTATAGACTAGTTTGACCTAGTTTGACTTCTAGGGTTGACCAGAGTTGACTGAGAGTTGACTTTGGTCTAGATTGACCTAGAATTATATAGAATGCATAGTAGGACTTCATTATATCATTTTAGACTTGTTGTGACTTGTGTTGCTCTAACTAAGAGTCAGGTACCTCATCTCGGACAGTACATTTACTTCAGACATTCAGATACCAGGCGAGTACATTCTCTGATCATTTCATAACTTGCTTAGAATTATATTCCTGCTCTAGTTTACCTTATTTGATGTTGTCACGATATTATCACGGATTGGTACTATATGGATCCCTACATTGAGATGTTATCCCCCTCGGGAGCATCGGATACATTGTGTCATGTGTTTCGTGTACATCATGTATTCTTCGCTCTCATGTTATCCATGTTTCTCATGTGCTTCATGCTCGTTCATGTATGCTCGTGTACTCTCATGTGCTCTCATGAATCGATCACGTTTCCCATGTATCTCATGTATAACCTATATTGCATGTCCACTCATTTATGAGCCTTCATGTGAATTTCATGTGCACCCGTTTATGGGCCCCCATGTGAACTTCATGTGCACTCATGTATGAGCTCTCGTGTATATTTCATGTGCACCCATTTATGGGTTTCATGTGAAAACCATGTATGTAACATAACTTGTTTGGATCCTTGTGTATTGATTGGGGTATGTGGGAGTATAAATAGTCATGTGAACAATTCCAAAGTAGTATAGCCATGTGCACCTCTTTAGTATAGTCATGTGCAAATCCAGCCGTTCACATGTCGACTTTGTACTCTAAATCACTAGTCACTGGTAGCTCTCTACTTATAGTAGATATTTCTATTACAGTTCTCTTCCTGTTTACATCATGTATTTTCTTTCAGTTTCATGTATCGTACTCTCTTGCATGTTTATATTCTCTAACCTGTTATGATCTGCGTAAGATGAATTGTGCTCGCTCCCGTCCTGACTAGACTTGTTAAAAATTTTACAGAGGATGATGAGGAACCCTACACCCCTTACTTTGGAGCTTGCCTAGATGACACTCGCGACCTGGACCCCTGGGGAGGTTCAGGCAGCTACTGAGGATGACACCTTACTTAGTATAGATAGCTTAGTCTGTTCTCTTTTCATGTTTAGTTGTTGTCTTTATTTTCTGAATTGTATATTTTTAGAGATATTGAAACTGGTAGATGTTGAGATTTGTATTCATTATGTTGTGCCTCAGTTGAGGAGTTTCTTATCTATTTCCATCGTGCTACATTCTACCTTAGTTTGTGATTGAGTTGTACCTCTGTGTTGGACTCCTTTGGGAGAGTATTGCTTGTTAGCTAGTTATAGTTCATGACCTAGAACAGCGTTCTACCGCCGACACTGTGGCGTAGGCTGGGCGCTGTTACGTACTCGTATCCTCACGGTAGGTGCGGGTCGTGACAATATGCTGATCGGTTTTCGGAATGGCGTATGCTTCTCAACATTAGGAGACATTTTGATTTGATTATATCCTGAAAATCTATCCATAAATGACATGCATTCGAAGCCACACGTATTATCTATCATTATATCGATGATGGAAAGGGGGAATTCGTCCTTAGGACATGCCACATTCAGATTGCAAAAGTCGATGCAGATTCAGATCTTTTCGTTCTTCTTGACGACTGGTACTATATTAGCTATCCAGTCTGGGTGCTACTCCTCGTGGATGAAACTGTTAGCTATAAACCTGTTTACTTTCACTTCGACGGAGTTTATAATGTCTAGACGTAACCGCCGTTGTTGTTGCTTGACTGGTTTTACGTCCAGATGAATATTGAACTTATGAAGTGCGATCTCGAGGTTTAATCCTGGCATGTCTTCATAGCTCCAAGCGAAAACATCGATGTACTCTCTGACGAGTTGCAACAACGACTCCCGCTCGCCGTCCGTCAGGCTTTTACTGATGAAGATTGGCTTTGGAGAGGATTCGCTACCAAGATCAACTTGCATGACTTCGTCTTCAGTGGGAGGGTCCCTTTGTTCAAAGCGCTTCTCCCATTGTGCATCAAGTTGTTGGGCCCATGGCTCCAGTTCAAGAGGTTCCAGTAGATCTTCGTCTTCCTCTTCAACGTCAGCGGAGACCATGTTGACAGGCAATGTCTAACTGAATATACCCCTAATGCTGTCATCGAAATCGTATAGAGGTGATTTGGATGAGTGAGAATGACACTCATATTCCACATCGGAGCTCTCGAGCGTTGTTGCTGGTGTAATATAACCGAAGCCGCATTTGGACTTGCTGTAATAATCCCGAGGTTTTCCAATCGGGGCTGACAGCTGTAGAGGCGATCGCCGACCATTGCCGTAATTCAGACCTGGGGTAGCCTCCATGTCATACCCCTGCTTTTGTATGAAGTACTTGGCTTGGGGACTATACAGGTAGAGTGGTAATCTTCCAGCATTGGGTTCGAGATCAAACTATTATGGCATAAAAAGTTGAGGACCTTCTTTTCGACCGAAGATGATCGTGTAATCCCCTTCTCTTCTGCCTGGGACTAGGAAGTAGGCACCTCTAATGGGAGTAAGTCGGTTTACGGTATAGACGGTTATCACATGTGTATGCAGGTTAATGTCCAGACCGTGCTCCACAGTATACATCGGATTAAGCTTATTACACTCAGGATAGTTCAACGCCAGCCTCTTATTGATGAAATAAGGAATTTTATCAACAGGGATTATATCATCAGGGAAGGAACTATCCACCTGTGCAACCAGATACTTTACGAGTTTTGCATCCTCTTCAGCTACCCCCTACGAGACCGGAGGTTAGGATGCTGTCTTAGGCAGCTTGACCACCAAGGATTCTGCTTGTGGTACTAGCTTGCCTGAGGGCCTCGGATCAACACTTGGTTGCCAGCTCGTCTTGGGAAGACGGATAACCATCGGCTCGGCAGAGGACTTCGTGTCTTCCGATTGCTTTTGACTGGATCTTGGCAATCGGATCACCTTCGGCTCCCCAGAGGGCCTCGTATCTTTCGGTCACCTTTGATTAGATTTTGGCAATCGGATCACCATCGACCATATGACGGGTCTTGGCTCCTAGCTAGACCTTGGGAGTCGGATGACCATCGGTTCCAACTGTGCAGCTGGGGCAGAAGAATCGGGCACCTCTTTACGCAAAGTTGCGACAAGGGGTGCGACTTTGCCCGGTTTACGAACCTGGAGATAAATTCTCAAAGGTTCCTCTGCCCAGTTATGGCCTCCAGTTCGTCAGTTATGTGCTTCTTGGATTCTTCATATAGACAAGCCTACGAAGAGCAATAAGACTCAAGCCCTTTGAAGGGATTGATGTCGGCGAATTCCATTTTCATAAAGCCGTGCTTACTGACATACATGAAGCACTGGTAGAGTGTGGATGGCACAATCATATAGTCATGTATCCATGGACGCCCCAAGAGGATATTGTAGGACGTATCTGCGTCTATGATGTAGCAGGTTACCTCCATCCTCAGGTCGCCGATCTGACATTTCAATCGGATCTTTCCTACGAGATAGCCCATTTCTGAGTTGAAGCCGCTAATAGCAGTGTTAGTTGCCACTAGCCGGTACAAAGGGATGCCGAGGACTTGAAGCAAGCTTTTCGAGATGATGCTTATCGACGAGCTAGGATCGATGTGCATCCAATCCACCTTGATATCGCCTATGTATCCAGTGTAGTACAAGGGGCGATCATGCAAGTTGGTCTTGATTAACATGTCATGTAGGGTGAATACGATGTTAGGCATCGCGTCTGCACAATTGCTGCCCTGGATATCTGCTGATGAGTCTTTCCCTGTAGGTTTGACCTGGACTAAGTAGGCGTCGACATTCTAGAGTGCTTCGCTCAATGCGACACGAAGATCCTTAGAAAGCCTTAGGAGCTCGTATAATGACAACTTTGTCGGCGTATTAGCCAACTGTGCTAATATGTCAAAGTTGTAAGGTCTCTCCAGTCCCTAAGGTACATCCTTACGGAGCGGCCTGTCGAAGCGGGTTTCCTTCGGCTTGGACCTGTCCGTCGACGGAGGCTGAGATGGCCCCGGAACATCAGTAGCAGGCATCATTGCCGGCTGAGGGTCTTAGACTGAACTACCCAGAGTGGGCTGGACTTGTGCCCCAAACCGGGTATCAACGGCCGCCGCCTCCTCAGCTTCGGCTGAAATTGTATGGCAGGATCTGGACTTCCGGCCCTTCTTCTTCTTGGCTGGAGATGACACCGCCTGGATAACTTCGGGCACTAAGTCTGGGTACACCCACATGACCTCTCCTCTTGACGTGGTGAGAGGTACCAAGCTAGTTGCTTGTCCCGGATGGGGGGGAAGATTAGTAACCTATATCGTTGCCCAGAGGATAGGTATTACCCCGTCTTGAGTACTTGTTGGAGGGAGTCACAGAACTGAATTGATACCATGTTTGTCGCCACGGTAACCTCTTCAAAATCTAGTGACAGAACTTTGGAGTCGATATGGCTTTGGATGTACCACTTTAATTGAAAGTATTCACGAGTGGAATGATGAACATAGCGGTGGAAGTGGTAATATTTTGGGTCCTCCATCTCCACAGATCGAGGATCGTGCCTTTGTGGAAGGAGTTCGATCATGTCCTTTTGTAAGAACATGTCGAAGATAGGCTTGACATGACTATCTTCGAATGAGTAATTCACTTTGGGCCACTGAGCTTCTGCATGTTTTTGTTCAGGCTTCTTGGTTGTACCAGCAACCATGGCCAGTTTGCCTTTATTGGCCCGGTTATTGGAGGTGCCGCCACTATTGTTGTTATTGGGGATGGTACCAGGATGTTTTACTTTGTCCTCTCCATCCGGGATGTGTAATCCCAGCTGGCGAGCCTTGCTTAACTGTACCTCCGTATTGGTGGCGCTTATGATGAACGTGGTCCAATCCCTAAACTGATCTTCGCCCATCCAGAGGCTGACTGCGGGGAGCAACTTCTTCTAGCAGATTTCAATCAATGAGCTTTCGGGATTGCCTTGGGGCACTCTCATTGCCGTTTGGCAGAACTGCTCGATATAGTTCCTTGTTAGCTCCCTCTCCCCCTGAGCGACGTCCATGAGAGACGACATTATCACATCATGCCCCATGTAATGCCCTGAATCCCGTTGCGGAACACGGATCAGGCTAGCGGCCGAATGGCCGAGTCGGATGAGAATTGGGGAACTTTACCAGGATCGCGGGATAATGAAGTGAGATCCTTTCCTCGTTATAGATTAGACACTTTTGAAATGATGCCCAAGATGCAGTAGCGCTTGTCTTAGGGGAACGAGTTCTATATAAGAGTCGCTTGCCCCGAGATTGTTGCCCTGCTGGTTTTTGATGTCACTTTTGCTGTTGGCTTTTGTGTGCATTTTCGTAATTATTTTCGATGAATGTTTTCATGGATTTACTTTCACTGTCTACGTATTTCATATCGAATCACTGAGAGAAAGAGAAGAAATATGCTGACCAGACGTTGGTGCCAATGCAGGTGCTAACGCAGTGAACCGAGCTTGACGTTGCGTGGAAGACCTCTTTCTGTCGGCAATTCACCAACAAGTGAGTGGCTTTGATCCTTCGACGATCCTTAATCTTCGTGCATAACAATGGTAGACTTGTTATTGCATTGGATGCTTAATAAAAGATGCCTAGTAATAACTCAGAAAGATAATGAAAGATAAATTATCACATGGCTAGGCTTATGTTGCAAATCAAATGATGCTTGTATGTTGCAATATGAATCGTTAAACAGGTGAGACAAAGACCCAAGTATTGGGCGGTAAGTATATCGGACTTTGGTTCGAAAGAATAATTATACGAGCCTATGGCTCAAAGTAAGATAGTAAGATGGCAAGATGGTAAGATGGCAAGATAGAAAATTGGAAAAATGGCAAGATGAAATGAGAACTACGACTATGTGTGGAGGATGCTATTATCATGCATGTTATGTCTCTTATTAGTTAAATTGCATTGCGTGAATGGTCATGGACAACTTGTATACAAGGTAGTTCCCAGAACGGTAGTCCGCGGCTTCGGACCCAGTTCGTCCTAGGGAGAACAAGGATTGATGCCGACGTATTGGCATCGGCATACGTGACTTGCAGTGTGGCTAGCTACCTGCACTGTAAGGGCGCCGTTATACCAGTAAGATGGTCCAAGTTGGCGTGTCGCCAGTGACCTTCATATAGACAGGTGTCATAGCTAACAATGTCTTAGGCAGGCAGAATAAGTGGTATTCATAAATATTTACAGGGATGGCTATCGACCGTTGGTAAGATTCACCAAATTAGTGATCAATATGATTTTCTTATGTTAGAACAACATGAATTGCTTATGTTTCTAACATCACTGTGTGCTTCTCATATATCTCATCAAATATATGAATTTTTAATGGACCCTAAGGTAAAGATAGAAAGATCACAAATCAATAGTGAATATTCATGTAATTTTACTACTGTTGATTTATGGTGAGATTGGTTTCGGTCGTTCACCAGTACATATGAGGCAATGTACTGACCCTCGTCTTCACAGGTGCCGGAAACCTCATGGATAATCTTAGACGCTGAAGGCTTCTTGTCCGAATCTTTAGAAGCTTCATACGTTCTTGAAGTTTCTACTTGAAGAAGAAGGCATTTTGCTAAAGGTGGTTATTGCCGCATTATTAATAAAAGGATATGATGTATGAAACAAGTTGTATCTCATTTCAATATTTCTGCAAGTTGTAGCCAAGTTTGGTATTTCATCTCGGCTGTTTGAGAGCCTTATGTTTTCATGTAATTTCAAAGATATCAATAAAGAACTTATTTCAGATCATATCTGTGTTGCCCAAACTTCTTTGTTAACTACTGGGAATCTTTATTCAAAATATCTCTTTTATAAAAGGAATACGAGCACGCCTTGTATAAGTGTAATTTCAAACTTGTACGGCATCATGCCTTAGCGAGGACGAACGATTCGGCGTGAATCAAAGTGGAGGCGAACGATTCCCCGAATCGGGGCGTGACAGTTTGGTATCAGATCACGGCTTTACTTCCTTGGGAATTTCTTTGTTTTAAGATTTTGAAAATGACACAAGCTTTATTGCTTCTTGAAAAACTTTGGTTTTAAATTTCCCAAAATGAGATGTTCCATACAATAAGTCCATAAATATTTTATGAGACTAACAAGCTTCTCTATTTTTGTAGAGATGACGAAGGCGGGTACCACGAACAACGCGAGTAGCTCAAGGACGGTAGCCTCAACCGACCCGATGGAGAGGATGCTGGCTATGATGGAAAGCCAGCAGAGGCAAAAAGCAAAGCAATTTGAAGCCCAACAAACGCAGCTAGATACCCTACAACAGTTGGTCCGATCAGTGGTGAACAATGGGGCTCAAGGCACTCCAGTCTCTAGGGAGAGCGAGCTTATGGAGGCAGAGGAACCCCCGACGGCTAAGAAAACCACTGATGTGACCGACATTACAAAGTTCAAGAAAATCTGCAACAAAGAATTCAAAGGGACAGAAGAAGCCACCATTGCTTTGGATTGGCTAGTTGAAGTGGAGTACCACCTGGAAGCTTTAGGTATTGTTGGATCTAAGAGGGTTTCATGTGTGAAACTACTGCTGGATTCCAACGCACACTACTGGTGGCAAGGTCAGAAAAGGATCCTTACGGGGGTGAATGGGACAACAAAAATTACTTGGCAGATGTTCTGAGAGGCCTTTCTGGCTCAGTACTTCTCTTCGACTGAGCAGCGAGATAAGGAATTGGAATTCTAGAAGCTCGAACAGGGAAACTTGATGGTGAAGGAGTATGAGGCAGAGTTTTCAAGACTTTCTCAGTATGCAATCACGAAGTTTACTGACGAAACATCTAAGGTCGTCGGTTTGAACAGGGCTTGAGGACTGCTCTGAAGGCTCAAGTTGTGGTTCAGAAGTATAAGAATTTTCAGGAGTCTTATGAGCGCACAAAGGAATTGGACCCACCCTATTCTGCGACAGCGCCAGTACAAGCGTCGATGCAGAATCTGTATAATAAGAGACCAAACAACGGGGGTAGATACGAGGCGCCAAAGCGTCAGAATCACGGTGGCTATCAGCGACCCAATCTGATTGGGCCATTCTGCAATAAGTCCTACAACAGAGGGTGCTTTGCTAACGAGTACAATATCTTAGAGGGAGGATGCTATAGGTGTGGTCAATTCGGCCATTTGTCTCGCAACTGTCCAGGGAGGGGCAACCAGAACCCTCCGACGCAGCAGCATCATCACCAGCACCAACAGAATCGTGGACAGGTACCACGACCCCATCAGCCACCACAGAATCAGAGGCCCGGTGCTCAGGACTGAGTCTTTGCATTGACTCAGAAAGAAGCACTTACATCAGATACTGTCGTGACAGGTATATTGTTATTTCATGGCATTCCTGCGCATACTTTATTTGATTCTGGTGCTACACATAGTTTTATATCTGAAGACTATGTTAATGAACATGCAATAAAAATGTCAATGTTGAATGTATATCTTAGTGTTAGTACTCCATCAGGAGTGGAGATGCCTACTAACATGATATGTAGGGATGGTTACATATGTATCGGGGAGAGGATGCTACCATTGGATATAGTCATGCTAGATATCAAGGATTATGATATCATTCTGGGAATGGATTGGTTAAGTGCATGGTGTGCGATGATTGACTGTGCGAAGAAGCGAGTTGTGTTTCGACTACCTGGAGAAACAGAATTCTCTTACTCGGCCAGTTCGTCGACAAAGGCAACGATGGTGATTTCAGCTACTATAGCCTGGCGAATGTTACATTCTGGCTGTGAAGGGTACCTTGCTTCTGTTCGAGACACACGCAAGAATGGTGCAGACTCAGCTAATACTGAAGTCGTGGTAGAATTTTCGGATGTGTTTCCTGACGAGATACCCAGAATGCCTCTGGACCGCGAGATTGAATTCACTATCGATACGTTTCCCGATGCTCGTCCGATCTCAAGGGCTCCGTACAGGATGGTACATGCTAAATTATAGGAACTCAAAGTGCAGCTACATGAATTGTTGGACAGGGGATATATCAGACCCAGTGTTTCTCCGTGGGGCACTCTGGTGCTATTTGTGAAGAAGAAAGATGGATCGATGCGGCTGTACATCGACTATCGCGAGCTAAACAAAGTTACAATTCGGAACAAGTACCCATTGCCTCGAATAGACGACCTCTTCGATCAGTTGCAAGGGGCGTCTGTATTTTCAAAGATTGATCTTCGCTCAGGCTATCATCAGTTGAAGATCAAACCCGATGACGTTCCTAAGTATGCATTTTGAACCAGATATGGACACTATGAATTCTTAGTCATGCCCTTCGGACTGACCAACGCCCCTGCCGCTTTCATGGATATGATGAACAGAGTCTTCTGGCCCTTTTTGGATAAATTTGCGGTCATGTTCATCGATGATATCCTAATCTACTCGAAGAGCAGAGAAGACCATGCAGAGTATTTAAGAACAGTGTTACAAACTCTACGAGAAAATCAGCTCTACGCCAAGTTGAGCAAGTGTGAGTTTTGGATGAGTAGTGTATCATTCCTAGGGTACGTTATCTCGATGGAAGGTGTGTTCATTGTCCCAAAGAAAATTGAAGCCGTAGTGGATTGGAAGCAACCCACGTCGATGAGCGAGATCCGAAGTTTCCTCGGCTTGGCAGGCTACTACAGGAAGTTTGTCAAGTATTTTTCAAAAGTGGCAGCGCCCTTAACTCGGCTAACCCAGAAGGGAGTTGCATTTGATTGGACTGATGAGTACGAGGCTAGCTTTCAAAACCTGAAGCAACGTCTCGTGACAGCTCTAATCCTTGCACTTCCAAACGGCATCGAGGTATTCCAGATATACAGTAGTGCGTCCGGATTGGGTTTTGGATGTGTATTTAATCAAAGAGGGAAGGTGGTATCGTATGCCTCGAGACAGCTTAAGCCGCACGAGAAAAATTATCCAACGCATGATTTGGAATTGGCAGCGATAGTGTTTGTATTGAAATTATGGAGGCATTACTTGTACGGAGTGGCTTGCGAGATCTTCACCGATCATAAGAGCATGAAGTACATCTTTACTCAAAAGGATTTAAACTTGCGACAAAGATGTTGGTTGGAGCTTATAAAAAATTACGACTTGACGATCGCGTACACCCCAGGAAAAGGCAATATGGTGGCGGACGCATTGAGTCAGAACTTTATGGGATCAATCAGTATTGACAAATGAATATTAAAGGAATTAGATAGCATGGGAATTGAGTTCCAGATTCATGGCCGCAATGCGCGACTGGCTCAACTTCAACTTGAGCCGAGTTTGTTGGAAAAGATTAAGACTGCACAGAGGACGGATGAGTTCTTGATTAAGATTGGCAGAATAATAGAAAAGGGTAAAGTAATCGACTTCACCAAGCACGAGGATGGATCGTTGCGACTCAAGGGGAGGTTATGTGTCCCGAAGGATGAAGAACTCTGGAAAGAAATCTTGACGGATGCCCATTATGCCAAGTATTCATTGCACCCGGGAAGTACAAAAATGTATAAAGATTTGCGCACGACCTTCTGGTGGCATGGCATGAAACGAGATGTGGCCCTCTTTGTCTTACGAAGCTTAGCGTGTCAATGAGTCAAGGTGGAACACCAAAGGCTCGGCGGTGAGATGTAGAACCTCATGATTCCATAATGGAAGTGGGATCATATAACCATGGATTTTATTGTTGGCTTGTCGAAGACGCAGCGGGAGAATGATACAATTTGGGTCATTGTTGATCGATTAACCAAATATGCACATTTTTTTCACAATGAAAACCACATGGAGCGTCGATCGGTTAGCTCAGCTATACTTTGATGAAATTATCCAATTACATGGAATGCTGGCATCAATAGTGTCGGATCGGGACAAAAGATTTGTATCGCAATTTTGGGTCAGTTTACATTCGGCCCTGGGAATGCAATTGAAATTTAGTTCTGCATACCATCCGCAGACCGATGGCCAGACCGAAAGGGTGAATCAGATACTTGAAGACATGCTACGGCTTTGTGTAATTGATCTAAAAATCAGTTGGGACACTCACTTGCCACTAGCAGAATTTTCCTACAACAACAGTTACCAGTCGAGTATACAAATGGCTCCGTATGAAGCATTATATGGACGAAAGTGTCGATCTCCGATTTGTTGGGATGAAGTCGGTGAACGACAGGTACTTGGTCCACAGATGGTGGAGCAGGCCTTAAAAAAGTCCGCACGATTCGGGAGAAATTACTTGTGGCACAAAGTCGGTAGAAGAGTTATGCGAATACTCATCGACAACCATTGGAATTTATGGTGGGCTATCACATATTTCTGAAGGTGTCACCGATGCGCAGAGTTATGCGATTCGATACGAAGGGGAAGTTAAGTCCGAGATTTGTTGGCCCGTTTGAAATTCTTAAGCGAGTCGGCCCAGTTACCTATCAGATCGCGTTACCACAGGCATTAGATGGAGTGCACGATATCTTCCATGCTTCTCAACTACGAAAGTATGTACATGATCCAAGCCGTGTGGTATGTCACGACCCGCACCCGAGGTAGGGGTACGAGTACGTGGTTACGTCCAGCCTACGCCACAGAATCGACGGTAGAACGCTGCATAGGTCGTCTATAAATACTACAACTAGACAAAATATAAGGGTACCTGTCATCTCCGTACGGAGGTATAATATGGCATAACTCAATCACAAGACAAACGAAGATAGATAGCACAAAATAGAAATATGATAGAAGGAAAAACTGGAAAAGAGTTCAAGATCCAACACAAGCTCAGAGATATAAACACATCACAGAAACTCAAAATATAATATAAAAACTACAATCAGAAAGTACTAGCTGGATCGTAGTCCAGGCAAGCCTAACTAAGCTATACTAGTCGAGGGGTACAACATCCAGTGGCTCTGCTGCCAGGTCAAAATCCTGGCCCAGGTCTCCATCTGCCACGACCCTATAGTAGGTCGAGCAGTCAGCCTCGAAATCATCTGTAATATATCAACAGTATCCTGTCAGGAAAATGAGCAAGTACAACACCGAAAGCAGTTCTAATATATTGACATATTCCATAAGAGACAGGTATAATAAAATACCAGACAAAATCAACAGAAAATATATAACAGGATGTAAGTACTGAATATCATAACATAGTGAGAAAAGTACTGAATGTAGAACTGAGTAGGATATATGATGTAATAAAGTAAATATAAAATGTGCCATAAATTATTAGAGCGTTATGTGATCGGCTTGGGAAACCGGACAGGCTATCCACTTGGTCCGGCAATCACAAAAAAATTTATGGAAAGGGTCATGCCGGCCAACCTAGATAACGAGCACAAGAAATAAGATCTCGCTACACCCTACATGAAGTGAGGGTGGCGCAAGCACAAGAATATAGTGACAGGGTGGCTTGATCACATAGCCCCAAATAATTCCCCATCCCCGAGTAGTATAATGGATCCGGACCTTCTTCGTCATAACACGGGATTCTCTAAGAGGGTAGCTACTCCCTCTCAGGAATCGGTGTCTATACGATTACAGGGAACAAGGGATGTATGTACTAATATACCAAGAAAGTCCAGGAATAACATCTCATGACAGGATCCGACGTATACTAGTCCGTGAACCATCGTGCCAGGAATCAAGATACTACAACTTAATCGGATATAGAAGCTATCAACACATCGAACTACTATCAGAGAATGTACTCGCCTGCGGTCCTGAGCTGTCAGTGAGAATAGATGCTCAGAGTCATGTCACAGACCTAAAGATGAGATATCATGAGTTAATTAGGATTTAATAGTGCATGACATATTTTTTAGTATATGCCATGCAAATCTAGGTCAAACTCAGTCAAACTAAGTCACACCAAGTCAACTAAGTCAAACTAAATCAAACTAGATCAAACTAGGTCATGTTAAGTCAATCTAAGTAAATCTAAGTCATACTAAGTCATATTAAGTCATACTAGGTCGAACAAAGTTAAACTAGGTCAAACAAGATCAAACCAAATCAATATAGATCATACTAGGTCAAGGGTTGACCTACAGTTCACTTTTGGTCAACTGGCCATCTCTGGTCAACTTCTAATCCAATCTAGGTCAAACTGGCTAATAGTTGACTCACAGTTGACTTTTGATCAACTGGTCAACTCTGGTCAACTTCTAGTCCAATCTAGGTCCAATGTTGACTTACATTTGACTTTTAGTCAAAATAGTCAACCTTAGTCAAACAGGGTAAAATCTAAGTAAAGTATCATATTCCTAACCTTTACCGACCAAGATAACTCACTTCTAACCATTACCTACCAAGATAACCCACTTCTAATTATTACCTACCAAGATAACCCACTTCTAACCATTACCTATCCAGATAACCGACTTCTAACCATTACCTACCAAGATAATCGACTTCTAACCATTACCTACCAAGATAACCCAATCTAACCATTACCTATCAAGATAACCCAATACCTTAGATAATAGGTAATACCCTTACCTTAGTAATATATATTACCTTAGGTTAGTAGATAACTCACTGACCTAGGATAATAGATCCTACTAATACTTTAGACTAGTATCTAACCATCTATCTCAATATCCTACCAATACCTTACCCTTAGACTATAGGTAATTCCTATTACCTTGTCAACACCATAGACATTACCTTAGCCTACTAATTTATCCTCTAAGATACTGATTTGTATATTAGGATACCCACCCATCTATATCTTAAGACACTAACAGAGATACTAGATACTAGTATGATACTAATCTATATCTTACCCCAAGATACCATATACCTTAGTCCTATTGATATCCTAATACCAATACCTTAGTTGTAAACCCAATACCTTAGTCTAGGTATAAATACCTTAACTACCAAGATACCAATCTTAGATATCTAATATCTATCCTAAGCTACTAGCTAACCAATAACTTAGATATCTAACCTTAGTTACCTAGGTAAACCCAATACCTTACCTTGTAATAAGGTAAACCCATTACCTTAAGGTAAGATAAACCATTACCTTGGTTGGACTAATACCTTAACCTCTAATACTAATACCTTAAATATCTAGCCTCTAACCATCCGTCCTAAATATTAGATAGTCAATACCTTAGTAGCTAATACCTTAGTATAAAGTAAATCCCCTCTACCTTGTAGGTAAGTCCCCTTTACCTTATAGGTAAATACATTACCTTAAGGTAATAGGCAAATACCCAAAATATCCTAAGATACCACTATGGTATCTCAAGATATCACTCTATATCCTAACATATATCTAATACAAGATACTAACCAACTCTAACATATAACTTCTAACCATCTATTCTAACTTAGAAACCTAACACAACTAACATCCACTAACTAATATCTAACCATAACATATATGTATATATCGATCTCCAACTCTAACCAACTAACAAATGTCATCTCTAACTAACAATAACATAGACTAACACAATTAACTATCTAACTTATACAAGATATCACTATCTAACTTCTAAGATACCTCTAACCTCTACATAGATTCTAACATAACCACTAACATACTAACATATCCATACATACAACATCTAAATCCCTCTCCAATCCAATATTAACACACACACAAACACATATAACAAATCTACTCCCTCTCTTCTAACACACTCATACACATCTATATACAAACACAATACCACTCAACCAAAACACAAATCACTCAACAAACCACACTAGCCTCAAGTCAAATAGGATGGCATGATCCTCCCAACTCTCTCACCTTCACAACACACACACTACACTACCATCTATACAACATCAAACACACACTAGCACATATCCTCTATCAATCTCACTTCTCTCCACTAACCACACACATCCTTATCTTTTTAAAACACACACACACTATACTAACTTATATTACATGACAATAATATATATATGTACTATATCATACATATTTTTGACAACGTATGATACCTACATTCACATGATAACCATACTAGGCTTATAGGTTACACAAAATACCTATGTCGTATAGTCACTCTTCTACTTAAAACCAATACTATACCAATTAGAGCTTCACTAAATTCTAGGATTAAAGTATGTTATAGCCCTTCGTATTAGCTTTTCGAAAATGGTTCGCATTTTCGTGTCCGGAAGCTCCCAAAATCGTGAAAACACCGAAACGCGTTCATCTTTCGGACAGCTGACACTCAAACAGTTTTACAGAAAGTTCTAGAATGAATTTGGCTTATTAAAATGTATATTTGGAAAGCAAACTTCGATACGGTTCTTTTAAAAAAATGGAAGCTTAATCGGAATTCTGAGCTAAAAGTTATGGTATTTCAAAGCCGCTCTGGTTTCTAAAAACGTGGATAAAAATTATGACAAATTTATGTTGTTTTGAACAAAAGAAACACATGTAGGCCAAGATACTTGGATACCAACAAAGGTATCCAAATGAAACTTATTCTAACCATCCTAACTAAGATCAATCCACTCTCTAACCATTCTAAAACTGAATTTAAAACACAATTAATCCTATTAGGCAATAAACCAAACACATAGGTGTCCTAATTTGGGATCTATCAAGTAGGACACAAAACACATATCTAAAATCCTCAAGAGAGCACCAAGTGGCCTCAAACTAGAATCTAAAGGGGGTACATGCATGGGGGTGGATCCTATGGTTTCAAAACTAACTAATATACATAGAAAATTAATTTAGAGGGTTGGTTTTGCCTATTGGGAGTGGGATCCCATTGTTACACTCAAAGGACACGGTTCCAACACGAAAGCTCCTCCAAAATGGACACCCTTCTTGATCCTTACTTCCAATCCTTGCTAGCACCTCCTCTTTGGTTGAATGAGAAGAAATAACGGAAGATTGGAAGAAGAATAGAGGGATTTGGAGATCAAAATCAAGAGGGAAGCTCTCAAGTTTGGGGAAGAACAAATTTGGGGAAAAAGAGGCAAGTGTAAAATGAAAGAGAGGAACACCTCTCCCCATATAGGTGGCAGTCCATACATGCCCTAAAGGGCCTATGTAAAATGTCCAAGATGCCGCTACAAGTCTCCTTTGGGTCAACTTAAGTCAAGACAAGGTTTGTGGTCAAAAAGGTCAAGTTTAAGTCTCTAATTTAACCATTCTAAGCAAGTGGGATTAGTCTAAACTTACTAACTTAATTAGTGGAGCTTGTGGGCTATGACTAACTAATCTTGTAGTTCCATCTAGAGTCTAAGCTACCCTGGTCACTAACACAAGTCGGAACGAGATAAAAATTGAACCCGAACTTAACAAATCCCATAAAATCAATATTAAAATATAAAAATTTCCAAAATATTAAAATATAAAAAATAACCAAAATCACAATACATTAATAAATATTATTAAAATAATCTAAAATTTACCAAATAATCAAAATCCTAAATAATTCAAAAGTCACAAAATGACCAAAATATCCTTACCTAAAAAGTGGTAATTAGCTAATCTAATCACACGGGTTAGGCCTCCAAGGTCATGGTTAGTCTCTAGGCTAAACAGTTCTAAGGTTACGCTAGCAAAATATCAAAATCACAAAAATCACAATACATCAATTTAAATATTTTTAAATTAATTAAAATTTACCATAAATCATTATTTAATATTAAACGATAGATTTTCAGAAAAGTTTAAAATTACCCTCATTTTAAAAAAGTGGTGGTTATATGGTAGACTTCGGTCAGTTAGGACTAAGAGCTGATTTGTCTTATGTGGAGGAACCGTGCAGATTTTGGATAAGAAGGATAAAATTTTGCAGAACTGAGTTGTTTCTTTGGTTCGAGTGCTTTGGCAAAAATATTCTGTCAAGGAGTCGACTTGGGAGCTTGAAGCAGATATGAAGGTAAAGTTTCCTTCGTTATTCGAGCTAGGTGGGTTTGTGTTTAAGTTTCAGGGACAAAACTTTTTGTTAGTGTATTAATATGTAATGCCCTGATTCCCGTTGCGGAGCACGGATCAGGCTAGCGGCCGAATGGCCGAGTCGGATGAGAATTGGGAAACTTTACTTGGGAAAACTTTACCAGGATCGCGGGATAATGAATTGAGATCCTTTCCTCATTATGGATTGGACTCTTTTGAAATGATGCCCAAGATGCAGTGGCGCGCGTCTTGGGAGAAGAGTTCTATATAAGAGTGGCTTGCCCCGAGACCGTTGCCCTGCTGGTTTTCAATGGCGCTTTTTCTGTTGGATTTTGTGTGTATTTTCATGATTATTTTTGATGAATGTTTTCATGGATTTACTTTTACTATCTACGCATTTCATATCGAATTACTGAGAAAAAGAGAAGAAGTATGCTGACTAGACGTTGGTGCCAATACAGGTGCTAATGCAGTGAACCGAGCTTGACATTGCGAGGAAGACCTCTTTCTCTCGGCAATTCACCAACAAGTGAGTGGCTTTGATCCTTCGACGATCCTTAATCTTCGCGCATAACAATGGTAGACTTGTTATTGCGTTCGGTGCTTAATAAAAGATGCCTAGTAATAGCTCAGAAAGATAATGAAAGATAAATTATCACATGGCTAGGCTTATGTTGCAAATCAAATGATGCTTGTATGTTGCAATATGAATCGTTAAACAGGTGAGGCAAAGATCCAAGTATTGGGCGGTAATATATTGGACTTTGGTTCGAAAGAATGATTATACGAGCCTATGGCTCAAAGTAAGATGGTAAGATAGCAAGATGGTAAGATGGCAAGATGGTAAGATGGAAAAATGGCAAGATGAAATGAGAACTACGACTATGTGTGGAAGATGCCATTATCATGCATGTTATGTCTCTTATTAGTTAAGTTGTATTGCGTGTATGGTCATGGACAACTTGTGTACAAGGTAATACCCAGAACGGTAATCTGCTACCACGGACCCGGTTCGTCCTAGGGGGAACAAGGATTGATGTTGACGTACTGACATCGGTATACGGGACTTACAGTGGGGCTAGCTACCTGCACTGCAAGGGCACCGTTACACCAGTAAGACGGTCCAAGATGGCGTGTCGCCAGTGACCTTCATATAGACAGGTGTCATAGCTAACAATGTCTTATACAAGCAGAGTAAGTGGTATTCATAAATATTTACAGGGATGGCTATCGACCTTGGGTAAGATTCACTAAATTGGTGCTCAATATGATTTTCTTATGTTAGAACAACATGAATTGCTTATGTTTCTAACATCACTGTGTGCTTCTTATATATCTCATCAAATATATGAATTATTAATGGACCCTAAGGCAATGATAGAAAGATCACAAATCAATAGTGAACATTCATATAATTTTATTACTGTTAATTTATCGTCAGATTGGTTACGGCCGTTCACCAATACATATGTGACAATGTACTGACCTTTGTCTCCATAGGTGTCGGAAACCTCATGGATAATCTTAGACGCTGAAGGTTTGATGTCCAACCCTTTAGAAGCTTCATACGTTCTTGAAGTTTTCACTTGAAGAAGAAGGCATTTTGCTGAAGGTGGTTATTGTCGCATTATTAATAAAGGGATATGATGTATGGAACAAGTTGTATCTCATTTCAATTTTTTTGTAAGTTGTAGCTAAGTTTGGCATTTCATCTCGGCTGTTTGAGAGCCTTATATTTTCGTATAATTTCAAAGATATCAAAAAAGAACTTATTTCAGATCATATCTGTGTTTCCCAAACTTCTTTGTTAACCGCTGCGAATCTATATTCAAAATATCTCTTTTATAAAAAGAACACGAACACGTCTTTTACAAGTACAATTCCAAACTTGTACGGCATCACGTCTTAGCGAGGACGAACGATTCGGCGTGAATCAAAGCGGAGGCGAACGATTCCCCGAATCGGGGCGTGACAGTTTGGTATCAGAGCACGCCTTTACTTCCTTGGGAATTTTTTGGTTTTAAGATTTTGAAAATGACACAAGCTTTATTGCTTCTTGAAAAACTTTGGTTTTAAATGTCCCGAAATGAGATGTTCCATACAGTAAGTCCATAAATATTTTATGAGACTAACAAGCTTCTCTGTTTTTACAGAGATGATAGAATACTGATCTACCTTTGCATCTAATTTTTGGACTCGGGTATTCCGAGCATACGGGTCCGTAGGTATCATGTTTGCTCCCTGATCCAAGGCTAGTAAAAGCACTTGTTCTCGATCGTTGGAGGAAGACTTTTGAGACCCACCCTGTCCGTTAGCCCTGGAGGACTGAACGCAGGTGATTCTGTAAAACTTTCCATCAGGAGCCCGTATAACAATTAACGGTGCCTGCTGACGGTCAGCAACTTGGACTGTTGACTGGGCTTGTTGGGCCCGCACTATCCTAGACTTCTTCGACTTAGCACCCGAAGTCCAGATTGGCATATTCTACATTCTCAATGGACCACATGGGTTTCGACCCGTATGAGCGACGATTGAATACAGAGCTTCTGACATGGCTGCATGAGACACCCTGTCTGCGGCCAGAATTGGCTGCCGCATGGGCCATCTGCCTGCGGCCAGAGTTGGCCACCTCATGGGCCATCTGTTTGTGGCCAGAGTTAGCTACCGCATGGGTAATCTATCTGTAGCCAGAGTTGGCTGCCGTATGGGCCATCTGCCTGCAACCAGAGTTGGCTGTCGCATGGGCCATCTGCCTGCGGCCAGAGTTGGCTGCCGCATATGCAGACTGCCCATCTCTCTTATGCGGCCTCTTTCTCGTCTGTATGGATTTCTCTTGTGCCCCAAAAAGCTCAGCATCGTAGTGTTTTCCTTTGCTGGATTTAGGGAAAGTGGGGTTCTCTGCGGTCGGAAGCAAGGCCGCAGGAGAGCATTGATCATCGTCTTGGGCCGCAGAAAGAGCTTTTTTGAGAACCTGGTCGGGGGCAACAGTTTTGTATTTCGATGTCCTGTAGGTTCTCTTTGGGTTGGCTCGCTTCTACGACGGGCTGGCGCTCCCTTCAGAGAGCATTTCTTCGAATGCTCATTGGTCAAAATGAACCACGAGCATTTGTGTGTACAGCCGAGCTTGGACGGGTCGGATTGCATCACCAACTTTTCATCAGAGGAGAAGGAAGTCCCCAGCAGAGTTGCCATCGTGTTTGCTATTAAATATCAAGAACAAAAATTACAAAGGAATTAAACTTGATTGCAAACTCGCTTGTACAAAAGAAAGCCTAGAAAGAAACCCTAGGAAACAATCTAAGTACAATTGTTTAGTTTTTGATTCTGGGGGTGACGATGGAGGCTCGAAAAAGTGTAGCAGCTCAGCCTTACTCCTTAGACTATCAGACATAGTCTTTACTCTTAAAGAAATTTGCCAGCCTTTGATTGCCAACCTTTTGCATGGGTGTGGCATCCTGCTATTTATGGTGATTCCTGCAATAGCAGATTTTGGGCCACATAAAGGGCCACGTGGCCGCGTGTCTATAACAGCACACAAAGACTCGATCTTAGGCTGCCAGCTGGTGGGGGGTTGTTGAGATTTTGTTATAGCGCATCTGGGTGGTTGAGACTTGGTCAAATTGTCATGTGTCCCTTCCACAAAGTAGAGTCTGACTCATTTTGGCCGCATAGTAGCTTTAGGGGCGTTGCTTC
This sequence comes from Iris pallida, assembly GCA_029216955.1. Taxonomy (NCBI): domain Eukaryota; kingdom Viridiplantae; phylum Streptophyta; class Magnoliopsida; order Asparagales; family Iridaceae; genus Iris; species Iris pallida. Next base: position 16,519,159 of record JANAVB010037020.1, read on the forward strand.
TGCGGCTCGGCTCCGTTTGGCCGTATGAGATCTTTGTGAACCTTGCTTCTGCGACTGGGCTTACTTGGCCGTATGGGATCTATGAGAACCTTCCCTCTGCGGCTCGGGTCTCCTTAGCCGCATGAGGCTTTCGAGAGCCTCGCTGCTGCGGCTTGAGTTGTCTTAGCCGCATGAGGTCGCCGGGGGTACTGCTTCTGCGGCTTAGTTTTGCTTGGCCGCATGGAGTCTTCATGAGCACTACTTCTGCGGCTTAGTTTTTTTTGGCCGTATGGAGTCTTCATGAGCACTGCTTCTGCGGCTTAGTTTTGCTTAGCGGCATGGAATGATGATCCGCATAAACTCTATCTTTTTTATGCTTCTATAATAGTCTTGAGTTTGAGACTCAGACTTTATCATCTCGTATTTCTTCCATTAACTTTCTATGTTCTTACATTTTATATTTCGTTTTAATGTTCAATGGCACTATGCCTCAACTCAATGTTCGTCAACTGAACGACTCGAAGGTCCCGAACACCTTTCGAGGCATTATGTCATATCTGACAGTTCCGTCACGTACATGCCACAACTGTTATCTTCGCAACAAATCCATCTTTAATGATCTCGTGTACGTACGCATGTTTTGACATGTTTATATTCTTGTCCTTCGCGTCGTGCACTTCCTGCACGCATCGAAGCAGTATTTCTATGTTTTGTGCCTTAGTGTTCAATGTACATGGCTCGTGCACTAGGGCACTCGCCTATATTTTCTTTCCATGTGCTAGCCTTTCTAACTCATACGCGAAGGCATGGAATAGCTCGTGCACTAAGGTACTTGCCATATACAGTTATCCTATGTTCTTGCAGCTTGCGTACCGAGGCGCTCACCTTTGCGATATCCACTATTCCATAGTGACTCGTGCATTTGATGCATGTTTCATTTCAATTGTTCTAACTAATGTTCGACACACACTATGATTTATCTTCCGATCGGACCATGCCCGTGGCGTCGATAGGTTAACTTAGCATACAATGATACATTCTTACTTAGGCATGAAGGAGTAAAAAGAAGAGTCAATCCTTCCACCTTAAACCAATATGCCTTGTTGTTTGCCGAGCTGATGCGACTCGATTTTATATCTTTGTTGCACGACCAAATCTTCTGACTTAGCCATTCGAGCACTTCTTGTTTATTGAACTACTCGATCGATTCCGACCTACCGTGCCCAAGTTTCAGCTCATTGAGAGGCGGTGATTTGGGTTTTACGGACTCGTTGTGAATGAGAAAAAATGTCGACCTTTAATATTTCAGTGTAAACGGATAGCCTGCACATAAAACCAACTAAAATTAATACTTGCATCGATTTGGACTTGCGCCTTGGGTAGATTCGATTTCTTAGAATCTTCGAGCCGACTCAATGCACTTATCCTCCAGGGCAATACGGCGCTTCGTATTGATTCAACTCGATACATTTCTTTGGGACAATGCAACTCTTTGCATAGACTTAGTTCGATGCATTGCTCGGGGCAACGTAACTCTTCGCATCGACTTAGTTCGATGCATTGCTCGGGATAACGTAACTCTCGTATCGATTCGTATCGATATATTTCATTCGGTCAACGCGACTCTTTGAGTCAACATCTCAGCGTAATGTGCCGTGCGGAGCGGTCAACGCGACTCTTTTTTTGGTCAATACGACTCTTTTTTTGGTACATTATATTGGTATAATTTTGTTTTGATAAAGACCAAAGATGTTATATCGGTCAAGGTTTGTCAATTATCAAAATGGGGGAGAATGTTGGCCCATTGGTCATGGTCAAACCTGATTTTAATAATTGACCAAACTCTGTCTCGATATACGAAACAACTCAGATATTTACACAAGACGTTTTGGACACTGATTAAGATTGGATATCTACTCATTTCAAGACCGAAGCTATGTTTGCCACTCGAGACTGTATTCCTTTATACAATATAATTTTTATTTTTATTGAGTCTAGAAATACATTGTACACCAAGTCGTACAGGCAAATAGGCTATCCAAAATCATTTTTAAAATTGACCTATGTTTTAAAAAACATCTCAAATTGACCTATGTTTTGAAAAACATCTCTTATTTACAAAAGCTTCTAAAGGATTTCAAAAAGCCCCAAAAATATTTTCTTAAAATATTCCTGACCTACCCTGATAGAACTCGGCCAAAGTTCAGCCAAGGTGAACGTTATGTGAACGTTAGTTTTTGAACTCGGCTTCCCTTCAGTTGCGGTTTGTTACATAGAGTTCTGCCCGAATTCTGCCCGAATTCTACCAGAGTTCTGCCTTTGGAAAAACTATAAATAGAGAAGAATTCTGATCTTTTAAAATCATTCATTCACTTTTATCTCTTCTCTTCTAAAGCTTATGTTTCTTCCAAAGAGTTTTTTAAAAAGATTTCATTTTCAAATCACAAGCCAGTTACAATTCTCTAGTCAATTTGCTGGTACGGTGCGGTCTAGAAGATTTCAAGAAAATTGTAATCAGAGGCTTGATTGAAGAAAGACTCTTCAAAACTGAAGTTGGTCGAGTTCTTCGTATCAAAGCTCGCGTCTGTAGAAGTTGAAAGGACTTCGTATTAAAACTTGCAGGATTTTCCAATAATGGATTGAACTGGAAGCTAGAGTTCTTCCGACTGGACTTTTTCTCACAAGAGGGAAACCAGTATAAATCTCTGTGTTTGCGTTTGACTTCTGATCTCTTTTCTTTACAGTTATTACTTTGTGACTATTGATATTATTTCTGTGATCTAACTGCTAACAAGTTTTTAATTAGCAATATTCTGTTGCCTACTCTATTCACCCCCTAGAGTATTCTGCTTTACGACTTCGTTCTTACAATTGGTATCAGAGCGGACTATACTGGTAAAGCAAGGTAAAACTACAGTTACATTTAATTGTTATATAGATCACAGCATTACACATGGCAACTATGAAATTCCAAAGTGAAGGCCAAGCCACAAACAGACCTCCACTGTTTGACAGCACAAACTATACTTATTGGAAAACACGGATGAGTTTCTTCTTAAAATCTCTTGATTTTGACTTATGGTCTATAGTTATTGATGGCTACAAAAAGCCTCCTCGTATTACTATTGAGGGAGTTTTAGCTGAAAAATCCCATGATAAATATACTGAGGATAAAAAAGGTAGTCTTGACGCACGTGCTATTAACGCTTTATTTTGTGCTTTAGACAGAACTGAATTTAACAGGGTGTCAACTTGCACAAAATCAAATAAAGTGTGGAAACTTCTCGAAGTAACCTACGAAGGAACAACACAAGTCAAGGAGTCAAAGATCAGCAGACTTACTCAAGAGTACGAGACGTTCAAGATGAAGCCAAATGAATCCGTCACTCAGATGTTTACGAGATTCCTGGATATTGTAAATCCTTTGTCTTTATTAGGCAAGGAATATAGTAACTATAAGAAGATTCACAAACTTCTACGAGCTCTCAGAAAGAACTGGATTCCAAAGGCTACAACAATCATTGAAGGAAACGACCTCTCAACAATGTCTCTAGAAACACTCATAGGTAAGCTACTCACTCACGAGTTGGAACTTCAAGACTTTGAAGATGCTACACCAAAGGAGAAGTCAGAGAAGTCGATCGCTTTCACGGCTCAACATATAAAAATTGTCAAAGATGATTCTGACTACAACGACTCTGACTCTGAAGATCAAGCTCTTCTGGTAAACAAATTCAAGAACTTCATGAGATTCAACAAAAGAACAAAAGATAGCAATAGCAATAACAACGAGGAAGATCCTATTTGCTACGGATGTAAAAAGAAAGGATATATGAAGAAAGATTGTCCAACAGTATCATCATCAACAAGAAAAAGCAGCAAATATTACAAAGGCTACCTGAAGAGATCTACATCAAAGAAGTATGCCAATACAAGCATATGGCATGAGAGCAAAGCCAGCGATTCAGAAGACGAACAATCGGATGACGCTGCAAATGTGTGCTTGATGGCTTGCGATCAGGTAACCCCTAATCCTCTGTTTGATCCTTATGATGATTTCACCTTTGAGCAATTAAGAGAGGCTTTCAGTGACCCGTTAAATGACTACAGAAAATTGCATAGTAAATATGAAACCTCTAAGAAGGTACTTAAAGAGTACAAAGGTGAGATAGGAAGACTTACCGACCAACTAGCTGATGTTAGAAATAATGATTCTTCTATTGAGTCTGGTGAGCTTTCCTCTATTAAGCTGTTATTACCCGAGACTATCAAGTTATCCGAAGAAAAAGATCGAATGATCATCCAGCTAAAGGAAGACCTATCTAAGGAGAGAAAGAATCTTCAGTGTACACAAGTCAGAATGGAAACACTTACGTCTGACTATACTAGATTATATGACACCTCCAAAAATTTGGAAATTAGTTTAGGAAAATGGCCAGAAGTTGTTGCTTCCTATTCTAACACGTATTAATTACCGAATCATCGGAACACACCCAAACCAAATACTGTCAGACCAAACCATACCAAACCTATGTCCAAGAAGACTAATAGGCATGCATTTTTATACTAGAAAACCAAAACCTACCAATCATGCACCTCACACAACTTTCAACACTCAACATACAAAATATCATTATTGTGGCCTCATTGGTCATATATCCTCTGCATGTAGAATCAGAAAGTTAGTAGATTTAAATGATTATGCATGGATACCTGTAGCTCCCCTTCTCAAAAATTTTAAAATATTTTATTATTATTATTATTTATTTATTTAAATGGTAATTTTTTAGATTTTTATAAATAATTATTTAGTTAATTATTACAGTAGATAATTTTAGTCATGGTTAGGAATTGGAGTACAAGGTGACTAGAAATCATGACATGGATAGTGTAATGGCGTGCTTTGACTAGTATATTAGCCCTGGTAGGGAAAGCCGAGCCAGAGTGATGTCCTAATTAGGAAAACCAGCCAAGTTGCGACTTGACCCTTGCCGAAGATTTATTTATTTATTTATTATATTATTGAGTTTTAGGGAACCCGGTTGTACCAAACTAGTCCAGATTGGACCCAAACCAAGCCCAAGCCTATGTAGACATACTTTTAGATGTGTACAAATATTTTCTAACTTTTTGGGTGGACTTAATAATATTTTTTTAAATATTTGGTTATTCATACAAAATGGGTATTATTAATATTTAAATAGAGTTTTAGAATATTGGTATAATTTTCTAGGGCCAGATATGTTCACCAAGACTCTTTTGGTTATTTTAGTGGGTTCTGGGTATTATTATTATATGGTTATTATTGTAATTGTTCATAAATAATGTCAATATCATTCGTTTATTTGATTATTCATTAGCAAATGAATTATGTATATAATATTGTTATTTATAGTAATATTCTACTTTGGAATTACGATAGCATTTTCTAAATATAATTACCTAGATTTTATTTGGGTTTATAGAGTAAATGTACAAATGATATTCAATATACATTGGATCGTATATTGCTATATACATACTTCGTATTTATTTAATGGTCTATTTATTATTTTTATAAATCAATAATTGTTATATTTAATTGTTATATTGTGATTTACAATTTATACGCGTATATCACCACATATGTGTATGTGTATATAAATATATATATATATATAGGTGTGTGTGATTATATAAATGTGCGTGTATATATAGTCTTATATATATATATATATATATATATATATATATATATATATATATATATATTAAATATATATATATATATATATATATATATATATATATATATATATAGTTTATAGATATGAGCAAAGGAAACAATAAATAGAAAAAGAAAAAAATAGCAGAAAGCAACCCAGGACTAAGCCAGGCCAGCCCAGCCCGGCCCAACCATTCCCCAAACCCAACAACTCCCAAGCCCAGCCCGAGAAGAACCTCCCTCCCCCGACTCTGTTATAAACAGAACACGTACGCGCGACAGAGCAACAAAAACCAAAACCTTAGATCTAAACCTACGCCACGTCGACCCAGCCACACTGGATGACCTGCACGGCCACCCGTGCCGGTGCCACCAACGTACGCCGGCGTGCACGCGGGGTCGGACTGAACGGAGAACGACAGCAGCAAGTGCAGCGATCACCCGACTTCGCGGCATCATATCTCCCCCTTCGAGCAACCAATGCACGAACCGATTTTTGAGATACGGTCCAAATATAACCCCCGTCCATCACCTTCAAGTAGATATATTTTTAGTGCGTTAGTGTGATGTAAAAATCAAACCAAAAATCCCGAGAAACTTGTTCAAATCTGAACAAGAACGCGAACCAAACCCCCGACTTGAAAGGCTGATTTCGGCCAACCTACCGGCAGTCCCTCAGAACCAATTCATGTCGGTCATCGACAACCTATACACGATACAAACCCAGGTTGTAGTCTATATATTCATTAACTTGATGCGAAGAAAACAGTTGGTAAAGATCGAGAAAAACCTTTCAAAAACAGTTTCAAAAACTTAAAAACTCGCCGATTCGACATGCGTCCTGCCAAACCGGGCGACGTGGTCGCGAACCGAAAGCATCAAAAGGTGCATATCGGCTTCGTGGACGTGTGGGCTTTGACGGAATGCAAATTGGTTGCGTGTGCACGACGAATTTGATGCGTATCCGTCAAAATTTACCATATCGACCTTTTTTCAAATTTTCCAATTACTTTGTGCACGTTCGTCAGATCGAGACGAAATTTTTGCCAACAGGACTATATCATTTTTCTGGTACTGTATGCCAAGTTTGGTCAGATTCTGAGACAGTTGATCGGATCGCCGTTTTACGGGCCCTACGGTCTGATTCAACTGGCAATTTTGTGCACGACCTGCCGAAATCTAACTTTGGACATACGATTGGGTTCATATCATCAGAACAAATACGTAGACATATAGTTTGATGACTTCATAGACCATTAACTCTGGCACGCTTTACGGTGCAAAACGGGTCCAATGGCGGACACCGTTTTGACCTAAAATTACTGTTTTGCCCCTATATCCAGAATCGGACCTAAGGACAGGCAATCCTAGATAATTTGACTATTTTGAGAATGTTGACAATGTCTGTTTCAGCTTTCGGAGACAGTTATGAAACTTAGACTTCTGACTTGTTGATTGGTGATATATTATTGGTTCTCCGTGCAACCCTCATGCAAGTATACCTTGCCGAACATATACAGTATCTATATTGTGTTCTTTCTATTGTACTTCTTTTATATGGTTACCTGTTTCCTATATTGTGATTGGTTTGTCATCGACTGTTTTACTTGTTTCTAGATTTACGTGCACGTATAGAGTATTCGACATTGCTTGATTATTGGTCTTTTCGTGTTACCTTGTCTCGTGATTGAGTTGTCAGTTTCTATATCTTGTTCTTGACTTGACCATTCTTGAATGGGAGTATCTTGCATTGTACTACAGTTAAGATACACTATAGATTGGGAGTATCTTACATTGTACTACGACCTATAGCCGATTCTTTTATCTTGATATTTCTTGATTGACTTGACTTGAGACATACTATAAATCGGGAGTAACTTGTATTATACTACGACATATAGCATATATTGATTGGTTGATTGACTTGAATTACGACACTATGAATTGGGAGTATCTTGTATTGTACTACGATTTATAGGAGTCTACTTGACCTTGTATCCTTTAGAAGAGGAGATCGATACTAGAATTGGCTAATCTAGACTGAGAGTATCTTGCTTTGTACGTTAATTAAAAAACTATAGATTGGAAGTATCTTGTATTGTACTATAAGCTATAGGAGTTCTGATTGATAGTTAGCCAAGTCTAGTATTACATTTTCACACGACTCGTCGTCCTTAGATATTCTTCTTGCAGTGTTCTTACCCTATATACATGTTATTTACTGTCATATTAGTAGGCATATTTTATGTATCTTGATAGTCCTCTGAGGACCTGATGATCTCTTCAGGTAGCTAATTGTATGGAGTTAGTTAGCTGAGCATGTGGTAGTTGACTTCATCAGCATGATTCAGGTATTTTGTTAGTGTTATTGATTTACTATATTTCTCGTACTTTAATGATATATCCTGCTTATCATCCTAGCTTTATAGACTCATATTATTTTTGGAGTTTAATCAGACATATATGCTAGTGGGCTACAGATCATGACCCATACTTGTTCATTCTTGTCTTATATATTCTTGTGGATTGAGATACACTGTAGATTACCATAATAGCCATGATACCATGATCTTGACATACGTACTCGAGTCGGGCTGGAGTCCGCTTGATACGTAGCTGGCTTGCTCACGCACTTACATCCCAAAAAGCGGGTGCAGGTCGTGACAATACCAAAGACTAACATGTCAGGACCCTACAAGAAATGGGTACCAAAAGTTTCATCTGCAAAATATTTTGTAGGTGGAACGTCCTTCACATGCTAGAAGCAAATAGATCCTCGACAGCGGTTGCTCACGGCACATGATCGATGATGCATCATTATTCGCAACACTATCAAAGAAGAATAAAGAAGGATACGTCTCCTTCGGTAACAATTTAAGAGGGTACATAATCGGTATCGGTGACATTGGTAAGGCTCCCTATCCTGTGATTAAAGATGTATGTCTGGTTACCAAGTTAAAACATAATCTGCTCAGCATAAGCCATTTAGCTTATCACGGTTATGACATTAACTTCGTCAAAGACAAATATACTATAGTTGATAGCTCAACTGGTAGTACTATCTTTGAAGGTATCAGGGAAGACAACATATATATTTTCTATCTGTTAGAAGATGCTAACAAAGCAGGTAGATGCTTGATGGCCAAGAGCATTGAGAGTCAACTTTGGCATATGAGACTCGGCTATCCACAAAGAAGTTGGTACGTAGCTTACCGGACATATCTTTCAAGAAGGATACGGTATATAGCGAATGTGAAAAGAACAAAGCTATCTGATCCATCTTTAAATCCAAAAACGTTGTAAATACCACTAGACCTCTACAATTGTAGCATATGGACTTATTTGGACCTAGTAGAATTGCTAGTCTAGGTGGTAAGTTATATGCATTTGTTATTGTAGATGATTTCTCTAGATACATATGGGTATATTTTCTTGTACGCAGGAACGATGCTTTGTCAGAATTCGCCACCTTTTGTAAGAAAGTACGAAATGAAAAAGGTTTCATGATTACTCACATTCGTAGTGATCATGGCGGCGAATTTGAGAATGCAGAGTTCAAGCAATTCTGTGACACATACGATTATTTTTATAAATTTTCTGTCCTAGGACTCCACAATAAAATGGAGTTGTGAAACACAAGAACAGTACTCTATCTGAAATGGCTAGAGTAATGTTGAACCAGTTTAGTCTACCTAGATACTTTTGGGCTGAAGCTGTCAATACAGTGTGCTATATTCTTAATAGGGTTCTGATTCAACCTATATCGAAGAAGACTCCCTATGAGTTATGGTTTTATAGAACACCCAATGTTTCATACTCTAAGATATTTGGTTGTAAATGCTTTATTCTTAATACTAAAGACAACCTAAGTAAATTTGATGAAAAGGCCGATGAAGGTATCTTTTTAGGTTATGCGGCAAAGAGCAAAGGGTGCAGAGTCTTCAATAAGAGAACCATGATCATCGAAGAATCAATTAATGTCAACTTTGATGAACTAAAACAACATTTAGATGATGACGATAATGAAGACGTGATTACACCAAGTATAGCTACTACAAAACCTTCACACAAAAGTGCAGAACCTTCACACCAAGCACCATCTGAGTCTTCAAGCAAAGAAGCCGGAACCAGCAATCCTGAGGATATGCCAAAAGATATGAGATTCTTGGCAGATCATCCAAAGGACTTGGTAATTTGTGAGATTATTAAGGGTGTAAGTACTCGTTCCTCTAATAAAGATATAGCTTCTTGTGTTGCTTTTGTTTCACAGCTTGGACCCAAAAAAGTTGAAGAATCATGTAGTGATAATTTTGGTTAGATGCTATGCAAAAGGAATTAAACCAATTCGAACGAAATTAAGTTTGGGAACTTGTTCCCAAGCCCATTGATCATCTGGTCATTGGCACCCATTGGGTATTCCAAAACAAACTGAATGAGAATGGTTTAGTGACTCGTAATAAGGCTCGACTCGTAGCTCAAGGATACAATTAAGAAGAAGGTATCGATTACGATGAGATTTATGCCCCAGTTGCGAGATTTGAATCCATTCGCATGTTATGTGCATTTGCATATTTTTTTTAATTTTAACTTATTTCAAATGGATGTTAAAAGTACATTTTTGAATGGTTTTATAAAAGAAGAAGTTTATGTAGCTCAACCTCCAGGTTTTACTGATTTCAAAAATCTTGATTATGTTTCCAAGTTGAAGAAAACCTTATACGGTTTGAAACAAGCCCCTCGTGCTTGGTACGAGCTCTTTTGATTCAAATCTATGTAGATGATATTATTTTTGGATCCACTGATGAATCTCTTTGTCAAAAAATTTCAAAGTGCATGCAGAATGAGTTTGAGATGAGCATGATGGAAGAGCTGAAATTCTTTGCAAATCAAACAAAGCAATAATGGGACGTTCATAAATTAAGCAAAGTGCACAAAAGAACTATTAAAGAAGTTCGACCTGGAAGCAGTCAAACCACGTAGCACTCCAATGGAGACTTCAACCAAGCTTGATATTGATGAACAAGGCAAACCCGTCGACATACGTAAGTATCGAGGTATGATCGGTAGCTTACTATACTTAACTGCTAGTCGACCAGACGTTATGTTTAGTGTTTGCTTGTGTGCAAGTTTTCAAGCCAATCCTAAGGAATCACATCTGTGCGCAGTTAAGCGTATCTTCTGATACCTTAAAGGCATTTCTTCTGTCGACTTATGGTATCCTAAAACCACGTTATTTGACCTAACCGATTATTCTGATGCTGATTTTGTCGGATGCAAAGTAGATAGAAAAAGTATCAGCGGTACATGTCATTTCCTAGGAAAAGCCCTAGTCTCTTGGTTTAGCAAAAAGTAAAATTATGTCGCATTATCAACAACTGAGGCTGAGTATATCGCTGCAGGACGTTGTTGTGCACAAATTTTACGGATGAAGCAAACTTTAGAAGACTTTGGATTATATTATACACACATACCTATTTTATGTGATAACACTAGTTCTATTAATTTGACTAAGAATCCAGTATGTCACTCTCGTACTAAGCATATCGAGATTCGACATCATTTTCTTAGCGATCATCAACAAAATGGAGATATAGATCTTGTATACATAGACACACAGAATCAATTGGCTGACATTTTCACAAAATCTCTAGCGGAAGATCGTTTCAATTATTTACGTCGAGAATTAGAAATTTTAGATGTCAATAATATTATTTAATTTTGTTTTATTAATTAATTTATTCAATACTCAATAACTATTTTTGAGACAAGCCTACAAAGAGTCTGTCTGTCACTACAACTATAGTCGAAGCGAAGCAGTACTTAATTGTTTTCTGCTGAACTCCCGTTAGCTGGGACAGTACTCCTACAGCTAATCTGAAACAGATACTAAGTAAAGAAAATTAATTTATAAAATAATATTAGTTATATTATTTAAAGTTTATAATTATTAAATTTTGAATTAAATATTAAATGAGTTGATGAAAAGGATATGGCCCACAAAATTTTTTTAAACCCAGGAGAACCCTAGGCGAATTCGGTCCGAGTTCGGTCCGAATTTGGCCAGAGTTCTGTTAGTGCTGTAAGTTTTTAAGTCAGAACCTGAGGCCTTCTCCTCTTCATCTCTTCCAAAATACTTCATTACAGTAGCAGCAGCAACCGAAGAACCCCCAAACCCTAGCTTTTCTCCACTCCCTTTCTTCCAATCTACGTGGAGATTTCCATCCAAATTTTGGATTCGTACAGAAAATCACGTCCTCTACAACATACTTGATTCTCAGAAGTATAACTCATTGTCTCCTCCACTTTCAAATTCTTAGGGTTACTTAGTTTGGGGAAAGAATGCCTAAGGGATTCAATCCTTTCAAGAGGAAGAAGACTAATGCCAGTGAAGAGGCATCGTCTTCTGATCCGAACATGGATTCCCACTTTTCCTCGGTCCAATCGGGTAATGGCGTGTCGGATGAGTTTTAATTCAAAACTCATGAGCAAGCATTGCTTTGGTATGCCGACTTTGTTATGCGTACGATATGCACAGGCGCCCCGATCAAATGGACTGTATTTTCATATCACCGTCCTTTCTTTGAGGCATTAGGGTTACACCATCTCGCTACCCTACAATTTCCTACAGTTACTAATGTCCTTAGACTATTCTATTATAACTTCGTGTAAGACACTTTTACCGTAAGAACTCGTATTGGCAGGATCGATATCGAGTTCGATGATGTATTGCTCGTAAAAATCCTTGGTATTCCAAACGAAGATGCCCCACTCGATGACATCAACAACTTTGACTTTTCCCAGGGTACGACTCTTGTTAGTTTCAAGAATGAGCTTTGTACGCCAGTACGTGCTCGTCCTGGAAAGTTCAAGGCCAATAACTTGAAATTGTTTAACTACGAGTTACATCGCATCATCTATTCCACTATTCTTCCCAAATTTACTTCAAAAGATGATGTCACTACACTAGAACTCTCTGCCCTCTATCACATTCTTAAGGGGATTCTTTTTTCTGCCCCTAAGACTATCATCCAGATGATGGGTAGATGTCGCAGAAGAGAACGCAATCTCTCTTATGCGATGTTTATCCCTCGTATCTTTCAGCATTTTGACATAGACTTATCTACTTGCGCTCTGGACCCTGAGCCTAAGTTTCTCAAGCTTTCTCGTCGTAGTATTGCCACTGCTCCTCCACCTCCTGTACCTGTTCCTACTGCACATGTTTCTCCTCAGACATACCATATGACTTTTGAGGGTATTCATCAGCACCTTTCGGATATACAGACTTTCTTTGTTAAAACTTCCAGGGAACGTGAGTTCCGTGACGTGACTCAATTCTAGGCTATTGCCAACTCATTTGCCGATCTCTGATTTGCTCAGACGGGTCATTCTTCTAGCTCTTTTCCTAGAGACCCTTCTATATCTGGTTACCTCATCGATGATGAGGCGGTCCACTCTCTGTTCCAGCCAAGGAATGCTTGTGATTGGTATCGTACTTCTGGTGCTACTCCACATACCTCTGGAGCTGGCACATCTGTATCTGGTCCATCCGGACATGGTGGACATGCTGGCACTACAGATGATGATGATGACGATGAGGATGATATGTGATTTTTTGTACTTTTGAGACGGATGTTATTGTCTTTGTTTACTTGGAAATACTTCGACATTCCAAGCTAGTATCAGTACTCTTATTTTTCTATTGTGACTTTTTTGTCTGATGGACATGTTATATGTTTTCTTCATCATATTTTATTCAGTTTAGCATTTCTCATAGCATTATCTTTTATTATGCTTCCATTTAAACTGTCTGTGAAATTTTTTTCTTATCATATTTTCTTTACTGTCTGTAACATTTATATCATACCTGTGATAAAAAAAATTATATATCCATATTTTTGTGTTTCTTTACTGATTGTTACTTATGCATATATTGCGGGAAAGCTTTCTCTTTTGCAATTATTTTGCTAAGTGACAACGGGGGAGAAATAACATCTAACATCTTCGATCTGTAAGAATACATGATATGAACAATCTACAGGAACATTTTTTTGGTACATTATATCAGTATAATTTTGTTTTTATAAAGACCAAAGATGTTATATCGGTCAAGGTTTGTCAATTATCAAAATGGGGAAGATTGTTGGCCCATTGGTCATGGTCAAACCTGATTTTAATAATTGATCAAACTCTGTCTTGATATACGGAACAACTCAGATGTTTACTCAAGACGTTTTGGATACTGATCAAGATTGGATATCTACTCAGTTCAAGATCGAAGCTATGTTTGCCACTCGAGACTGTATTCCTTTACGCAATATAATTTTTATTTTTATTGAGTCTAGTTATACATTGTACACCAAGTCGTACTGGAAAATAGGCTATCCAAAATCGTTTTCAAAATTGACCTATGTTTTGAAAAACATATCTTATTTACAAAAGCTTCTGAAGGATTTCAAATAGCCCCAAAAATATTTTCTTAAAATATTCCTGACCAACCCTGACAGAACTCGGCCAGAGTTCGGCCAAGGTGAACGTTATGTGAACGTTAGATTTTGAACTCGGTCTCCCTTCAGTTGTAGTTTGTTACATAGAGTTCTACCCAAATTCTACCCGAATTCTGCCAGAGTTCTGCCTTTGGAAAAACTGTAAATAGAGAGGAATTTTGATCTTTTAGAATCATTCATTCACTTTCATCTCTTCTCTTCTAAAGCTTATGTTTCTTCCAAAGAGTTTTTTAAAAAGCTTTTATTTTCAAATCCTAAGCCAGTTACAATTCTCTAGTCAATTTGCCGGTACGGTGCGATCTAGAAGATTTTAGAAAAATTGTAATTAGAGGTTTGATTGAAGAAAGACTCTTCAAAACTGAAGTTGGTCGAGTTCTTCGTATCAAAGCTCGCGTCTGTAGAAGTTGTAAGGACTTCGTATAAAAACTTGCGTGATTTTCCAATAGTAGATTCAATTGGAAGCTAGAGTTCTTCCGACTGGACTAGTCCTCACAAGAGGAAAACCAGTAAAAATCTATGTGTTTGCGTTTGCATTCTGATCTCTTTTTTTACTGTTATTACTTTATGATTATTGATATTATTTTTGTGATCTAACTGCTAACAAGTTTTTAATTAGAAATATTTCGCTGTCTACTCTATTCACCCCCTAGATTATTCTGCTTTACGACTTCGTTCCTACAGCTTTGAGGGCATCACTTATAGAGTTCGCCTCAGGTCTCAAAATCGAAAGTACGGCACTTACCATACTTGTCAGTTTATTTATGTTCCACTTATCCTTAGTGTTGTAATGAACATGAAATGGTCTATATTTAGGAGGAAAGGAGTCCAAAATAAATTACACTATAAAATTATCATCTACAACCATCCCAAAATTTTTGAGTTTAGCCGCTATATTGGTCATTTCGAAGATATGATTATGCATAGAGCTGCTTCCATCAAATTTTATGGTGGTAAGCTTGCTCATAAGTGTTACAGCAAGTGACTTATCTGCACTTCTAAAATGATCATCAATGATTTTGAGATATTCCTTTGCATTATCAGTTTTGGGTAAGGTAGTCTTAATGTTGTTTGTTATTGTCATTCGCATGAACATAATGCTGAGTCTGTTCGACTTTTCCCTAGCTTTATGGAGAATCTTTTGAGTTCCAGTACTGGTCTCAGTGAGATCAGGAGGCTTATCAATCTAGAGTGCAAGATCGATGTTTCCAGAAGGGTGTCAGGAGTTGATGAAGCAAGATGAAAGATTTGTTGTTTGTCAAGAAGCTGGACGTGAAGCCGGTGCACATGGTGAACCTGAATGGCACCAACTATCATTATTGATGGAGCAAGATGAAAGATTTGTTGTTTGTCAAGAAGCTGCATTTGCCCGTATTTGCTTCCGAGCGACCAGTTGATAAATTAGAGAAGGACTAGAATTTTGAGCATATACAGATATACGGATACATCAGGCAGTTCGTTGGTGAGAACATATACAACCACATTGCCAATACTGAGCATACGAAGACGTTATGGGATAAGCTAGAATCTTTGTACGCAAAGAAGATCAGGGTAAACAAGTTGTTCCGGATCCAGACGATGATCGGTCTGCGATACAAAGATGGGGCGTCTATTATGGATCACTTAAGTAATTTCCAGGATGTGGTTGACCAGCTATCTTCGATGGAAGTCAAGTTCGATGACAAGGTTCGGGGACTTTGGCTGTTGTGTATATTGCCAAACCCGTGGAAGACCGTACAAGTATCTATGATTGCTTCTGCTCTAGAAGGCGTGGCCAGTCTGGAGTTTGCCAAGAGAGGGTGCTGAATGAAGACATTCAGAGACATTCTCAGGGCACTTCATCCACATCCCACCACTCAGAGGTACTAGTTTCAGAAAGACATGGAAAGGGCAAAAGCAGGGGTCTAGGTGGTGGCAGAGACAAGAGCAGGGGAAAGTCTAAGGGTCAGTTCGAGGACTTAGAGTTTTACCACTGTGGCAAGAAGGGCCACATCAAGTGAAACTGTTTCGCTTGGAAGGGAGAGAAGAAGGACAACAAGGGGAAGCAAGATGAAAATACTACAGTTGCAGCTTCGATACATAGAGGTGATGTAATCGTCGTAGGTGATGAGGTTATTACAAACCTCGCCTGTGATGACAATTCTTGGTTGGTGGACTCAGGGGCTTTAGCGCACGCATCTCACAATAGGGCACTATTTTCTACTTACACGACAGGCGACTGTAGAGTGTTAAAGATGGGCAATAGTGATGTGTCGAAGGCGGTTGCCATTAGAGACATGTATTTAACGACAAAGATGGGTGCAGTTCTTCTTCTCAAAGATGTTTGTCATATCCCTGATATCCGTTTCAACCTGGTGTCAGTTGGAAGTTTGGATGACGAGGGATTCTTCGGCCTCTTCGGGAATGGTCACTGGAAACTTTCCAGAGGTTCGATGGTGATTGCCAGAGGAAGCAAGAAGTTTCGTGTCTACTATATAGAGGGGAGTGCACAGGGGACACAAGAGATGAACGCAGTTTCTGACGTGTCTACCGAGTCGTGGTATAGGAAGCTTAGCCATATCAGCTTGGTGAACAGGAAGGTGATTCCAGGGCTCAGGTCTACAAAGTTGGAGAATTACACGCACTGCTTAGATAGGAAGCAAAATAGGGTGTCTTTCCAAAGTCACCCAAGTTCAAGGAAGCCGGCGTTGCTCGAGTTGATTCACTCGGATGTCTGCCGGAGGAGATGAGTTCCTTATACGCTAATTCTACTTACGAGCTGGTGCGGTTGCCAAATGGCAAGAAGGCTTTAAAGAATCTATGGGTGTTCAGAGTGAAGCAAACGGATGATACTACTCGCCCTCGATATAAAGCGAGGCTGGTAGTTAAAGGCTACGGTTAGCGAAAAGGCATGGATTATGATGAGATCTTTTCGCTTGTCGCCAAGTAGTCGTCTATTCGGGTGGTGCTAGCATTGGCAGCCAGTTTCGACCTGAAGGTCGAGCAGATGGACATGAAGACGATATTCCTCCACGGTGATCTTGAGGAGGAGTTATACATGGAGCATCCAGAGGGATTCTATGAGAAGGGCAAGTCACATTTGGTCTGCCGATTGAGGAAGAGCTTGTATGGTCTGAAGCAGACTCCGAGGCAGTGGTACAAGAAGTTCGAGTCATTTATGGTGGAGCATGGTTATGTACGGACGACGTCAGACCATTGTGTATTTGTGAGGCACTTTGCCGAAGATGATTTCATCATTTTATTGCTCTATGTTGATGACATGCTATTAGTGGGTCACACTACCAAAATAAGTTAAATTAGCGACATAATTAGCGACACTTTGTTAAGACGTCGCTAATATTTTTGATATTGGCGACGTATTTTTTATATTTTGCAAAACGTCACTGATTGCAAAAAGTAGCGACGTTTAATGACTACAATTAATTTGTTGGAAAGTGACGTCGATGAGAAGTCACTGAACATCGCTATATTTTGTAATCAGCGACATATATTTATCGGGTCGCCATTTTATTTATTTTGGCGACGTTAGCGACGTCATTTAATGACGTCGCTAACTGTTTAATATACACAGGACCAACCCCATCCTAAATCCAAAAATTTTACCCCAAATTTTTTTCCCTCCCTCAACCTCCGCTCCCTCCTCGACTGCTCCTCCCCCTCGACTGCCGTTCCCCCATCGAGGCCACCGTCTCTCCCCCTCACCACCGCGAGCTCCTCCTCCTCCGGGCTCCTCCTCCACCGCGAGCTCCTCCTCCTCTCCGGGCTCCTCCTCCACCGATCCTCCCCTCCGCGAGCTCCTCCTCAACCACCTACGCTGACCTCATCCTCCTCTCGATAAACCCTAAGATCTGGTAAACTCTAACCTATATTCTATCTGAGTTTAGACACGACACAGACATAAATATGACATGATACACTGACACGATACACTATATTATATTCGTACACTGACACGATACATTAGATTGTGTGTTATGTCGAATGGACACAAATACGACACAGTACAAACAGACATGGTAACAAAGACATGACATCTATTTTGACGTATCTAGTATATTTTGGAGCATATGTGTCGTATCCAATACGTGTCTAACACAATACAACACGAACATGACACAAACTTTTGGAGTGCCTATGCTACATAGGTTTATGTAATCAGCAACATGAATACTCTCAAATTCAATGTCATGACAATCATGTATCGGACATGATACAAATACTCCAAAATACACTAAGACATGCCAAAACAAGACAGTGTTTGTGTCATAGTATATGTTTTTAGGTACTAAAAAAGCATGCCTACGCTTGTGCCCAGGCAAGAAGCTTGGTGCAAAGGGAGGTTGAGCCTTGCTTTTTCTGAACAAGTGCAACCTTATATAAGGGTCAATAGCATTGTCGACCCTCCTCACATAGGATTCGAAGTGCCTCTGGAGCTTATGACCTAGAAGAAAGCAACGTTGAGCAAAGTTTTTCCACTTTCACAACTATATATGTCCATATATTATCATGTCACCTAGTATGAATTTGACCCTAGTTTCCATCAACAATGGCATCGGTCTTGGTAGTTTTCCTATCATATGTTTCATTCATTGTGATTCCGTAAAATTATAGATCATATTCCTAATTATTGAATCGGAGATGTGGGATTACATCCTCCAAATATCGTATTGGCCTTTGGAGTTGACATAAAATGATAGAAAGCCCAGTATAAAAGCCTAAAACTAAGTCCAAGGAAATCTCATGTCCTAACCTTATATATTAAGAAACATCCACCTGTCTTCCTAGGAGGCCTAAACTTTATGCTTTGGCTTCTTATAAAAATGTTTGAAAAGTAATTTATGTTGTAGTATATAGTTTTTAATGCCCTTCTTTTGTTTTGTTTTGTTTGGTTTGGTTTTGGTTCTTCTTTGACAAAAACATTTTTTTAGAAGAAGTACTCAACCTTAATCACCTAACTCTAACCTTAATCCATTAAATTCCTCTATGCTACCAACTTTCGTATATGGCCTATCTCTAATCTAGCAAGTTGTACGATCCGATGCCTGTCAAATAAAATCAAACTAGTTAGAATGTTATAGATCCGATCTATCTATAAGAGTGTATAGAGTATCCTAGAAGTGTAGGTAAGATTGGTATATCGTATTACATAGAGTGTATAGAGTGAGTATCCTAGTAGTATATAAGATATTTTAGAAGTAAAGTGTCCGTGTCAGTCCGAAGTAAAGTGTCCATGTCAGCCCTTCTCTGAAAAAGTAAGTTTATATCTATAAGCCTTTTTTAGGCTTTTAGAGTTCTATCGATTTTAGAAAAATATGATAAAAGACAAAGAACGAAAGAAGTAAGTAATAGTAAAAAATAAAGAACGAAAATCCTAGAAAAGAAAATTATAATACTTTATCCTTTTATTATTTTCCTGAAATCCGATAGAATTCTGAAAGCCTTAAAAGGCTTGCAGAAGTAAACTTTCTTCGAAGAGAAGGGCTGACATTGAACACGTTACGACATTTATTTAATACTCATGCGTCTATGCATCCATTTGGACAATATAATCAAATAAGTGTCTCTATCTTTGTAGAATTATCTTCAAATAGATATGAATTACTATCTGTGGAATCATTCGTGGATATACAACCGTCATCCTGATGACATGTACGGTGTGCAGGATGAATTCATAGAGGGTGTACAGCAATTCCTGCAGTTTGCCAAGGCGTTCCCTCAGTACATGGACGGTACCAAAATTAAGTGTCTGTGTTTGAGATGTCGTAACTTAAAATATCATCCAAAAGTGGAAGTCACATATCATTTATACTCGAAGAGTTTCACGCCAAATTACTATCAGGGGAGCGTGTACGAAGAACTTGTGTCTTTAGCATCGGAGTATAAGCCTTATGTGGATGTCCACAATAATGCTGCTTATGACGATGGGTTGGTGAACATAGTTTTTTATGCGACGGGGCCTAGTTTCGATCCGAACAATCATGATGTACCTGAGGGGGCACCGAACTCTGATGCTGTAAAGTTCATGGAGTTGCTAGAGAATACAAGGACTCCATTATATCTTGGTTGTGAGGATCATTCACCGTTGGAGGTGGTTACAAGATTGTTGAGCATCAAGTACGATTTTAACATGTCGTAAGATTGCTACAACCGACTTATGGAGTTGATTATAGAAATATTGCCTGAGGGTGCTAAGTTGCCTAAAGACTTTTACCGGTCTAAGAGGATGGTGAGATCGGTTTGGATGGGATACAAAAAAATTGATGCATGTCGCAACGGCTGCATGTTGTACTACAAAGACGACAAGGATGAAGATGCCTGCAGATTTTGTGGTGTTGATCGCTACAAGGGTAGTAGTAGAGAAAAGTCTGTCGATGCAAGGAAGCCTACCAATTTGATGCACTACTTGTCGTTGACGTCGTATGGTTGCAGCGGTTGTTTATGGTGAAGGAAACTGCAGAAAACATGAGTTGGTATAATCAGGAATAGATCGAAGGAGTATTGGATCACCCATCTGATGGAGAAGCATGGAAGCACTTTGATTGAGAGTATCCAAATTTTGCTTCTGATCCGCGTAATGTCAGATTGGGTCTCTGCTCTAACGGTTTTACCCCATTCAGACTTTCGGGATCCTAGTATTCGTGTTGCCGGTGATCGTCACTCCGTACAACCTACCGCATTGAATGTGCATAAAGACTCCGTATATATTCCTCACCGTTATTATCCCAGGTCCGAACAATCCAAAATGGAACATCGATGTGTATTTACAGCCATTGATTGATGAGTTGAATCAGCTGTGGGAAGTACGTTCCAACACGTATAATGTTTCTAGAAAACAAATTTTTTAGATGCGGGCAGCACTTATGTTAACCATCAAAGACTTTTTGGCCTATGGAATGTTATAAGGATGGAGCACGCATGGACGTCTTTCAAGTCCGAATTGTATGGACCATACTAAGACTTTCCGTTTGAAACACGAAGGCAAACCGAGCTTCTTCGATTGTCATCGACAATTCCTGCCGAAGGATCATCCGTACCGGAGGAACATGAATGTTTTCATGCTGGCTTTGTGGAAAAGGCTAATCCACCGCCAAGGTGGCCCGGGTACCTGATATGGGAAGAGGTAAAAGATTTAACGAGAGCTATTGAAGAGCGTGCTAAGGGCTACAAGTGTGACAGATTTGGTCGCACTCATAACTGGACGAAGAGGAGTATATTCTGGGATCTGCCATATTGGAGCACCAATTTGATTAGACATAACCTTGATATTATGTATATCGAGAAGAATGTGTTTGACAACATAATTAATACTATAATGGACGTAAAGGGGGAAGACGAAAGACAATCCAAAGGCTAGATTGGACTTGGAAGAAATACGTAGATATCCTGCATTGCATTTGATAGAGGAGGGGAATGGGATGTTGAAGCAGCCTAAGGCAATTTTCTCACTGGAGAAGGAGGATAAAGCGAGACTTTGCAGGTGGATTCAATGTCTAAAATTTTCAGACGGATATGTTTCAAACTTGAGAAGATGCATCGACCTCAAGGAGAACAAACTGACAGGTATGAAGAGCCATGATTATCACATATTCATGGAAAGGTTAATTCTGATTGCATTTCGAGAATTCTTATCCCAGGTTGTTTGGGATCCATTGACCAAGCTTAGCATATTCTTCAGAGATCTTTGTTCTACTAAGTTGCTCGTCGATCGTCTAGAAAAGCAGGAGAACGATATTGCGGTAATATTGTGCAAGCTCGAGAAGGTATTTCCTCCTGGATTCTTTGACTCCATGGCGTATTTGCCAATTCATCTATCCTATGAGGCACGTGTTGGTGGGCCCATCGGTTATTGGTGGATGTACCCGTTTGAGCGGCATTTGAACCACCTAAAAAGGGAGGTGAAAAATAAAGCTCGGGTCGAAGGTTCTATTTGTGAAGCCTATATTCTTGAAGAGATTACAAACTTCTGCTCGACATATTTCAAACCTCATGTTGCTACGAATAGAACGAGGGCTCCGAGAAACGACGACGGTTAACATAAGTGCTGCCCGCATTAGAACAAGAAATGATACGTCATTTTCCTTCTTGGTTGAGCAAATATGTAAGCAGCTCGGTAACTACTGGTCTCTTATAATGCAACTGCGTAATAAATAACTTACTATCTCTTCTTTGGTATTCAGGTCGATCGTCTAATTTCACCCGAGATTGAATTAATTAGAACTCTTGCCAAGGGACCGATTATTGCTGTTAAAATATGGCCAAGTTACTGTGTGAATGTCTTTAGGTTCAAGTCGACAAATGCTCCGATCAAAGACAGCTTCCTGGATCTTGATTCCACGAAAAAAGTTATTTGTGTATCAAATCTTCGAACTACAAAGACGTCGATCCAGGAAATAATTTCTTTGGCATCTTGTGAGAGATTGTGGAGTTGACATATAATTATGGCAGAGAACCTGCAAAGATCGTGTTGTTCAAGTGTGAATGGTTCGATCCGATTGAAAATTAAGGTTGAAAATTTGACAAGCATGGTCTTGTGGATATAAACTACAAGCGTAGATATCAAGGCTACGAACCATTTGTCCGATCAACTCAGGTTCAGCTCATGTACTTCACAGCTTATCCGAGATGGAGAGCAAAGAAATCTGACTGGTGGGCAGTATGCAAGACTAAAGCTAGAGATACTTTTGATATTGACGAAAAAGCTTATCAGGAGGACGAGCTACCTCTTGTAACAAGTATTGTTGATGTAGACTCTACAGAAGTTACGCATTACACGACTAATGTAGAAGATGTAGAATTATCCAAAGAGGAAGACAAAGCCGACGAAGGCGAAGATGAAAGTGAAGATGAGGAAGAAGAGGAAGATGAGGTCGAGGAAGACGAACAAGATAAATATTCTGAAGATGATTGAGAGAGATGTACTTTCATTTTCTTATTATGTAGAGTTGGTTATTATCTAGTATTGGTTACTATCTGAACTTAAATGTTTCTTGTAGAATATACTATCTGGACTTAGATGTTGCTTATAGAATGTACTATCTGAATTTAGATGTTTCTTGGAGAATATACTATCTGGACTTAGATGTTTCTTGTAAAATGTATCATCATATGTTGTCTTGGTTATTATCTTGTCTTTATTGTCAGGTATGATAGGTCGTCGCGGATCGTTCTGCATGTCAGGTATAACAGGACTTAGATGTCTCTATTATTTGTTGTATCATTATATGTTGTTATCAGGTATGACAGGTCATCGCGGATAGTTCTGCATGTACCGACGTGGGAGAGGACAGGGTTCTCCTTCGGTACCTCCTACTGGTACTGGCAGATTATATGGACGAGGCATAATTCTCGGTAAAATGATTTTTTGACGTGATCACAAGATTAGGATACTATAGAGAATAGAAAAATATCCCTGTGTATACCGTAAGATCCAAAGCCAAAATAGTGAAAGTTCTGTAAGTTTGGTAGCCTGCCTCCCAACCTAGTATCCTGTGGCCCTTGTGATCTATTAACAAGGAATTAACTAACACTAATAGGTTTACTTAGAAAATAGAACTTAGAAGTCCATAACCTATTAGTCGACCAAGGCCTTAGAGATAGGAAGATTATAGGAAGACTGTATAAGCAAGAATACCAGGTAAGGTTTTGATTATCTCAAAACTCGAATTACTATCTCCTCCTTACAAAATCTCGCGTACTTGTACTTCGACTATCTTGACCAATACTGCTATTACAGCCTAGTTTTGCAAGCTTACTCTTTTATCAAGCTTGATTCAAGACATATGTTTATTGGGGACGCCCGCTAACATATTGTCTAATCAGAATCATTGTATTACGTTCTGATCATATAACACCCACTTTTCTAAAATGAGGGTAATTTTGAACTTTTGTAAAAGTTTATTATTTAATAATAGGATTTATGATTTATAGGAATTTTTTTAATTAATTTAATACTATTTAAAATTTCTGAATAATAATTTTTGATGTGTTAGCTAGTGAACCCTTGAACTATTGAGGCTAGAGACTAACCATGACCATGGGGACCTAACCATGTGATTAGAATGACTATTTATAACTTTTAGGCTAAGGGTATTTTGGTCATTTTGTGACTGTTGAATTATTTAGGATTTTGATTAATTGGTGAATTTTAGATTATTTAATAATATTTAAATTGATGTATTATGATTTTGGTCATTTTTCATATTTTAATATTTTGGAAAAAATTTATATTTTTAATATTGTTTTTATTGGATTTGTTTAGTCGGGTTTGAGTTTCGTCTCGTTCCAACTTGTATTGTGACCCGGGTAGCTTGAACTCTAGATGGGACACAATATTAAGTTAAGCATGGCACACAAGACCCAACATTAAGTTAGTTAATTAAACTAATTTTTATCATGTTAGAATGGTTAAGTTAGAGACTCAAAACTAGATCATTTTGACCCAAACTTGAACGTAGTCTAGACTTAACCATATGAGACTAGAGAGGGGCAATTAGGACAATTTCCATTAGCCCTAATGGACTCTTTATGGCAGCCACCTTTAGGAGAGAATGATTCATTTCATTCATTACAATCTTGCCTCTTTATTTTTCTTTTGTTCTTCCCCAATTTTAGAGAGCCTTCTCATTGATTTGATCTCCAACTCAAATCATTCCTTCACCAAACCTTCCCTTAATCATTCCAATTCTCCAAGGGAAGGGTGCTACCAAGGATTGGAAGAGGCGTGCAAGGAGGAGTGTCCACTTTGAGGGATCTTCGTATCGGAGCCGTGTCCTAAAGGATTTCATTAGAATTCCACTCCCAATAGGTAAAACCCATCATCTAAACCGATTTTCTTTGCATATAAATTAGTTTTGAATCCGTAGGATCCATCCTCATGCATGTGTCCCATTTAGATTCAAATTTGAGACCATTTGGAGCTCTCTTGAGGATTTTAGATATGTGTCTTGTGTCCTACTTGATAGATCCTAAATTAGGACATCCCATGTGTATGTATGTATGATAATAGTTTAAATAAATATTTAAATTTAGTTTTATAATGTTTAGAGAGTGGATTGATCTTAGTTAGGATGGTTAGAATGACTTTCATTTGGATACCTATGTTTGTATCCAAGTATCTTGGCCTATATGTGTTCTTTTGTCAAATCAGTCATAATTTTTATCCACATTTTTATTAACCAAAGTAACTTAGAAATATCATAACTTTTAGCTTAGAACTCCGATTTATCTCCCATTTTTTAAAAGAACCGTATCGAAGTTAGCTTTCCAAATATATATTTTAATAAGCCAAATTCTTTCTATAACTTTCTGTAGAATTATTTGAGTGTCAGCTGTACGAAAGACGAACGTATTTCGGTATTTTCGCGATTTCGGGAGCTTTCGGACACGAAAATACGATCTGTTTAAAGTTTCGGAAACCTAACACAAAGGGCTACGACATATTTTAATCCTAGAATTTAGTAAATGCCCAATTGGTACAGTATTGGTTTTAAGTAGAAGAGTGACTATACGATATATGCATTTTATATAACCTATGAGCCTATGTAGTATGGATATTAAATGAATATAGAGTATGTAATGAATGATATGTTAGATGAATGAAATGATATATATATATGATATATATTCTTTGCACATTAATGTACATATATGGTCGGATGCAAGCATGAATGAATGGAGGAAATACATGTATATAGGTAATATAGAATGTAATATATAAATGCAAGCATGCAAGATAATGTATTGTATCCATATATGATGTATTCAACTTAAAGATAATGTAATATATGAAAGGAATGAATGATAATATATAACATGATATGTAAGGTAATACAAGGTATGAAATATATGATGTGTGCATGTTTGTATGTCTCTATGTTAATGTATGAAATGATATGAATATACAATGTATGCATATGTATAAAACATGTAGGTAATGCATCGATGCATGAATGAAATGAATGTTGCAATATGTTAATACAAATACAAGTATCTAAAATGCATGAATGTATGTATAATATAATACAAGTATACATGTATGTATCATGTAAATGTAATATACATGATATGTATGTATGCATGTATACAAGGTAAGTATGTATGTATTTCTATAAACTGAGTTAACCTATAACCTTTTACACACATGCATTCATACACCCTTTGACATCATGTATCCCATGTCACATACACCTACCTATCACTAAATTTTAGAACATTAACACATATCCTTTCACACATATGCCAAACACACACATACTCACTTACTCTTTTACCTCTCTTTCTCTCTCTCTCTCTCTCTCTCTCTCTCTCTCTCTCTCTCTCTCTCTCTCTATATATATATATATATATATATATATATATATATATATATATATATATATGTGCCTATATATATAGCTTTCCTATATATATCTATGTATATGAATATGTGAATAGTGATGCATATATATATATATATATATATATATATATATATATATATATATGTGTGTGTGTGTGTGTGTGTGTGTGTGTGTGTGTGTGCGATGTACATATAAGTAGCCTATATGTTATGAGTGTACTACAATATATTAGATATATATATTGTTATGTGTATATGTGTTTGTGGTTTGGCTTAGGCATAATATAGCCTATAGCCTAGGGCTCTTAGCCTATGGTGTGTCTGTTTGCCTAGTGAGAGTTTAGTTAGACTTGTTTAGTCTTGATTAGGCCTAGAATAGACTAGTTAGACTAGTATAGACTTGTTTGGTTTAGGTTTGACCTAGTTGACCTAGTTTGACTAGTCTAGTTGACTAGGGTTGACCAAAGGTTGACTTTAGCCTAGATTGACCCCAAACTTTATGTAGATGCATTGTAGCAGTCTATTTCCTTATTTTAGACTTGTTGTGACTTGTACTGTTCTATAGGAGATAGACACGACTCCTCGGACAGTATATTCTCTTCGGACATTCAGGATACCAGGCGAGTACATTCTCTGATCATTTTATATCTTATTTAGAATTATATTTCCTGCTTTAGATTATCTTACTTGATGCTGACACATTGGTAACACGGAATAGTACTATATGGATCCCTTCATGAGATGTTATCCCTCTCGGAAGCATCAGATACTTTTGTCTTGTGTGTTCCACTTACATCACGTATCTTATGCTTCTATTATCATGAATCTTCGGGAATCAGCTAGTGACTCATGTACCCTCATGATCACCGAGCCTTCACGAATTAATTCATGAATCACCCTTATAGGCAACGTAGTATAATCATGAATCTTAACGTAACTTGAATGGATCTTTGTGTATTGATTGGGGATGGGGGAGTATAAATGAACATGTGAATAAATCCAAGTAGTGTAATCATGAATCAATTTCCAAGTAGTGTAATCATGAATCAGTCCTTAGCCATTCATATGTTTATCCAGTACTCTGAATCACTAGCACTGTCTTTCTTTATATATATCATAGATATTTACTTACAGTCTCTCTTTTACATTATGCTATTTCTTCAGATCCTGTATTTTATTCTCTAGCATGATTACATTTTCTTTCCTATTATAACTTGTTGAGATGTATTGTGCTCGCTCCTGTCCTGACTGGACCTGTTGATAAATTTTACAGATAGCCTGGAGGTTGCCTGCTAGCCTAGAGGAGACACAGTAGAGGTTTTATAGATAGCTAGGCTTTTGCTCATAGTTTATTTTCAGTTGTCTTGAGTTGTATTTATGGATTACTGTATTTGAGCTTTGAGATGTATTTCTGGGTTGTGTATCTTAGACACTTAGACTTCTATCTGTTGTATCCCTTTTGGATTTCATGTTTTATCTATCTTCCATTATGCTCTACCTTAGATGTGATTGAGACTGTATCTGTTATGTCACCCCCATTCGGGGAGTATAAATTGTTTAGCTTTATATTGTTAGGTGTTGTGACCTTAGGACAGCGTTCTACCGCCGACACTGCGGCGTAGGCTGGACGTACCCACTTCTCGTGCCCTTACTCTAGGGAGCAGATCGTGACACATTTTTAGTGGTAGCCCATGCAGGTCGAGTTTATATAGTGGTATTCGAACTAGAGTATCACTACAGCCTGCAGTAGGATTAGGATATTTTTGAGGGTACTCAATCACACTAGAAAAACTCTTAATCAGATTTATTTTATCTAAATTTGTTGTTTATTGTCTTCACTTGAATATAAACTGTCCTCCTTTGAATTTTCGCTTCATTCCCAGTAATTGCTTCTTGTTTTGATATGTCTTTATGATGGTTATGGAGACATGATCTCATCGCTCCGGTCCGGGGTATACTATCGAGAGGCTGGCCACCTCTCGTCCTGTTCATCAGGGCCTCCAGACCGCAGCTCCTATTGTGCTGACTCAGATTAGCATTTCTGCTACATTGGAGGTGCACCTCTGTCTGTACAGAGACTTTCTCCCATCATTTCCGATTTCTCTCAGTAGCAGCGGTTCATGCAGCATCATCAGCAGACCAGGGGAAACCAGCAGGGCGAGCTATCGTCAGGGCATTCGAGGATGCACAGACCATTAGAGATCTTGCTGCAAGTTCCATTCTTCTCTATTCCATTCCCGCAATTGTCTCTTATAACTATCTTGAAATTCGATTCCATCTGTTCCTTGTTGACTGATCAATTTGTTCTATTGTTCCTGTGTTATGTTTGCTTTTTTCTTCTGAAAAAAATTATATGGGCTAGGTCACCTCAGTTATGGGATCTAGAATCTTCGATAGTCATGTTAGCTGGCATAGTGAGGACATATAGTCAGATTTTGGACCTATTTCTCGGGTGTAGAAATGTAAAGTTTTTGCCGTCGCATGCGGCAATGCGGAAATTTTAAATACCATGAACCCAGAGGTATGTACCTTAGTCAAGGACTCTGTGATTATCGTAGCCTTGCTTACTAGTATGATGAGAATTTGGAGCACCATGATTTTGGATAGACGCATATGATTATCAGATTGTACCTTAAATGCTCTTGAACAAGTTTTCTCTACTTTTGTTCAGTCTTTCAAAAAAAAATTTGTTTTATTTATTTTGTTTCTCATTATTTAACTTACGAGTAGGAGTAGCTTTAGCTGTATTATAAACCTTTGTGTAACTTCTTACTATGAATCTCTTCTTAAAATAATGAATCGATGATTTTGCTAGACCTTATCTTGGATTTGATATTATAGCTCTAGTTTCAAAATGGTTCCTTCTTTTAAACAGATAAGCAGAACAGATTTTATCGTTATTTCCTTCTTGCTATTATTCTTGTATTAAATAATAATAATAATAAAACTGTCTTGATTACATCAATCACCTGCTTTGCAGTCTTGGTAGGAATCTAAATGTTGGTCTTGATATAGAATTTGATTTTTATATTGGGACATGAGAATATATATAGTGGACACAGACACTTTGTCTGACACGTATGCATGCTACACTTTGATTATCAACCCATCTAAATGCATATTAATATGTTGTTGATATTTAAATTCTCAAAACCCCAATATTCTGATACAGTACAGTATCAGAGACTGGTTCTCTACTTTTCCAGTTTAAATTCATAATTTAAATATAAATTTCATGTTATTAGTTTTGTTTACATCACTGCACATGTATCTTATACACAAGGTTTTAATTCTTAAAGAAATTGTTTGAGTTTTGTGTTTGAACTCGTCAAATCTGAGACTATGTGCATATTAACCCTTATACTGGATTTTAAATATTAGTTCAAATTACTGTTTTTAAATTTAATATTTTGAGGTATATACATTGTTGTATGTAGGGATATAATGTTAGGTTTCATATTTTTATATGTTAGGTTGTGATAAACATTGGGTTGGTTTGATGTTCGAATTTTTCCAAATCCTAAAACTGAATACATGTTAACATTTTTTCACATTGATTTAAATGTTTAGTTCATTTTCAGATTTAATATGTAATGTTAAATTGAATTGAATGATTGAACCCTTCATTTTAAGTTATAACCCCTGTACTCATGACACTCTACACTAATGTACACTAATGTTCACAACTGCCATGTAAACCTAACCCTTCATCTCTATGTTATGTTCATATATCTATATAGGTATATAAATATATATATATTTTTTTTTATATAGGTATATATATATTTTTTTTTTTTTTATATATATAGTTTATGCATACATGTTATAATGTATATAGATACATAACTAAATCTCTACCTTTCTATACATATAGATATATGTATATATATGGTTAGCCATGCATGTTATGAGTAAATAGGTTGTGCATTGTAGATTGTTTAACCAATATGCCATGAGTAGTGTAACTTGATAGCTATTGTTTTGAAACCCAAATCCTCCTATACACTTTCATGTATATTTCACACACACACACACACACACACACACACACACACACACACACACACGTCTACTATCTAACCCTATGAACATGTCCACATACACCCATACACACACTAACCACATAACCTTTACATAATGCTAGCTTTTCCCTCTCTAACGCTCTCTCTTTCTCTCTCTCTCCTCTCTCTCTCTCTCTCTCTCTCTCTCTTTCTCTCTCTCTCTCTCTCTATATATATATATATATATATATATATATATATATATATATATATATATATATATATATATATATATATATTGTGATTGGATTTCAATGCAATTGACTTTCATTCTTTAACTTTTGATTTTGATTTTTCTTCGAATAGTACCCCTTATAGATAATTGGTAGTTATCTTATTTTATTTTCTGATAAGTACCAGTTTTGATATAGGATGGTAGACTGCCTTACAGTTTTGATAATTTGTTATTTCTGTATCTTTTCCAGTTTAACACCCCCGATTGCTTGTATGTTTGATACCATATGACCCTTTTGGTTAGTATGACTAGTATACCTAGATGAGACTTTCACTACCACCATATGCCATGACCCCGTATGACATCCTTTTTAATCGTATGATTTAGGTAAGTTCTGAGACCATCATTGTTGGGGACAAGACTCTAGAAGAAGTACGACCATTTTAATTTCGAGGACGAAATTTCCTAAGGAGGGTAGACTTGTAACACCCACTTTTCTAAAATGAGTGTAATTTTAAACTTTTGTAGAAGTTTATTATTTAATAATAGGATTTATGATTTATGAAAAAATTTTAATTAATTTAATACTATTTAAAATTTCTGAATTATAATTTTTGATGGGTTAGCTAGTGAACCCTTGAACTATTGAGCCTAGAGACTAACCATGACCATGGGGACCTAACCATGTGATTAGAATGACTATTTATAACTTTTTAGGCTAAGGGTATTTTTGTCATTTTGTGACTGTTGAATTATTTAGAATTTTGATTAATTGGTGAATTTTAGATTATTTTAATAATATTTAAATTGATGTATTATGATTTTTGTTATTTTTCATACTTTAATAATTTGGGAAATTTTATATTTTTAATATTATTTTTATTGGATTTGTTTAGTCGGGTTTGAGTTTTGTCTCGTTCCAACTTGTATTGTGACCCGGGTGCCTTGAACTCTAGATGGAACCCAATATTAAGTTAAGCATGGCACACAAGATCCAACATTAAGTTAGTTAATTAAACTAATTTTTATCATGTTAGAATGGTTAAGTTAGAGACTCAAAACTAGATCATTTTGACCCCAAACTTGAACCTAGTCTAGAATTAACCATATGAGACTAGAGAGGGACAATTAGGACAATTTTCATTAGCCCTAATGGACTCTTTATTGCAGCCACCTTTAGGAGAGAATGATTTATTTCATTCATTACAAACTTGCCTCTTTTATTTTCCTTTTGTTCTTCTCCAACTTTAGAGAGCCTTCCCATTGATTTGATCTCCAAATCAAATCATTCCTTCACCAAACCTTCCCTCAATCATTTCTATTCTAAAAGGGAAGGGTGCTACCAAGGATTGGAAGAGGAGTGCAAGGAGGAGTGTCCACTTTGAGGGATCTTCGTATCGGAGCCGTGTCATAAAGGATTTCATTGGGATTCCACTCCCAATAGTAAAACCCATCCTCTAAATCGATTTCCTTTGCATATAAATTAGTTTTGAATCCGTAGGATCCATCCTCATGCATGTGTCCCATTTAGATTCAAATTTGAGGCCATTTGGAGCTCTCTTGAGGATTTTAGATATGTGTCTTGTGTCCTACTTGATAGATCCCAATTAGGACACCCCATGTGTATGTATGTATGATAAAAGTTTAAGTAGATATTAAATTCAGTTTTATAATGGTTAGAGAGTGGATTGATCTTAGTTGGGATGGTTAGAATGAGTCTCATTTGGATACCTATGTCTGTATCCAAGTATCTTGGCCTATATGTGTTCTTTTGTCAAATCCGTCATAATTTTTATCCACGTTTTTATTAACCAAAGCAACTTAGAAATGTCATAACTTTTAGCTTGGAACTCTGATTTATCTCTCATTTTTTTTAAAAGAACCGTACCGAAGTTATCTTTCCAAATATATATTTTAATAAGCCAAATTCTTTCTGTAACTTTCTGTAGAATTATTTGAGTGTCAGCTGTACAAAAGACGAACGTGTTTCGGTATTTTCGCGATTTCGGGAGCTTCCGGATACGAAAATGCGATCTGTTTAAAGTTTTGGAAAGCTAACACAAAGGGCTACGACATACTTAAATCCTAGAATTTAGTAAAGCCCAATTGGTATAGTATTAGTTTTACGTAGAAGAGTGACTATACGATATATGCATTTTGTGTAACCTATGAGCCTATGTAGTATGGATATTAAATGAATATAGAGTATATAATGCATGATATGTTAGATGAATGAAATGATATATATATATGATATATATTCTCTTTATATTAATGTATATATATGGTCGGATGCAAGCATGAACGAATGGAGGAAATACATATATATAGGTAATATAGAATGTAATATATGAATGCAAGCATGCAAGATAATGTATTGTATCCATATATGATGTATTCAACTTAAAGATAATGTAATATATGAAAGGAATGAATGATAATATATAACATGATATGTAAGGTAATGCAAGGTATGAAATATATGATGTGTGCATGTTTGTATGTCTCTATGTTAATGTATGAAATGATATGAATATACAATGTATGCATATGTATAAAACATGTAGGTAATGCATAGAAGCATGAATGAAATGAATGTTGCAATATGTTAATATAAATGCTAGTATCTAAAATGCATGAATGTAAGTATAATATAATACAAGTAAACATGTATGTATCATGTAAATGTAATATACATGATATGTATGTATGCATGTATACAAGGTAAGTATGTATGTATTTCTATAAACTGAGTTAACCTATAACCTTTTACACACATGCATTCATACACCCTTTGACATCATGTATCCCATGTCACATACACCTACTTATCACTAAATTTTAGAACATTAACACATATTCTTTTACACACATGCCAAACACACACATACTCACTTACTCTTTTACCTCTCTTTCTCTCTCTATATATATATATATGTATGTGCCTATATATATAGCTTTCCTATATATATCTATGTATATGAATATGTGAATAGTGATGCATATATATATATGGGATGTACATATAGGTAGTCTATATGTTATGAGTGTACTACAATATATTAGATATATATATTGTTATGTGTATATGTGTTTGTGGTTTGGCTTAGGCATGATATAGCCTATAGCCTAGGGATCTTAGCCTATGGTGTGTCTGTTTGCCTAGTGAGAGTTTAGTTAGACTTGTTTAGTCTTGATTAGGCCTAGAATAGACTAGTTAGACTAGTATAGACTTGTTTGGTTTAGGTTTGACCTAGTTGACCTAGTTTGACTAGTCTAGTTGACTAGAGTTGACCAAAGGTTGACTTTGTCACGCCCCGATCCCGGAGGATCGAAAACAAGCCACTGGGCGTGATGCCGAACAAGTCTAGATTGCACTTGTACAAGGCAAACCATTACAGTTTTTGGTAATTCTCAGAAAACATCGATAACGCAGCGGAACCAAGCAGATAAATTAAAGTCACACAATAATATAAAGGAATGTATCTCTTTATTGATAATCAAAATGGATTATAAGACTTGCAGCGGAATACAGAGTTTATAATTGATTACAAGACTCGCAGCGGAATACAGAGTTTACAACTATTTACAAGGCTCTTAAATAGCCGACTGAATGTATACACTTTCCCTTTAGGCTACAAATGAATATACCGACTTCTTTACAATGAACTTGCCAATATGGCTACAATCTCACTGGTACATCTGAGTTCCTCTGTTCCATACATTATGTCCTGTATAGCAGAAGACATCGTCTTGAAAGAAGAGCTTTTGCACACCCATCCGATTCATCGATGCCAAGCACTGATTCACAGGATTTCCCCCAAGCAAACACCTGTAATATTGCCCACAACGTGGGTCAGTACATCATCAATGTATTGGCGAGCGGTGCTGGCCCAACTCACCTAACAAGACAACACTAAGTAATCATGTTACAGAACATTATTAACAGTGGTCTTTCTCGTTGTCTTAGGGTCAATTTTATGTTATAGCCGACAAGAAGTAAAGCATGCAAATCTCATAGCCAACATAATCTAAAGCATACTGTTATCACCATTTGGTGATTCTTACCCATGGTCGTGTAGCCATCCATGTACATTTATAATACTTACTCTGCCTGCACAAGACATTGTTAGGAACAATATCATGATTCAATATGATTATCACCGTTCAGGTGAATTCTTACCAAAAGCCGACATCCTTTCCTGTATTTGAGTAATAACTTACTCTGCCTGCATAAGACATCATTAGCACCTGACCTATCTATATGAAGGTCACTGGCGACACGCCATCCTGGACCGTCTTACAGGTATACAGTGCCCTTGCCAGTGCAGGTAGCTAGCCCCACTGCAAGTCCTGTATACCATGCTACTACTTCAGCACTGCTACTACTTCAGCATTGGTTTCCCCTAGGACGAACCGGGTTCCATGGCCCAGGAATACCGTTCGAGAAACCACCTTGTCGACAAGTTTTCCATGACCATGCAACTATATGCAACTTATCTAAGAAGAAAACATATAATGCATGATAAAGAAAACTAAGCAAAACCATCATTCTCATTCGTATTTCCATCTTGCCATCTAGCCATCTTGCCTTGAGCCAATGCTCACATTATTATCTGCCCAATCCAGGGTCTTGGCGTAATCAACATTCTACATCGACGACAGGATAATAGAATGTTGTTACCCAATGCCTTGCCACATCTTTGATACCATACATCTTTTCAACCAACTCAGTGTACTCACCGCCCAATTCCTGGGACTTAGCATCTGTTTAGCATGCATTCATTCAAATGCAATTCAAGCATACTCACTGCCCAGTTCTTGGGTCTTAACATCTTGTTTTGCCATCTATTCATTGAGCCAAAGCTCGATATACTCACCGCCCAAGTATTTGGGACTTTGCCTTCACTTGTCATGTAATTCATCGCAACAGCGTACAAGCATACAATTCATTTAGCCACAACAGTTTACGTTCAGGTGATTATTATCTTTTA
This sequence comes from Iris pallida, assembly GCA_029216955.1. Taxonomy (NCBI): domain Eukaryota; kingdom Viridiplantae; phylum Streptophyta; class Magnoliopsida; order Asparagales; family Iridaceae; genus Iris; species Iris pallida. The sequence continues at coordinate 16,554,910 of JANAVB010037020.1, forward strand.
TTATCTTTCCAAATTCCATGCAAGGTGTTATTGAACAACACAATAAGAACATAGCACACTATCCTTTATTTTAAGCGTGAAGCTAAAGGATCTTTGAAGGGTTCAACACTACTCACATTCATAGAACGATTCCCACCACGATCGTATAGACTTCCAAACGATCCTTCATATAATCCCAAGTCCAACAAGGCTTCGTCGAACCAACCATCCATCATAAGGCATCTTGCGGGTCGGGGCGTTACAATATATACCACCCAGAAAAAGTTTCGTCCTCGAAACTTAAAACAAAACTCATCCCCAAAACTTCCATCGACTTTTCATGAAACTTCTCAACGATCAACTTATCCCATTTAATATTTCTCCGCAATCTTCCGATTGATTTCAAGTAATGTACCGTCTCGTTACAGTATCTCAATTGATTCAATATAGTTTATCATCTTTGATATTTCCTCCGACACTCGTGCAAATCCTTAGCACATAATAATCCTTCTCGTGGCTTCGTTTGAATTCAGCATACCACTTAATTGGAATCATACACATATTTTAGGCATCCCCGAAATACATGCACTTTAGCCAAGTTCAGTGATAGAGAAGGCGAATGAGCTACGGTGTAACTTCCTTCCCGAACATCAATAATTCTCTTCGAACATCTCGTATAATCCCACTTGTTTATTCAATATTCCAACCAACTAATAAGACAATAGATGTTGCCAATTCCGACTCGATAAATTTTCCACAATCGATTCCAACGTTTCCAAAATATTTTGACTTAGATGTATCAAGTATTCCTTTCAAGTTCATTGTCATCCATGCCACCAAAGTTGATAAATCCTATTGCCATATTTCATTTCGATACCCCGATTCTCCTCGATCAAATCTTGTACTCATCATCGTTCGCATCCATATACTTTGTTTGCAACTTGTAAATTTCCCAATCATGATCCATCTTCCAAATCATACCATCCTTCAAATTGTACCACAATTCCACTCTAGCAACATTTCTTACTGTACTCCAACATTTTTTCGTATTGATCAAGCCAACATATTATCCTCTCGCATAAGCAACTCTCATATCCAGCAGCATTAATCCCGAGGGTCATTCCTATTCATCTTCGCTCTCGCCGATCTCGGCTACATGTACTATTCAATTCTGTCATTACACTTATCCTCGATTTTGATCCGATTAATAAAATTATCCCAACTGTCTCAAAGCACTACCAACAATTTTCGTACCTCAATATCAATCAATCAAATCCAACTAGTCCCAACAATTCCCAACATTCCAACAAAGGCAACTCAATTTCCGAAACCAGCATGATCCGTCATCCTATCCAACATTATAACATCAAATTTCCCAAATATCCATTCCATTCCGAAGCCTACCTTCCAATACATCTTACTCATTCCGACTATACTCATGCAACATCAATAGGGACATCCTACGATTTTCCAACAGTCAACTTAGCATACAGTCAAGTCTCTACGATCAGCTAATCTAAGCTAAACCAGACATTCAGCTAACTCATATGAGATGGATAGCTATCAGGGACATACTTATCTCTCATCTTAGAGGCAACCAATTCTCAACATAGGGCAACTCTATGGTCTGACCAACTTAGGGACATGGGACACCACCCCAATCTTATAAACTTATTTCCAACACGGACAACTGAAGAACATAGCCAACCAATCTGAAACTTAAGCAACCAACCAACATTCTAAGCAACCAACCGACACTCTAGGCAACCAACCAACAATCTAGGCAACCAACCGACACTCTAGGCAACCAACCGACATTCTATGCAACCAACCGACAATCTAGGCAACCAACTAACAATCTAGAGTCAAGTCTTTCTACTCGTACTCATACTCGGGTCATACACAACGAAGTCTCATTCTAGACTTACCCACAACCGACCAACTCTATCTGGCAATTCTATCCAACAATTCTTATGGGTCAATCCCGAAGCTATCATATAAAACTTATCAATCGAATATCCAGACTTTCAATTTCCACTTGCATAGACATAGCATCACTTGTTCAATTCGACTTGCATCCTCATATCGTACTCAAATATCTATTACATCGGGCCAACTATTTCGAGTCATCATCCGACATTGCTATCTCAATAGTTTATCACTTATGATCTCTTTCCTACGGTCTCTTTGCAGCATATTTATTTTCCATATTCTTAGATCATCGATACGGTCTGTACTCTCTTAACCAACAAAATAAGGCAACTATATAATCATATTTCTTCCGAAGCATCCTTTATAGATTTTCTAGCACCCAATACAGTCATCTCTTAGCAATTCACGTTAACCATCAATATTTGTTTTGCATCATCTTCTTGTGATTCCATAAGAAGATTTACTATTCATGCACCGATCCAATCTCTATATCACCAATCATCTAGCATTCGTGCATCGGTCATCTTAGCGGACATAACATAACTCATTAGCTAAGTCATAATCTCACAATTCTTATATTCCATCAAACTTGTTATTTATGCGACAACATCATCTACCGACATGGTCTATTACATATCGTTGCACCTCGATACCTATTGGTATCCCAGCCATTCGACTATCGTAAGAAACATCTACTCTTTTATGCATCAAGGGACAAGTACTCATTCTCTATGCCTCAAAATAGTCAAGGGTCATAACTTGTTAATTCGGTACATCAATTTCTTTCAAGCACACGGCACCACGTGCTAAGATAATCTATCCCTCAATCACATTCTCAATCTTTTCGGTCGTTGATGCAACTCTCTCTGCATCATCTAAATCATTTCCAACATCCCGATAAGCGTCTAACATTACCATCAATTCTATCGATATCCAACATGCAATTTCTTTTACTCAATTCCGACATTGTTTAATATTCGGTCCAAAGTTGTTCTCGCAAAATCTTTCAATAGCAACATCACACCATCATACCAAGCCTACAATCCTTATTTTACCCAACTGATTCAAGTACTCCACCTGAATCTAAAATTTTGTTTTCTTCCCAACCAAGTCATTTATTTTATATTCTCAATTCTCTTATTACCCAACATAATGCTAACCGACAAGGTCTAGCGATGGTTCATCTGAACACATCAAAAATCTCACAACGGGTCATCCAACTTAATCATCAAGGGACATTCCTAGCCGACATGTATCATTCGTAAGCTCAGCTACGATTCGATACCACCCAATACCTTATAGGTAAAGCAATCACAAAACCATAAACACATCAAGGGTCAAGGAACATCTTATCACTACGAGGGTATATACAATATACCACTCAGAGCTCAAGCCATTCCCAACACAATATTCCCTCGCATCAAACCAACGTCCCATATGGATAATCCATCCCGCAGTGGTTATGCTGACCACAAATACTGACTCATGATTCTGTCGATTCCCATTCACTGAAATCCATGTATATTATGTTCCAACATTCCATGCCATCACCCACTGTCGATTGCTGCATAACAATCGACTCAATAAATCCTACACAAAAGACATCCAGCATTCATCACAAACTTATTATAGCATCGCATCATTGTTAATCTTTTTGGTATCTTTTAGAAATTCAACAAAGCACACATATCACAGCCCACATATTTAGATTTATTGTATAGAACACCCAGTGAGAGGTTAGAATGATCAATAGACTTTCAGTTAAGGGAACAATATAGAATAGTTTGGAAACAACACAGAACAATCGCAGAAGCACTATGAATCATCATAGAGGCAACTTTGATTTCATTGCGGAAGCAACTTTGAGTATTCGCGGGAAGCAACTTTGATTCACCGCGGAAGCAACTTTTGAATAATCGCGGAAGAAATCTTTGAATCAACGCGGAAGCAGCTTAGAATCATCTTAGTAGCAACATTGATTCGAAACAAATGGAATAGGAATCCAAGGACGTAAAGCCGTGCTCTGATACCATTATGTCACGTCCCGATCCTGGAGGATCGAAAACAAGCCACTGGACGTGATGCCGTAAAAGTCTAGATTGCATTTGTACAAGGCAAACCATTACAGTTCCTGGTAATTCTCAGAAAACATCGATAACGCAGCGAAACCAAGCAGATAAATTAAAGTCACACAATAATATAAAGGAATGTATCTCTTTATTGATAATCAAAATGGATTAAAAGACTTGCAGCGGAATACAGAGTTTATAATTGATTACAAGACTCGCAGCGGAATACAGAGTTTACAACTGTTTACAAGGCTCTTAAATAGCCGACTGAATGTATACACTTGCCCTTTAGGCTACAAATGAATATACCGACTTCTTTACAATGAACTTGCCAATATGTCTACAATCTTACTGGTACAACTGAGTTCCCCTGTTCCATACACTATGTCCCGTATAGCAGAAGACATCGCCTTGAAAGAAGAGCTTCTGCACATCCATCCGATTCATCGATGCCAAGTACTGATTCACAGGATTTCCTCCAAGCAAACACCTGTAATATTGTCCACAACGAGCGGTGCTGGCCCAACTCACCTAAGAAGACAACACTAAGTAATTATGTTACAGAACATTATTAACAGTGGTCTTTCTCGTTGCCTTAGGGTCAATTTCATGTTATAGCCGACAAGAAGTAAAGCATGCAAATCTCATAGCCAACATAATCTAAAGCATACTGTTATCACCTTTTGGTAATTCTTACCCACGGTCGTGTAGCCATCCATGTACATTTATAATACTTACTCTGCCTGCACAAGACATTGTTAGGAACAATATTATGATTCAATATGATTATCACCGTTCAGGTGAATTCTTACCAAAAGCTGACATCCTTCCCTGTATTTGAGTAATAACTTACTCTGTCTGTATAAGACGTCATTAGCACCTGACCTATCTATATGAAGGTCACTGGCGACACGCCATCCTGGACCGTCTTACAGGTATACAGCGCCCTTGCCAGTGCAGGTAGCTAGCCCCACTGCAAGTCTTGTATACCGTGCTACTACTTCAGCACTGCTACTACTTCAGCATTGGTTTCCCCTAGGACGAACCAGGTTTCATGGCCCAGGAATACCGTTCGAGAAACCACCTTGTCGACAAGTTGTCCATGACTATGCAACTATATACAACTTATCTAAGAAAAAAACATATAATGCATGATAAGGAAAACTAAGCAAAACCATCATTCTTATTCGTATTGCCATCTTGCCATCTAGCCATCTTGCCTTGAGCCAATGCTCACATTATTATCTGCCCAATCCAGGGTCTTGGCGTAATCAACATTCTACATCGGCGACAGGATAATAGAATGTTGTTACCCAATGCCTTGCCACATCTTTGATACCATACATCTTTTCAACCAACTCAGTGTACTCACCGTCCAATTCCTGGGACCTAGCATCTGTTTGGCATGCATTCATTCAAATGCAATTCAAGCATACTCACTGCCCAGTTCTTGGGTCTTAACATCTTGTTTTGCCATCTATTCATTGAGCCAAAGCTCGATATACTCACCGCCCAAGTATTTGGGACTTTGCCTTCACCTGTCATGTAATTCATCGCAACAGCGTACAAGCATACAATTCATTTAGCCACAACAGTTTACGTTCAGGTGATTATTATCTTTTATTATCTTTCCAAATTCCATGCAAGGTGTTATTGAACAACACAATAAGAACATAGCACACTATCCTTTATTTTAAGCGTGAAGCTAAAGGATCTTTGAAGCGTTCAACACTACTCACATTCATAGAACGATTCCCGCCACGATCGCATAGAATTCCAAGCGATCCTTCATATAATCCTAAGTCCAACAAGGCTTCATCGAACCAACCATCCATCATAAGCATCTTGTGGGTCGGGGCGTTACAGACTTTAGCCTAGATTGACCCCAAACTTCATATAGATGCATTGTAGCAGTCTATTTCCTTATTTTAGACTTGTTGTGACTTGTACTGTACTATAGGAGACAGACACCACTCCTCGGACAGTATATTCTCTTCGGACATTCAGGATACCAGGCGAGTACATTCTCTGATTATTTTATATCTTGTTTAGGATTATATTTCCTGCTTCAGATTATCTTAGTTAATGCTGACACGTTGCTAACACGGATTAGTACTATATGGATCCCTTCATGAGATGTTATCCCTCTCGGGAGCATCAGATACTTTTGTCTTGTGTGTTTCACTTACATCACGTATCTTATGCTTATGTTATTATGAATCTTCGGGAATCAGCTAGTGACTCATGTACCCTCATGATCACCGAGCCTTCACGAATCAATTCATGAATTATCCTTATGGGTAACGTAGTATAATCATGAACCTTAACGTAAATTGAATGGATCTTTGTGTATTGATTGGGGATGGGGATTATAAATAAACATGTGAATAAATCCAAGTAGTATAATCATGAATCAATTTCCAAGTAGTGTAATCATGAATCAGTCCTTAGCCATTCACATGTTTATCCAGTACTCTGAATCACTAGCACTGTCTCTCTTATATATATCATAGATATTTACTTACAATCTCTCTTTTATATTATGCTATTTCTTCAGATCCTGTATTTTATTCTCTAGCATGATTACATTTCCTTTCCTGCTATGACTTGTTGAGATGTATTGTGCTTGCTCCTGTCCTGACTGGATATGTTGATAAATTTTACAGATAGCCTGGAGGTTGCCTGCTAGCCTAGAGGAGACACAGTAGAGGTTGTATAGATAGCTAGGGTTTTGCTCATAGTTTATTTTCAGTTGTCTTGAGTTGTATTTATGGATTACTGTATTTGAGCTTTGAGATGTATTTCTGGGTTGTGTATCTTAGACACTTAAACTTCTATCTGCTGTATCCCTTTTGGATTTCATGTTTTATCTATCTTCCATTATACTCTACCTTAGATGTGATTGAGACTGTATCTGCTATGTCATCCCCATTCGGGGAGTATAAACTGTTTAGCTTTATATTGTTAGGTGTTGTGACCTAGGACAGCGTTCTACTGCCGACAATGCGGCGTAGGCTGGACGTACCCACTTCTCGTGCCCTTACTCTAGGGTACGGGTCGTGACAAATCAACCATGATACATTTGGTTCGCTCTTCATTTAATTATCCTACGTGGATTGAGATATAGAGGTATCCAGGATCTCATCCGCGACTGTATTGACAATTCCTTTTGAAATATACATCTGCCCTTGAATCACGCAATTGTATTCGATGACATCTTTCTTGAACTCCTTATTGCTTTTGTCTTTCACTAATTGGAAAGACGAACGCTCGTACCTGATAGATAGAAAGTATCCCCATGACTATAATAGTTGTATAAGCCAGTGTAGCTACCATCGGCCAGCCCTGTGACTGAAACCTTGCATTGAGTTACTCGTCCTCCCTTCGACCCTAAAACCTACTATCTTGATCTCCTAGACATTGGAATCCTTTTAACCTCATCATTCCTAAGACCATATTCTAGCTTCTAAGGTGGGTAGACTGTAAGCCTTCTAAAAATTTTAGGATATACAAGGATTGCCGCATGATTAGAATAAACTTTCATTAGGATGATGATTAGTGCCCATGGACTCCCACTTTCCATTTAGATCATTTTGTGTCCCCGGCCGTGTCATTAATATTCGGAGCATGAGACCAGCTATTACCTTCCAACAAATTTCATATACAAGATCTAGACGAGTCCACCTTCACTTAGGTATCATGTCCCACTCAAACCCGTCCCCTTGTAATCTATTTTTATGGTACGACTTTCAGGTAAAAAGGACTAGCTATAACCCTTACCATAATACCGATAAATTTTTCGATTTCCATTAGAGCCTCAAACTCGACTCTTTTCCTTCGACCCAATATATGATTGCGATCTACTCAAAGCCCACTACGCATATGTCACCAGTGTGCCACCCAATTGAGGCCTCGTGTGCTACTTAAATACAAAAGTCTCGGAAGGTGCATTTTTGGGCTTCATGAACCTAGCTAACCAACCTGACGGGCAACTAGCTCAACCCCTCGGGTAGAAACCTATTCTAGAATACCCTAATCTAGTAGGAATAGTTTTACTTTGGGATCTTATCCATTCAATGTATATTGAAACCCAATATTCATCCAACCAATGACTGACGTCCAGATAGAGAACCCATTAAGACCACAATCTTGATTTCTCAAATTCCATCCCGTTAAAAACCTTGTTTGAATTAGAATTTCGAGAACGAGACTTCTGTATTACACGGATTGCAGGCCACTCTAAGTAACGAAGGGCTCTTCGACGTAGCAAGTGACTGGACTAGAGTAGTCCAATCTAGCAAATAAGGCAGTAGTTCATAAAGTCCCTTTCTACCTGTAACATTGGGTACTCTCCACTGCTCTTGAAACTTCACAGTTGCTCCCGATTATTCTGCCTTATCTTCCTGTCCTCCCTACTTCGGAGCGACGAATAGTCATGCTTACTAGAATTTATCAATATTTCTTAGCTACTTGTGTAAATTTATTGCCTGTTAAATTGTGGGTTGCTGATAGATAGGAGAGGGTTGTAGATGCCTTACGCCATAGATATCCGCCGGTAGTTACTTTTTGCAATTAGCTGGAGGGTTACAATGTTATAACGTTAGGTGTTTGAATTGGGTAGTGTGACCAAAGGTGGGTAGAAGCCCTCGAGGTTTCATAATTACAAATGGCTAGAGGGCTATAAAATATTTTTGGAGAAATTAAAATTGAGGAGATTAAGGTAATAGTCGATTTTGATTTTTAAGGAATAGTTGTTGATTAGAATTTCGAGGACGAAATTATTTTAAGGTGGGTAGATTTGTAGCCTTCTTTTCCAGAATTTTTGAATATTTTTATTAGTTAATTGATTTGAATGGTGACTTTAGATTTTTATAAATAACTATTAGTTAATTTTACGGTAGATGATTTTAGTCGTGATTAGGAATTTGAATACAAGACGACTAGGAATCATGGCACGAATAGTGCAGTGGCGTGCCTTGACTAGTGTATTAGCCATGCCAAGGAAGGCCGAGCGATCGGGTGGTCCTAGCTAAGAAAACCAGGCAAATTAGCATGACCATTAGAAATAGTTTAATTAATTATTATTAGATTTATGACTCTGTAGGAACCGGTGGTTGAACCAAACTAGTCCAGACTGGACCCGAACTAAATCCAAGCCAGGTAGGCATGTAGTGGGAAAATACGGTCTTGTAGACATGTTTGGTAAGTGCAAATATTTTGTATATTTTTAGGAATTGATAATTATTTTCTAAATATTTGTGTATATGTACATTATAGGTATTATTATTATTAAATAATGTTTTACAAATTTTGTATGATCTTCTAAATCGATAAAGTAGTGTGCGCGTTGTATCATCATAAAATGACAATCAGCCTATCATTAATTGCCATTAGGATTATTATTTATTATATTTTTTATTTTATTGGGATTGTTATTTAATATTATTATTTATTGTTTATATTTATAGTTATATTTAATTGTTATATTAATAGTTATCATGTGATTTATAATTTATGTATGAATATAATATGTTAAATATGTGTACGTGTATATATAGATATATAGATAGATATATATATATATATATATATATATATATATAATATATATATATATATATATATATATATATAAAATATATATATATATATATTTATATAGATATATATATATATATATATATATATGTGTATATATAAAATATACGTATAAATAAATTATGTGATATAGTAGTATGTAAGTATATACATATAAATGTGTATATACGAATATATTATATAAGTGTGTGTATAAATACAGGTTATATACGTGTACGTATATGTATATACGTATATATATTTATATAGGAATATATAAGTGTATATAAATATGCGTATATGTGTATGTATATACGAGTATATATAAATAAATATGCGTGTGTATATATATATATATATATACTATATATATATATATATATATATATATATATATATATATATATATATATATACATGTGTATGAAGGTATGTATGTACGTATGTAAATACGCATGTGCGTATGTGTATGATTATATATAAATATACATATATGGATATATGTGTGTGTATATGTATACATATATATATATATATGTATATAATAATTAATAAAATGAATAAAGGAAAAAGAAAAAGGAAAAGAAAAAGGAAATACAAAAAAAAGAATAACAAGCATCAGCAAAACCAGGCCAGAACCGAGCCTACTCATTCAAACCAAACAACTCAGCAGCCCGAGCCCATCCCCAAAATCAATAGAGCAGCCAGGGCCGAGTTAACCCAAGCAACCCGAGCCTGTACCATGCTCTCGGCTCTGTTTCGACGTTACTATATATATCGAGAGAGGAGGGCGGAAACCCTAACGCCAACTCCTCATCGCCCCGACCCGACGCCACCCACAGCCCCGACGTGGCGCGCCGCCCTGGACCACCGTGCGCGGCCGCGCATGTCGCCGGAGGCAGCGCACACACAGCACGCGTGTCAGAAAACAAGAAGCAACAGCAGCAGTCCGCAGCCACGGGGCAGTCTTCGCGGTAGGTTTTCTCGATCACCGTGTGATCGTTTTGTACGTCATTTTCGTCGATACGTTCATAACCCATAAGACTATAAATCCCTTCACATAGACTTTTTTTACTCGCACCGTACACGACGAGAATCGAGTTCCAAAACTGGGAAAAATCTCGATTTCCTGGGTATAGAGACTGTCCCAACATCCAAGGTTTGCGGTCGATTTGTGACCAGAACCACGTGAGTTTTAGAAAACTGCTTGAACAGACTTCTAGACAACCTAACCAAGATGGAAACGCTATTTTTAGATTTAATTCTTGTTGGGTAATTGATGTTTAAAATTAAGATAAAGTTGACAAAAATCTATTTTCAAAACTTAGAAATTCATCCACACGACGTTCGTCCCGCCATTCCGGGCGACGTGGTCGCGAACCGTAAGCATCGAAAGCTGCGTAACGGCTTCGTGATCGTGTGGTCTTTGGCAGAATTCAAATTGGTCGCGTTGTGCGCGACGAATTTGATGCGTATCCGTCGAAATTTACCGTATCGTGCACTTTGCAAATTCTCCAATTACTTTGTGCACGCTCGTCAGATCGAGACGAAACTTGTGCCAACAGGACCATATCATTTTTCTGGTCTTGTATGCCAATTTTGGTCCAATTCTGAGACAGTTGAATCGTACATCGTTTTACGGGCCCCACGGCCACACTCAACGGGCGATTTTGTGCACGGCCCGCCGGAATCTAACTCTAGACATACGGTTTGGTTCGTATCAGAAAACTGGATCCGTAGACATGTAGTTTGACGACTTTAGAGACCATTGACTCTGGCATGCTTTTCGGTGCAAAGCGGGTCCAACGGCGAACATCATTTTTGCCCAAAATTACCGTTTTGCCCCTGTGTCCATAATTAGGCTTAAGGACAGGCAATTCTATCTAATTTGACTATTCTGAGAACATTAGTACTATTTATTTTAGCATTTGGAGACTTTTGCATGTGTTGACTGATTGTGGCTCATTGAGTGGTATAGTATTATTGGTTTTCTCCAGCTAAGGACCTCAGGCAAGTGCACTTTCTGATTGCTTTTCGATTCATAGTAGTCTTTCCATTTCATGTTTATACATATATCTTGCTGCTTGTTGACACGCTCGTCACACGGAGTAGTCGGAAGGGGAAATATCTTAGTATACATGTGAACTACCCAGAACTATCCTATTGTCTAATCGTGAATGATAGCAGCTGCATACGACTCGTGCAGTGAGCCGTATTTACCCCCTAGCCGTTCATGTTGAAAATGATATTTCACACCATCTAGGTAGATGTCTTTTATTTTTCCTTTACTTCTCTATCGTGCTATGTCATCAGTTGTCTACCAGTTTTTTTCTCTCATATGTTATTTTCATGTCTTGTTAATTCTATTATATTTTTGCATTGTCGTCGGTTTGTGTACTTGTTCCATTCCTGACTGGAAACCAACATTTTTCAGGTTTAGCCGCGATCCCTCTTAGCACTGGGAAGACATGGGTATGCTGAGGCCGATCTAGAAATAGATAACAGTTTGTAATATTTCATTAATTGTAAAATCTTGTATTCTCTTTAATTTTAAATATTGTAAATATTGTAACAAATTTAAAAATATGAATGAGCAGCAATTAGTTTATTTTAAGCATTTATTTCTTGCGGGCTTGACAGCGTTCTACCGCCGACACTACGGCGTAGGCTGGCTTGGACACATCTCGTATCCGGAAATGCGGGTGCGGGTCGTGACAGGTTCTCCTTCAGTACCTCCTATTGGTACCGGCTCTGGATCCTCGTCGGTAAGGACTCCTATGTATCGAACAGTACCTCGGTCTGCCACGACGCTACATGGCGTATCTCCTGGGACGAGTAGTTCCAGGCCTGAGATTGCTCCCAAGTCTAGCGTTCCTCCTGTTGATACGACGATAGAGACAGATGAGCAGATGAAGGAGACTGAGCCGATGACCAACTAGTACCAGGCAGATGATGCGTGCGCACCTCCGGAGGAGACGAGGACGGAGATCTGGGCCGACGATACAAAGTAAGTGTTTTGGTTTATCATTTTTTCTGTGTTTATCATAAATTAACTTTTCTCTTCAATATAATATGTCAGTATAGATATTGTCCCCCGTCGGTACAGAGATGCCTAGGCCACTTATTGAGGAATAATTACGGTGGTCCTTGGATAAACTACTCTGATGCTCCGGACGAGAGGAAGGCCTACTGGTTTACGTGCTTCAAGGTTAAAATATATTTACGTTAAGAAGAATCATATAATTTATGCATATTATATATAACAGATTAATATTTGGTTTGCACTCTTCTAGGCTATGTTTTTCTATCCACCGTACTGGGCTGAGCTGATCGAAGGGATGTTTCCTGCCGTCGCTGCTAAGCTGATCCGCGACGCTATTAATAATCAGAAGACTCGTGATCGTGCCGAAAAGACGATCCAAGGTTGGATCACCCCTGATCAATAGACTGCGATAAAGGCTCGATTCGACGAGCCAAGGTACAAGGAAAAGTCTGAGAAGGCCAAGGCGACGAGGAAACAGGAATCAAAGTGGTGTGGTGGGTCGATTCCGATGACGGAACATTTTCGTCGTTTGGTATGTCTTTTTATTTCAGAAATATTATTTTAATACAAGTCTGATAAATTAGTAAAAGGTGATATATTTAATTACAGGTAAATAGGGGTGGTGACACCAATATGGTAACCGTCTTCCTGGCAACACATCGGAAGGACAGGAAGCTTATTGACGAGAGGGCCGAGAAGGCCTATGTAAGTATTAAAATTCTATTTATTAATTTTAATACTTCGTGTTAGTTTTGAGATAACTTAGTAAATATGCATGCAAATAAATATTCATGTAGTTAGTAATAATAAGTACATTAATTAGATATTAGAATTTATAGAGTATCCATGCTTTCTAGGCCGAGTTTTAATGGCTTAATGAGCGGGCGGCTGCTAGTGCACCTGGTACGGGAGAGATCGGTACTTCCTCATAGTCCGCTCCAGCTCCATCGGAGCACGAGCTGTGGGTGACCGCCGCTGGTGGTCTCCACAGGGGTACGTACTACGGTAAGGGATCCTATGGCGCCCTAGTTGTGACACAGTCCTCTAGGGCCTCCCCTGCTAGTGTGCATGGCCCATAGCCCTTCCAGGAGTCTGCCCGAGTCCAGCAAATGGTGGAGTCTGTCCATGATGAGCTGCTATGACGGATCCAGGAGCAGCACCATACGAACGATGTTGCGCTCCTAGCATGATTGGATACGCTCGACCGCAGCATTATGTAGCTCAGGGATATGGCTGAGCGGACAGAGCGGGGCGTCACTGATCTTAGGGCGTCGACAGAGTGTAGCATGATGAATCTGCAGGCATCATAGCTGTCCATGGGTGAGAGGCTAACTTTGATGCAGGATTCGATGGTTGATAGCAGTATGAGGCTATTATCTACCATGGATTCATACCACCAGCGACTAGCAGCATTGTAGCGTTATTGTCCTCTGGGTGCACCTTCATTGTCGTCGAATCCGCCTTATTTATCGATACTGACTCCACCGACGTCACTACCTTCTTCATCGGTGACGATTTTACGGGAGGAGTACAAGATGTTTCTATCCTTGAGGCGCGGCGGTGCCCCTCCTCCAGTTTCGCAGTAGTCCAAGTTAGGACTGTTTGATGAGATGATATTTTAGTGTTTGTTTATGTTGATTGTTTGTTTATGTGTAAAATTTTAGTATCGGTTGTGTAAACTTTGGATATTGGTTGGTTGGTTGTAGACTGGGGTTGATTGTTATACACTTTGGATATTGGTTGTAGAGTTTGGATATTGGTTGTAGACTTTGGATATTTTAGTGTTTGTTATACACTTTGTGTTGGTTGTACACTTTGGATATTGGTTGTAGACTTTTAGTATTGTTTGTGTTGATTGTTATACTATTGTAATTTATCGATGTTGAGTGTTCCACCAAAGGGGTCGGCGAACCCAGGGAGAAAATCTGCTTCTGTGTATTTATCGTTATTTATTAAACTGCAGGAAAAAAATGTGATTCTGTGGACATTATATAATTTATTTATTTTTTTGTAATTTAGCGACGTTTATCGACGTTTAGCGATGCAGAGAAACGTCGGCAAATGTCGGTAAGTCAGCAGGTATACCGACGCCTACCGACGTATTTGTGCATCGGTAAGCGTCGGTAAACGTCGTTAAACGACGCTAAATGTTCTAAGATTTTCCTTCATTAACGGAATTGGTAAAAAGTATTCTAAATACGTCGCTAAAAGTTCCAGGATTTATCGATGTGTACCGACGTAATAAACGTCGCTATATTACCGACGGTGCGCCGGGTGAATGTCGGTAAATGTTTCAGGATTACCGACGTACTTGTGTGTCAGTAAGCGTCGGTAAGAGCGACGATTAGCGACGTTTTACCTGTTAGTGACCAGGCTTTCCACGACAATAATAAACGTCGCTAAATACGTCAAAAAATAAACTTAGCGACGTTTTCATCCATTTTATCGACGTTTTTGGGCGTCGCTAATATGACTTATTCTGGTAGTGTCAGAATGCCACTAGGATAGCGGAGTTGAAGCGCCAACTGGGCACGACCTTCTCTATGAAGGATTTGGGCACAGCAAAGACTATTCTTGGGATGGAGATCAGCCGATAGAGAGAGTCCAAGCTGCTACACTTATCCTAAAAGAAGTACATCTACCGGATACTTCAGCATTTCGGGATGGACGGATCGAAGAAAGTGAGTTGTCCCCTAGCGGCCCACTTTAAGCTCACTGAGGAGCAGTGTCCATCTACTGAGGACGAAAAAGATGATATGGATCGGGTTCCATATGCCTCAGCTATGGGAAGTCTTATGTATGCTATGGTGTGTACGAGGCCAGACATCGCTCATGTAGTTGGCACAGTTAGCAGCTATCTTTCAAATCATGGTAGGGTACTTTGGAGTGTGGTTAAGTGGATTCTACGATACCTTCAGGGAACTGTCGATTGGAGACTTTCTTTTGGTTGTGACGAGCCGAAGCTGGTTGGATATACAGATGCTAATATGGCTGGAGATGTAGACACGAGGCGATCGACTTTGGGCTATGTGATGATGTTTACTGGTAGAGTGGTATCGTGGCAGTCGTGGTTGCAGAAGTGTGTTGCTTTGTCAACGATAGAGGCATAGTATATTGTAGCGACGGAGGCTTGCAAGGAGTTATTGTGGATGAAAAAGCTGTTACGGAAAATGGGGCTAAAGCAAGAGCAGTATACTTTACTTTACGATAGTCAGAGTGCTATTCACCTTGTGAAGAATCAGACCTTTCATAGTCGGTCCAAGCATATCGAGACTCGGTATCATTGGATATGGGATATGGTTGAGAAGAAGAACGCGGAGCTTAAGAAAGTTCATACGGATGATAACGGAACAGATATGTTCACCAAGATTCTACCAAAGGAAAATTTAAGTTCTACAGGCAGATCGTCATGATGACGACTTCCTCCACATGGTTGTGAAGAGGGAGAAATGTTAGAGTGGAAGGGATTCCTAACCTATGTGGAGAAGACCCCGGAGTGCGATGAGTCCCATTTGTGTGTCAGAGAAGCTCGGGGAGGTGACGAGACCATTCGGAGACGAAGAAAAAGCTCGGAAGCTACCAGAGTACTTTCTGGAACAGGGGAGGCAAAGTTCGGGCCGAACTCTGCCCCTTGGTTCCAGAACTGTTCTGTCACAAAAACACAAAGTTTTGGCCGAACTCTGTGTCGACAGGCTGAGGCTGATTTTATGGTATTTTTATACCGTTGGATCGTATCCTACGGTCCAGCTTTTGCTGCGGATTACGGGGTTTATACATGGATTTTTCAAACCCTAATTATAACACAACATTGAGAAAAATAGAGAGAAAAGAGGCAAGAGTGCCATTGCAACTTTGGGAGAGAAGAAAGAGGATTGAAGGCCGTTTTCGAAGGAGGATCGTGTTCGGGTAATCTCTACTCATCATTTTTGTTCTTCGTAGTCTTGTAATCAATTATTCTTGTTTCCAAGTGTTGTAGGGATCCTTATTGGATCGGAAGAAGTTTGTAGAGGGTGTAATTCTTTATTTCGTTAGTGAAGGCTTCTCAAGGGTTAGACTCCGATCGTCCCGTGGTTTTCCCGCAAGGGTTTTCCATGTCAAAAGTTCCCTGTGTCTGCGTGGATTGTGTTTCGTGTTTGGTTCATGCATTGTATTGCTCGGTTCTCTCGCAGGTACTCTCTAGTTTGAAGAAAGGTTTCTGTGCTTCTTTTCCAACAGGTCAAGCACACCAACGTTGATTGGACTTGTTCAGACCAATCAGAAAAATTAATTCCTGTAAGCATTAGAACAGATGAAGCCAGCGAATGATGTAAAAAGGACGATGGTACTGCAATGTTATAACACATACTTGTTAGTGATTTGAATTTAACATAAAATAATTAAAGTATTTTCATGCATCACATTTAGGCAGAAAACATGAAATACTACGTTCATATAACGATGCTTTTAGTTTCTACAATAATCGAAAACTTATATTATATATTTGAGCATGCATCTATCTTTGGATATTCAATGGATACACAAATAAAATAGATGCAATTTATCCTAATCTTATTCATTAATCACTAAATAATTATTCATCTTTGGGCAATATTATATATCTAGTGGTCAATAAAAGAAAAACTTTGAAGTACTCAAAAATGATGAAAATAAGAAACTAATTTAGGCATAAGCATATCTACTTAAAAGGTATTAAACATAATGTTATTGGGCCACTTTGGTGACAGCACAACAACAATTTTGCAATATGAAAATCATGCATACTAACTTATAGTAGTCACCATATTACCTCATATACAGCAAAACAACCAAAATAAATTGTTCTTGTGCAAATGAAGTTGGAATATTAATAACATGGTGCTCTCTAATATTGAGGTTCCTAGTAAAATATCAATCTTGAAACTTTTCTTCCGTGGTAAATAACTTTGTTACTTTAGCAACATGTCCATTAATGGCATGTGATAACAAATTAACATGTATTCATTACAAAACTTTAGAGGATTGTTATATATATATATATATATATATATATATATATATATATATATATAATATATATATATATATATAGTCAGAGTTTAAAAATAATTAAAAATTGATTTCCTGATGCAAAGTAACATTTGATTTCTGCTATCATACACTTTGGCGGTTATAATGGTTATCAAAAGGAGAGACAATGGAAAACTCAGCATAAAGAAATAAATTTTGAATCTTCTGGGCAATTGTCTCATATATAATATGTGTCAGAAAAGGGTTCATAAGAAATTAAATTTACTGTCTAAAGTTGGAAAAGACATAATTCCTTAATTTGGCTCTGATACTACATCTAAACGATATTTTGAGAATCATGTTTTCACAAATTATAAATCTTAATGCAAAAATATAAATGTATACCTTTCTCCATTTCGTAACTTTATGCGAGAAATTTGATCCCTGGAAATAGTTTCTCTTTTACCAACTCCATAATTTGGGAAGAAGACGATTATTAATCTTTGATAATTTATCTTTGGAACAACAAGAATTATTTTATATACATCTAAATGGTGTCTAATGATTCATTATGTCCCTTCAAAAGATTGCAACTCTTCCCAAGGGTTCTAGAGAACAAATGGGTGTGTATTTATTCGTTGAGATGTGAAAGAGGACTCTTTCCTATATTCTAATAATGTATTTTATCCCATAAAAAATATAATTAATTAACCATCATATCAATTTGTATTATACGTATGGGACATAAATTCTTACATTGATCACAATTGTTCTAATGATTCATTATGTCCCTTCAAAAGATTGCAACTCTTCCCAAGGGTTCTAGAGAACAAATGGGTGTGTATCTATTCGTTGAGATGTGAAAGAGGACTCTTTCCTATATTCCAATAATGTATTTTCTCCCAAAAAAATATAATTAATTAACCATCATATCAATTTGTATTATACATATGGGACATAAATTCTTACATTGATCACAATTGTTGATCAAAACCTATCAACCACTACCTACCAACTCACTGAAAAGTCATCTTTTGTACTAGCTAGTCGTTTGTCATCCTCCCAAACCTCTCGCAACCACTAGAATCCTCAATTGAGCCGGACACAACCGTAACAAACAAACAACCCACTTTTTGATATCGCCACGGTCAATTCGCTTAAAGAACTCGTGATCAATCTTTGCCATTTCGTTCATTAGGAGATTATCTTCTATCGTCAAGAATTTAGAAAGGTTTCATTGTCGTTTAACATGCAAATTTCACCATGTAGTAGATTTGTGTATGTGTCGTGTAAAAGCCATACTTTGCATACCGTGCATCAGATTGATAAACGGTCAATTTTGTCGGATTTACAATGTTGAGTCTTTAATCTTAGCCACTTGAGTTGTGGTTCCATGGCAATTTATCTTTGGGCATCGCATACATCTCGGTTTGTGTGCCTTTGATTTTGAATTCTTGAGGAAACATTTCTAGATCCTTAATATTTTAGAATTAACAATATTAAAAAAATTAGAATAATTGATAACTTATTTACTATTGTCACTCCCGTTTTTTGTTATACGTATTTTCAGTATACGTGTACGAATTTCTGACATTTGTCAGGTAAACCGTATTTAGACTTGTCTCGCTTAGCCTTGTCTTGGTTTAATCTTGGTTTGGTTTAGTTTTGGTTTGGTTCATCATGGCATGTTAACTTGGCTTGGCTTGGTTTGGGTTGGGTTGGATTGAGATGAGGAGGATTGGTATATAAACCAACTTCTCTTCTCCTCCTTCTCCATTACTCCTCCCACAACCCAAGGCAAGTACAACTTGCTCAATAGAGAACATTTTGGATCTCCATTTTTGTTTGCTCTATTCTCTTCCTCGCATGATTCTAAGCATCTTTAGCACTTGAAGTTTTTCGTTTTGATGGATATATTTTTGTGGATCTAAGTTTTAAACTTTTCCTGTTTTTCTTGGTTTTGATCTCTAAAAACTTGGTATTTTTGAAAACTAATGGTCCCATGTTGTGGAGAATTCAATTCTACCAATTTTGGCTTTCGAACCACTTGATTTTGATTTATTTTGAGGAAGTTATGGTATTTCTTGTGTTCATGAGTTCCCCACACCTTGGTGCTGTCGGGACGATGAATAGTGTCACACGCCCACGTGTTGTGCATTCACGCGCTGTGCGCCTGCACGATTAGTTTGCCGTACGTCCGTATGCCGTGCATTCGTGCGCTGCGCATTTCGCGCATCGTGTGCCTGCCCGATTAGTTTGTCGCACGCCCACGTGTCGTGCATCCGTAACCCACACATCGTTCATCCACACGCTTCGTGTTTCGCGTGCCATTCGCCTGCGCGATTCGTTTGTAGCACGCTCGTGTGTTGTTTTGCCATGCACCCGTGCGCCGTGCATCCGCGCACTGCGCGCCTGCATGATTCGTTTGTCGCACGCCTTGTTACTCCCTGTTCCTGATATACGTATTTGTTTTTTGAATCATGTACACGGTATTAGGTAATTGTACCTGTGCACCATTTTATTTACTATTTATTAGTTGTTGCATGCAGTCTTTAATCATGTCATTAGTTAAATGGTTAGAGCATGCTTAGGATTAGGGCTTTCATGAAAGCCCACCAACCCCACTATATATATTCTCTTCCTTTCTCTCTCTCTCTCTCTCTCTCTCTCTCTCTCTTCATAACTTTTCATTATTTTCCTCAACCAACTTTTAGGCAAGTACAACTTGCTCAAATGAGGAGATTTATGCATTTTTAGTTCTTGACCTTTTCTTGGATATTATTAGCCTAAAATGTTCCTCTCCTCATTCTATATAAGTTTAGTTCTTGGTGTTTTAATTTTAATGACTATTTTTGGGTAGATCTAAGTTTCTAAAAAATAAGGTTTTATGGGTTTTTATGGTTTTGATCTGTCAAACTTGCTTGTTTTCGAAAACTACTTGTTACATGTTGTAGAGAATTCAATTTCATTCAGTTTTGACTTTTATTTTGCCAAATCTGAGTCTTATAGCCCAAGTTTGGACATTGGGAGTTTACAAAAGCTCCATGGCCAAACTTGCTGCTGATTGAGGACGACGATGCATGCTCGCACGTCCCGCACGTACCCTTCCCGCTCGAGCACCCCGTGCGCACCCTTTCCGCTCGTGCACCCCGCCCGCAGCCTTCTCACTTACGCGCCACCCGCACAGCCTTCCCGCTCGCGCGCTGTCCGCGCACCTATGTGCGCTGCTCGCCTGTACGCCATGCGCGTGCTGCTTGCCTGTATGCCCTGCACGTGCAACCCGCTCACTTCTCGAGCGTTGTCCGCGTGCCTGCGCGTACTGCTTGCTCGTGCGCCCTGCACGTACGCTGCTTCCGTATGTTACCTGTCTGCACGCTTGTCCCGTACGCGGTTGGTTCATGCGCTCTGCGTGTTGTGCCAACCTTCACACGACGTGCCATCCCAGCGTGCTACGCGTGTGTTTGACCCTTGTGACTATGTGCCAAAGTGACTAGTGTGACCAGTAGCTTCCAATGACTATGTGCCTTGCTCTTTATTCTCGACCCGATTATCTACACGTGTGCTGGTAAATCCTATGCGTGTACTGAGGTACAACCTCTGTGAGCACCAAAGTGCTATCTCATGTGCTAAGTGTTCCTACGCGATATATGTCAGTACATCCAAAGTCTCCAGCACTTACGTAATGAAGGGTCGGTAGCAATAACGTGGTATGTGTTGCATGGTGTATTACACTAAGGAGGGATCCTTATGTATGACTCCTTGAGCTAGTACGGATCCTTACTTGGGGTACTCGTACTATGTACGACATCTAGGAGGAAGAGCATGTGACCACGATATGTGCATCCCGAGATTAACCTAGGGTTTAACTAGGCAACTAATCTGGTAGATACATTGAGCGGGAAGAATCTTGAGATCGTGTCATACTTGCCACCCCAGGTCCCGTCCTGACGTGTCGGATTGGCCGCCACGGATATAGTTTCATCCTCTTATGGTAGATGACTATTTTTGACTCCTATGTGCTGTGTGTTATATGTTTTAGCGCGGTAGCCTTACAGGGGATCGGTGCATAATCAATGTGCTACGTGTTTTTATGTATATTGGATTGGATAACCCTGCTGGAATGACACAATCTGAGGATTCATATAATAGCATTGCGGGTGTAACCCCGCCAAATATAAGAAGCCGTAGGAATGATTGGCCGTTTGAAAAATGACTTGCTTGTGTCTTGTGCATTCCGTTAGTAATCGAGGGACACGTACAGTCTATCATAGTGCGTGGTCCAACCCATGTCCTTGTTTGGTTGTTGGGTTGGGATTTCGTGCTACGATAGGCTATGGACCGAGGTTGCGACCGGAGGCTTATAACTTGACCATGACCATGGGTTGTGTCTTATCTCGTTTTGATATTGGCACATTTTGTCCTTTTTTGGTTGTAATGGTGTCGTATGGACTCGATGATGCGTCATCACCCGATGAACCATAAGCCAAGTCTTATTTTATCTTTATGCTTGGGTTTTATCTCACATTTTCGTGCCCCCTTGTGGTACTTGCTATTCAGGGCTGACCCCGCTGGTTTTGTTTCGCCAGATCACGTAGCAGAGCCTGAGTATCCAACCTTCCTCCCCAACGTCAATGGTGTATACTAGGAGCATGGCTGGTGATGGACTTGAGTCGGTTTCTTCTCCACCACTCTAGTACCTTTACCTATGTACTGGCATTAGCCACCGGCACCTGTTTAGCCGGTTGTTCAGGATATCTTGTCTTCTTGCATAATTGTAATTAAATCAGACTGCAGCTGAATACAATTATGTGCCTGTGACTCTCTGGGCTAGCTAACTTATGAAGCTATTTCCCCATGATCATTTTGATGAAGCGTCGGGGACGCCTTACTGCTTTATTTATATGTTCATTAATTGTTGTTTCTTGCTTTGGTTGATTGAGACATAGATGTTCTGTGAGACAATAGGAGACTTGATTGTAGCATGCAACCCCAGTCTCATGATAACCACGATCGTCGTATGACATTTTTATACCTCATATGGAGTAGCTGGCCTAGTCACCCTCTGTATTTCGATGCTGGGGCGTGACACGCCCGCGCGTCGTGGCCAAATTTGTCCGCGCACGCGAATGACTATTTTTGCATGTTTAAGCTATTTTATAGCTAAAATCTTGTAAAACTCAAAATATGAAAGTTGTAGATCTTTGTCTTGGCTTCAAGAATCTTTTTGTCCCACTTTAATCGGAGTTCATATGCGACTAATAGTTTCAATCACCCATGGATATTCTTGATCTTCTTTGCATGTTTTCTGTACTAGGCCTAAATTGTGACGACCCAACTTGATGAAATTAAATTTGAACATGACAACATGACACTACCAAAAAAACCAACTTTAGCGACGGCCAGATCCGTCGCTTATCCGTCGGTAACATAAATTACCGACGTAATGGCGACGGATATTTGATGAAAATGGCCGTCGGGAAAAACGTCGTCGCTAAAAAATGTCCGTCGCTAAGCCGTCGGACAAATAATTATCCGACGGACTAGCGACTGGTTAGCGACGGTTGTCTTTCACCTACTTAGCGACGGATTAGCGACATGTTCCCGTCGGTTTACATGCCATATAATATTAAAATATCCGTCGCTAATCCGTCGTCAATAGGTCGGTAAAAGCGTATCAGAGAGGTTCCTGATACGCAAAATCAGTCGCTATTCCGTCGCCATTCCGTCGTTAACCTCGATGTTATAGCGACGTATTAGCGACGGGTAGGTCGTCGGCCTGGTTCTGGAAAGCTTCCATATTTCCAGAACCATGTCGACGGATAATTGGTCGCTCATCCGTCGCTAGTCCGTCGTCATCCTCGACAGATTAGCGACGGATTAGCGACCAACTATCCGTCGCTAAGTCTCTGGAAACCTACTATATTTCCAGAACCATGTCGACGGATTCGCCGTCGCTAGGTAGTCGCTCTTCCGTCGGTAACTGCAAAATATTTTATATCACCCAGTTAGCGACGGATATTCCGTCGCTCTTCCGTCGGTAACTGCAAAATATTTTATATCACCCAGTTAGCGACGGATATTCCGTCGCTCTTCCGTCGGTAACTGCAAATATTTATATAATCCGTCGCTAGTTAGTCGCTAGTCCGTCGCTAAATGTAACATCAATTAAAAAAAATTACAGAAACATTCTATTTCCTTTTCGTAAATATTACACATTCATAATATCCAATATCCAAACATCCATGTACGATCAACAAATATCCAAATATCCATCCAAACATCCATGTACGATCAACAAATATCCAAATATCCAAATTCATGATATCCAATATCAAATATCCAATAACAAATATCCAAATATCCAAATTCTTAATATCCAAATATCCAAATTCATAATATCAAAAAACAGTACAAATATCATTTTCCCGGAGATGGATCGCGTGGTCGTCTCGGCGCCGCCTCGGCTCTGCGGATGTACTCTTCCACCATGTACGCCGGCACCTGGGACAACACATGCTCTGGAAGCGTGCGGAGCTGCTCTGCCGACATCATGTCCATGAGCCCAAGGAGCGCAGTATCCGGTACCAGGCGGACCTCGGCATTACGGTCAAATGAATAACGTCCAGGGTCGGAAGGACCGGCAACCGCAGTAGACGTACCGGGAGCAGACGGATCTGGACCGGGAGCAGAAGGACGCGGAAGGCGCTCCAGCACATCCGACATTAGACTCCGCATTTCCGACATATCGGAGGTGAGAGTCGCAAGCTGCGTCCTCATATCGTCCGACGGGGGCGCGGGAGGAGGCGGGGGCGGTGGATATCTCGGAGTCGCGCCCTGCAACGACGCCGCCATGGAACCTACGCCGTAGACGCGCCCTTTATTAAAGCCGCCGACAGACTCTACGAACACGTCGTCGTAGCGAGCGGCCATAGAAGAGGGCGTCTGGGTGGGCGTCGTTTCGCCGACAACCTCGGCAGGGGGCTCAATCTGACTAAGGGCCTCACGATATGCAGCCTATCCAATGAATGTGTTTATACTATAAGTTTTCCTAAGTTATAATCTAAATCCTATGTTTCCCTAAGTTATAATTTGAATCCTACGTTCACCTAATTAAGTTAACAGTAATTATATTACTAATATAAATCTCATAAACGTAATTACTTACATCAGTCGCCTGGGCCCTCGCGTCGACGAAGCTCCCGTCTGCCCGCCTCTTGTGTGTATGCAGGAATACATCGTAGGCGGTGACCGACTCCGGCTCTTTCCCCTCCTTTACCGCCTGTCGTGCCTGCATACGAAATATACGTCGAATTTAATTAACTACGTATATTAATAGTACCGAATTTAATAGTGAAATGAATTTGCGGTATCTCACCAAATCTGCACGCGTCGCTGCGTGGGGCTTTGAACCTCCCGTATGCAGAGCAGCGACCTGTCTGCTCGCCTTCGCTTTCTCTGATTTCTCCCTGTACTGAGCAGTATTCATCTTATCCAACATCTGCTCGTAGTACTCCTCCCGGAGCCACTTCTTCCTCGAATGCGCCGTACGAACGTCGTACACCGCATCCCGTATCTTCTTCCCGGCGGCGGCTTTGTAGGCCTTGCGAATCAACTCCTCGCGATGGGGGGGCCACCAGAACGTCGTCTGACATACAAATTAAATTATCACGTAATTAAAAAATTAGTGGATTAAAGAATAATTAATAATTAACCAAAAGATATATATACCTTCATCTCCTCGAGCCAGACGTACTGCATGTTCTGAGGCACCTCAGAAAAATTGAGGTAGGGGCCATGGTAGTTTTCCCGGATAATTTGCCCGAGTATCCGGGCAGCATCAAACGGGAAAAACCTACAAAGAAGCAAAGACTGGATTATTAACTTGAATAAATGAAACAAATTTAATAAATTAACTTAAATTTACTTACGTATCACCCGCGGGCCATAGCTCTCGTCGGTTCTCGCCTATCGGCCTCTCTGGAGGCGTCGGAGGATCCGCGGGTCCGTGGATGTACTCACCGGTAGCAGGATGAAGCTGAATCCGGGGGTACTCCGGAGCCCACCCTACAGTAACTGATGGTGTACCCGCTGGTGCATCCGGGGGCGGAACGGATCCGCTAGCGGATGGAGTCTCAGGCCTCGATGAAGATGAATGTAGCGCAGAGGTAGATCGACGGCGGGAAGAGTCTGTGGCCGGGCTCTCCAGGTCGGGATCGGAGGACTCTATATCCGGGGAATGTGGAAGGCGACCACGACCGCTACCACCACGACCGCTACCACCACGTCCACCACGGCCAGTGCCGCTACCACCACGCCCACCACGGCCAGTACCGCCACCACCAGCACCACCACGGCCAGTACCGCCACCACCAGCACGAGTGGTAGTGACCATGACCTGTAAATAGAACACATAAATATAATTAACAATATAGAAGTATAAATGAATATAAAACTAAACTAAAATATATATACCAGCAGCAGGGCGGCGAGTGCCGTCAAGACAATGAGAACTAAGAGTGCCATCTGTAAAAAGAAAATCATACAATAAGTAGATGATCGAACGACAAAAATATAAACTGAAATAAGAATGTGTCCGTCTAAACTGAATTCACTAAGTTAGTTGTAAGTGCTTCTAATATATACCGATATTTAATCTAATCATCGTTATCGTCCTCGTCCTCATCGTCATCGTCATCGTTCTCATCCTCATTCTCATCGTCGACTTTATCTATATCATCATCCTCATCGTCGACTTCATCTGTATCATCATCCTCATCCTCATCCTCATCCTCTTCTTCTTCTTCTTCTTCTTCTTCTTCTTCTTCTACTTCTTCTTCAGGCTCAATACTTGGGACAAGACGCCTCTTTCTCCCCTGGTTGACAGCTAAGTCTTGTATATCAACCTCTTCCTCCCCTCTATTTTCCTCAGCATGAGGTATATCGACATCTTCCACGTCCATGGTATCCGACTGTTGTCCCATGTATTGGGGCTTCTCGATCTGGTCCTCTTGGTATGCTGGGTCTCCAACGTTGAATGTATTTCTAGATTTAATCTTGCATACTGCCCACCAGTCAAATCGATCTCTACGACGCCTTGGGTAGCTTGTATAGTAGACTTGAACAGCCTGACTTGCTATCGCAAACGTGTCGGACCCTCTATACCTCCTGCGATGATTTATATCGACGAATCCAAATTGTTTATCGATTCTCCAACCGATATTTGGTCTCGTATCGAACCACTCACATTTGAACATCACAATATGCATATCTTATGGGGCACTATATTGTAAATCTACAATCTCCCGAAGCACTCCATAATAGTCAAAGTCCGGCTCGTCGTCATAGATGGTGCCTCTTATGCAAACACCAGAATTCTTGGTATCGAAGCCGTCATTGAGAAATTCGGCATTTATAGCATGCTGAGTTGACTTAAACTTGAAGCCATTAACGACATAGCCTGACAAAGTCTTTGCATGCTTCTTCGGTCCCAATGCCAAATAACGAATGCTCTCATTTATGAGTGTTGTTTCAGGCAATAAAACCTGTAAACATGTATTGATAATTTAAATATTTTAGCTGCATATATTTTAATGGTAGCCGCATAACATATTATCTCAATTACTTACGTATTTACGAAACCAGGACGGAAACGTACAATCAACCTCTCTTTGAAGTCCCTCATCTGTAATATATGGTGTCCTCATTTTGACTTCACCTCTAAATACACTGTTAGAGAGAATAAAAATAAGTGTAGTCACTTAATTCACCAAATTAGAGATTATAACGAGGCGTAGTCACTTGCTTCTCCAAATCTCTCACTTCTTGTATGTCACAATTTAACAAGACATATCGGTGAGCGGTATCATACTCATTGTCGGTCAACCACCGTTTCTTACTAGCCCCAATAGGCTTGCCCCTTAAATTGAATATACCTCCATCCTCAACGTCTTCTTTATTCCTTTGAGGTCTATTTCGATTTGTCTCGACATGAGTATCAAAATAAATGGAGCAGAAATTTGACACCTCCTCGATAAGATATGATTCGCATATCGAAGCCTCTATATGAGCCTTGTTGCCAACTTTCTTCTTTAGATGGTGTAGGTACCTAAAGAGACAAATTATCTTGAGAATTAACAATGAATTGTAAAATGCACTTAAATTTCACTTAAATTATATCGATTTTTATTTACCTTTCAAAGGGGTACATCCATCGATAATGAACAGATGCACCGACACGGGCTTCGTATGCTAGATGAATCGGTAGATGCTCCATGCTGTCGAAAAAGCCCGGTGGAAATATTTTCTCTAACTTGCAGATTGTTAAGACAATCTTCTCCTCAAGTTGTACCATATGTTGCACCGTCAGCTTAGTTGAACAGATATCCCTGAAGAATGTAGACAGCTCGGCCAACGGAACCCATACAGCAGAAGGCAACAACTCTCTCAAAGCAATGGGCAGTAATCTTTCCATAAACACGTGGCAGTCGTGACTCTTCATTCCCGTTAGCTTGCGTTCATTGAGATCAACGCATCTAGACAAATTCGAAACATAGCCGTCGGGAAATCTTAAATTAGATATCCACTTGCAGATTATTAATCTATCTTCCTTGCTCAATGTGTATGGCGCTATAGGCTTACTTAATTGTCCACCAGCACCCCTTTGTATCAAGTTCAGATGAGGATGCTTGCATATCTCGGCTATGTCTTGTCTTGCTTTTGGATTGTCCTTCGTCTTTCCTTTAATATCCATTACGGTATTGAAGACATTATCGAACACGTTCTTTTCGATATGCATGACATCAAGATTATGCCTTATAAGATTATCTTTCCAATAAGGCAAGTCCCAGAAGATACTCCGTTTGGTCCAGTTATGGCTTTGTCCGAACCCCTCGACACGATGGTTCGATGGATCTTCCATTGCGGTGGGCAATTCCTTTACAGCTTCCCAAATATCGTATCCCGAAAATCTGGCAGGAGGTTGAGAAAATTCTTGTTTTCCATATCTGAACGCGTCCTTATTCTTTCTCCAAGGATGGGTCGCGGGCAGAAATTGACGGTGACAGTCAAAGAAAGAAGTTTTTCCTCCATGCCTAAGGCAGAACGCCTTACTATTTTCCATGCATATCGGACAAGATATGTTGCCGTGTGTACTCCATCCCGACAGCATACCGTATGCTGGAAAATCATTGATTGTCCACATGAGTGAAGCTCTCATCTGAAAGTTCTGTTTCCTGGAAATATCATAGGTCATGACGCCGATCTCCCACAGCTGTTTCAGCTCATCCACCAACGGCTGTAAATATATATCGATGTTATTCGTCGGATTTTTAGGACCGGGTATGATAGCTGTCAGAAACATATAAGGAGTCTTCATACACATCCATGGTGGCAGATTGTAAGGGGTAAGAATGACCGGCCAGCATGAGTACTGAGATCCCGACTGTCCGAAAGGGGCGAAGCCATCAGCACATAGCGCCAGGCGTACATTTCTAGGCTCTGCAGCAAAATCTGGATGACACAAATCAAAATGTTTCCACGCCTCTCCATCCGAAGGATGTGACAATTCTCCTTCGTCCTTTATGCGTTCTTCGCTGTGCCACGTCATGTGTTCTGCTGTATTTAGAGACATATACATCCTCTGCAAGCGCTTCGTGATCGACAAGTAATGCATATACTTGTAAGGACGTCGTTTTCTAGTCGACTTTCCTTTTCCCTGTACTGGCTTGTAACGATCTGCATTACAGAAGCTGCAACTTTCTGATACGCAATTCTCTTTGTAGTACAACATGCATCCGTTGCGACAACAATCTATCTTCTCGTACCCCAGTCCCAGTTGTCGGACCATCATCTTTGACTTGTAGAAGTTTTTTGGTAGCTCTTTTGATTCCTTCGGTAACACCTCCTTGATTACTTCTGTGATCCGATTATAGCAAGCTTGTGGCAAGTTAAAATCAGACTTTATGTTCAACAACCGCATCGTCACTGACAGTGCGGAATGAGTCTCACAACCAGGATATAGAGAAGTATCTGCGTCCTGAAACATGTCATAGAACTCCTTCGCCTCGGGATTAGGATCCTCCGGATCAAAATTAGGCCCTGCCGCATCATACACCATATCTCGTGCAAGGTTCTGCAGATCTCCATAATCAACAGAGCATCCGTGGTCTTCGATGACATCCGTTGCAGCATTATCATCAAAAGCATAAGTAGCAGCTTCCGCAGCCTGTCTTTCCGAATATAGTTCACCTTGCGATGACCACAGGCCGTAATTACGTACGAAACCCTTACGGGTCAAATGATCTCTCACAGTCACCACTTCTTCGTAACGTCTATTGTGACATTTAACACATGGACACTTAATTTTGTTACCGTCCATGTACTGAGCTTTGCTCATTGCATAATTAAGAAATACTTCCACGCCTGCCTGAAAATCGTCACTCACACCAATTCTACTCTCGTATTGCCGTTTGTACATCCATGTACGATCAACAAAATAACGACTCATCCTCAATTTGGATGTGAAAATCTGTATCGTAAGACAAACTAAACATAAGAATAGCCCGATACCGATACTCATAAATTTGGATTAGGGTTAGGATGTTAGATATAAGTGAACTAGGTGATGTAGAGTACAATATAGGGAACTGTGAATGGACTGAAAGTTGC
Source organism: Iris pallida (assembly GCA_029216955.1). Classification (NCBI taxonomy): domain Eukaryota; kingdom Viridiplantae; phylum Streptophyta; class Magnoliopsida; order Asparagales; family Iridaceae; genus Iris; species Iris pallida. The sequence goes on from JANAVB010037020.1 coordinate 16,585,162, forward strand.
ACATGAGAAGGTTCAATGAAGGGCCCATAAATGGGTTCACATGATAAGTTAGTAAGAATCCACATCACTATACATACTCCCCCGTCTCAGGAGTGTGTCTGGCTCCTATTTAGAACAGCACAGGTCACAACATGTCCAGAATAGCAAAACAGAGCTCTACAATGTATATCGGTATCGGACTATTCCTACGAGTATTGGTATCGGCGATATCAATACTCGTGTGAATAGGAGATTGCAATATAAGTCTAAGCTATCTAGCTAACATGTATACTTGCATTTACATTGTATCATAACTTGTATCTAGTTACCTTGCTAATCATGTATATACTCTTAACATATATGTGAAGACACTATACTAACATGTATTTAAATCAAGGTTCAAAGTATCGGTATCGGAATCGGTAGTATCGGCGGTATCGGTAGTATCGGCGATATCGGTAGTATCGGTAGTATCGGCGCGCGATATCGGTAGTATCGGCGGTATCGGTAGTATCGGCGGTATCGGTAGTATCGGCGATATCGGTAGTATTGGTATCGGCGATATCGGTAGTATCGGCGGTATCGGATCGAAGTATCGGATGTTTAGTGCAGGGTACGTGACATTGTGAAAGCAATACAAAGTAGCAGTAAAAGGTAATGTGATGCTCAAGCAGCAATGCACAAACTAAATATGTACAGGACATCTTGATGATGGCAATTTCATGACAAGTGCAGTATAAAATTTGTGTTCCTAGCAATATGGGTGGTGCACAGATGCTAGGATATGCATCTAGGGTGTTTAGAGTGTTAAACAAACATGGTATAACCAAAACGACAGACTTCACACCACAGAACAGTGAACACAAAGAATAAATCATAACCCGAACCTCCCCCTTGGCCAAATAACCCATCAAACCCTCTCCAATTCACATGGCACAGCCCACACATATATAACAGTATATTAGCAACATTATAGACTAATTACAATTGAAAATGGAGTGAGAACCCTGCCCCCATTCCCGACCCCCCCCCCCCCCCCCCGACCCCCCTGCCCCCATTCAACACCCCCCCCCGACCCCCCTGCCCTCTCCACCCCCCACCCCCCGACCCCCCTGCCCCCATTCAACACCCCCCCCCCGACCCCCCTGCCCTCTCCAACCCCCACCCCCCGACCCCCCTGCCCCCATTCCCCACCTCCCCGACCCCCCGACCCTCATTCCCCACCCCCCCACCCCCTGCCCCCATTCCCCACACCCCCCCGACCCCCTGACCCCATTCACCACCCCCCCCCCCCCGCCCTCTCCACCCCCCGCGAAGTCGACCCCCCCCCACTCCCCCCCCCTCCGGCCCCAAAACACAAAATTAGAGAAAATTAGAGAGAGAAAGAGAGAGAGAGAGAGAGAGAGAGAGAGAGAGACCTGGTAGAGAGAGAGAGAGAGCCGCGAGAGAGAGAGAGAGAGCCGCGAGAGAGAGAGAGAGAGCCGCGAGAGAGAGAGAGAGAGCCGCGCGCGAGAGAGGGAGAGCCGCGAGAGAGAGAGAGAGTTTTGGGGGGAATGAAAAATTCCCCTCCGTCGGTTCAATTTAAGTTAGGGCACAGAATCTAGCGACGGAATAGCGACGGAATAAATTAGTCGCTAAACCGTCGCCAATTAAAAGGTGTTTTCCGACGGCTATATCCGTCGCTAGGTAGTCGCCAAAGTTCCCGCCAATGTTATAAAGATTTTGCCGCCAACATTTGCGACGAATAAGCGACGAAAAATAATCCGTCGCTAATGTTCGTCGACTTAGCGACGGAAACCCGACAAATTTTTACATTTAAAATTGAAAAAAATTATGTTGTGTTGTCTGTCGCTAATCCGTCGCTAAGATGTCGGAAATTGGTCGCTATTAGCGACGGAATCCGTCCGTCGCTAAAAGTCCGTCGGTAAAGTGGGGTATTTTAGTAGTGTGACCACATCTTGATAATCTTAAAAGTGGTCCATCGAGGCGCACTCTTGACATGACAAGTAAACCTGACATGACATGTGAAATCTTGATTGCTCTTGCGACAGCTATTCCTGTCTTTCTAAGTGTAACCCTTGTCTTGACTCCGTGGTTGATTTTCCTTGATTGTGACTGTACAAGCTAACCGTCTCGTCTTGTATCATATCTAGGACATGGATTCCTGGTTACCACGGTCAGGGATTCATAATGAATCTGACTAGGTTAACGACTAGATTGATCAAGTAGTTCATAGAGAAAGATTTCTCAGTTACAGGCAATCTCATTATCCCGGCAACACTTGTGAACTTGTAGCCTACCGTCGAGTAGGGCATATTTCCTGCACATTGTCATGTGTTTCACTCCTTGTAAACTAAAATTACTCTTAAATCTTGATAAACTCTTGTAACCCCCGTCTGGATAACCTGGATACTCTGTAGGACTTGTGACTGCGGAAATATCTCAACTGTATCTTGTTAGTAACTAGGCCTGTGATAACCCTAGTTAGCTAATAATAGCAAGTCGTAGGACTTGATTGGCCGTTCCTGAATGATTCTCTCATAATTAACATGGGAATTATATTCCACCTCTTATTTTCCTAATGCAAGCTAGTATGTTCTTTTAACTCTGTCTTTTATGTTATTTAATTAGGTTCTTTTATCAGTTCTTCTAATTGTTATATACTGGTTTTGGTTCATAAGTGGAGCCCCCTTGTGGTACTTGCTCTTTCTATGTTCTGAACCAGCTGGTTTTGTGTAGCCAGTTTTCGAAGTAATACCCGAGGATCTACCTGCCTTCCAGCCAGATGGTGAACACTAGAAGTAACCATGGCAACGAGTGGATTTTCTTATTTTGTTTTTCCAATCTATTGTAAATTATTCTTTTGAGGCGTTTTGCCGTCGAACAAGTGTTAGCTCGTGTTGAAACTTTAATTTTTGTCTGCCTAAGGGCTGTTACATGATTGGCAAATCCTAGGGTTGATCATGTATGACTTAACTCTTGCTAGTCTTCGTATTTTATATGACTAGCTTTATGATCATCTAAATATATAATGTTTCGGATGACTTACCTTGTATGTTGATGATCTAACATCTTGTAACATTTATTTGCTTGCTTGAGATCGAGACACGAGGCTTGTTCTTGACCATAAGAGACTGATGGCTTGTAGATAAATCATCATACATCTAGACAGCCGTGACCGTATTGTGATGTGGGTTGCACTTAAATGTACGTAGCTGGTTGTGTATGTCCTCCTCTCTCCGGTATTCTTGTTCTGGGGCGTAACAACTCTATAACCTATATTATTTTTGTCATGCCACAATTCCAAAACTCATAGGACTAGCACATGACTTGATCAGCTGGTATGAATCGAAAGATACTCCAATTTATGGAAAATCCTAAGATTCGTACTTAGTCTATCTATACAGGACTCAAGTCCATGACAATATCAAGCTATCCAATTATGGGGACAAAATATTATATCTCATCCACAATTTAAAAACAAACTAATCAATAAGTGATTGATAAACAAAAACATAAAAAAGAAATATTGAAGTAGTTTATTATCAAATAACATCTTATAGAGACAAATCCACTACTAGTAGGCATCTAAATAAAAGGAAAAAAAGGACTAACAAGATTGGTGAGTCCCTCTCACAAGAACTCTGGTGGATTGATTTCCAAGTCATCTGTAAAGGGTTTGACGATAGTGGAATGGGCTTACCTTGGTGCTTGGAAATGGCTAAGTTGATCGGTGATGACGATAACTGGACCATTGTTGCTTAGTGAGAGCGAAGTAGTGCCACAAAAACTTCGACAGATGGCCTTGTGAGGGGTCTGCACGAAGTTTACTTGAAAACCTCAAGCAGGTGGCTTCCGAATCCACAGAATAGTCAAGTCCACGACCAAGAAAATGAGAACAAATCTCATAACTTAAAGAATAATTTTATTAATTAAAGGCTCTTGTTATTCTCCAATTGCATACAGAAGATTCCTATTTATAGGACTTTTATGATAACATAATCTTAATAAAAAAATATATTCTTATCCTAATCAAATAAAGATAAAACCTATCCTAATAAAAGATAAAGTCAATAAGAGTCCTAAAAGAAATAGGATTCTTAACAACACTATCATAAAAAATAAAGCTAAACAGTGAAAAAAAAGGAAAAAAAATTCTAGAAGGATTCGAAATTGGAATCCACGCTATATCAGTCTCCTCTGCTGCAAGAGAACTCGTCATTGAGGAGTTCTCGGAACTAAGCGATTCCCAGGAGGAAAATACTCATAAAGATCAGTAATATTAAAGGTTGGGAAGATTTGCATGTCTTCATGCATTATATCACTGGCATCATGATAGCGTTGAAGTTGTAGATAAATCGTCGGTAGAAGTTGACAAGACTATAGAAGCTTCGAACTTTAGTCGTTCTCTTTGGAGTGGACAAGTCACGAGTTGCTTGAATCTTTCTTCCCCAATACTGGGGCCATCGGCGCTAACCATAAATTCTAAGAAGATGAATTGGTTGGTAAAAAAGTTACACTTCTTAATTCGGAGAAGATTGAGAACTTCCATGAGCTGCTCCAGATAATCAACTTGGATCTTGCTATAAATAAGAAAATCGTCAAAGTAGATGACTATGAACTTTCTTATCAATGGCTTCAAAACATGATTCTTGAGGTGCATGAATGTGCTTGGTGCATTCGAAAGTCCGAAAGGCATAAAGAGCCATTCGTAGAGTCCTTCCCGGGTCTTGAAAATAGTCTTCCATTCATCACTAGGTCAGATCCGAATCTGATGGTATCTGTTCTTCAAATCGATCTTTGAGAAAATTGTAGACCCTGCAAGCATATCCAACGTGTCTTCTAGTTGATGTATCGAAAAGCAATACCTGATGGTGATGCGGTTGATAGCCCGACTGTTGATGCACATAAACCACAAACCGTCTTTCTTTGGTACAAGCCAAGTCCATGAGATTTCGTCTCTAAGGAGGTATTTATATAGACAACATGCAAAGAAGAGGTGGCTAGCTTTCTGGAAAAATGCATATATGTAGGACTTTTCGCAGCATCTCGAAAATCTGGGGACAGAAGATCGAACTTAGATGATGTGTCTGGTGGATCAATGTGAGGCTTGTGACGAGAAGGTCTGTTATCAGCATTGGGAGCTTTCTCTATTGGTAAATTCTTTAATACTCTGTCGAATGAGAGTCTCTGCTTGAGGAGTTGAAGATTTTTGCTCAGCATCTACAATGTGTGCATCTGACTTTAATACATTCTTCTCAACTCGTTGCCTTCATAGTCAACAACGACAACTGGTGCTCTGAGGGGACAACTGTTGTGGACAACCTCAAGTCCCTTTTGTGGGCGACTATAGTAGGATGGGTGTTTGTTCCTTTTGTCTCTGTGGGCGGTATTCTTGTGAAATTAACCACAACGTTGTATTTGGTTTCAAGAAAATATAATAGTTTGTCAAATTTGTTAGACAAGACAACAAATTTGCTTGACAAGGCTTCAATGTTGCCAGATAGGACATCAAACTCCTCGCGCATAACGCTTTTACCATTGTTGTTTGCAAAATAAAGATTCTAAATGTTTCAAAAAATTGGAATCATTGATCTATAGGACTCTGATACCATAAAACAGCATGATAGCATAACGGGCTTACCTTCGTGCTTGGCAATAGCCAAGTCGATCGGTGATGACGATAACTGGACCACCATTGCTTTGTAAGAGAGAAGCAGTGTCACGAAAACTTTGATGGATGGCCTTATGAGAGGTCCACACGAAGGTTGCTTGAAAACCTCAAGCGAGGAGCTTCCGAATCTATGGAACAAACAGAGTCCACGACCAAGAAAATGAGAGAACAAACCTCAGAAGTTAAGAAAAATTTTATTGATTAAAAAGTTATTGGTGTTCCCCAATTGCATAGAGAAGGTACCTATTTATAGGACTTTTATGATAACATAATCTTAATAAAAATTAAATACTAATCATAATCAAATAAAGATAAAACATATCCTAATAAAAGATAAAGTCAAAATAAGTGTCCTAAAAGAAATATGATTCTTAAAAACTCTATCATAAATAAAAATAAGATAAAGGTAAATAAATAAATTAAATCCTAGAATGGTTCAGAATTGGAATCCACACTACATCAGCATGCTCCCTCTTCGGGTCCCGGTCCGTAGGTCTCCTGCTCACCTAAATCAAGAAAATGTCCAGGTCCTCATTGGGACGTAGCAGGATACAAAAGAACATGCTATGGAGATTATAATATATAACATAAGGAACAAGACAACCATAACTTATGCAAACAAGAACGAGTACACATACGCAGACTATAAGGCTAAACGTTAATAATACTATAACACCATGGGATGCTCCTGGTAGAAGCGGATCTCTAATATTATAATCCCATGGGATGCTCCCGAAGGTCGAGAATAATAAGAAAAAAAAAGGGTAGCCCACGTCTTGGTGGTTGTCCCCCCTGTTTTGTATCAACTATAGGTCTGGCGATTTATCTTTGGGCATCGCCTACATCTCGATTATGTGCCTTTGATTTTGAATTCTTGAGAAAACATTTCTAGATCCTTAATAATTTAGAATTAACAATATTAAAATAGAATATTAGATAAATTATTTACTATATAACCTATATTATTTTTGTCATGCCACAATTGCAAAACTCATAGGACTAGCATGTGACTTGACCAGCTAGTACGAATCGAAAGATACTCTAATTTATGGAAACTCCTAAGATTTGTACTTAGTCTATCTATACAGGACTCAAGTCCAAGACAATATCAAGCTATCTAATTATTGGGACAAAATATTATATCTCATCCACAATTTGGAAACAAACTAATCAATAAGTGATTGATAAACAAAAATATAAAAAAATGTTCAAGTAGTCTAGTATCAAATAACGTCTGGTAGAGACAAATCCACCACTAGTAGGTGTATAAATAAAAGGAAAGAAAAGGACTAATAAGATTGGTGAGTCCATCTCACAAGAACTCTTGCGGATCGATTTCCAAGTCATCTGTAGAGGGTGTGACGCTAGTGGAACAAATTTAACTTTATGCTTGGCAATGGCAAGTCAATCGGTGATGACGATAACTAGACCACCATTGCTTGGTGAGAGCAAAGTGGTGTCGTAAAAACTTCGACAGGACCTTGTGAGGGGTCCGCACGAAGGTTGCTTGAAAACCTCAAGCAAGGGGCTTCCGAACCCACAGAATAGTCGAGTCCACGACCAAGAAAATAAGAGAACAAATCTCATAACTTAAATAATTTTTTTATTGATTAAAGGTTTTTGTTATTTTCCAATTGTATACAGAAGGTGCATATTTATAGGACTTCTATGATAACCTAATCTTAATAAAAATAAATTCTTATCATAATCATATAAAGATAAAACATATCCTAATAAAAGACAAAGTCAAAATAAGAGTCCTAAAAGAAATAGGATTCTTAACAACTCTATCATAAAAAAATTAAGCTAAATAGTGACAGAAAAGAAAAAATCCTAGAAGGATTCAGAATTGGAATCCATGCTATATTAGTCTCCCTTGCTACAAGGGAACAAGTCATTGAGTTATTCTCGGAATAAAGTGGTTCCCGGGAGGAAAATACTCATAAAGATCGATGATATTGAAGGTTGGGGAGATTTGCATGTCTTCATGCATTATGTCATTGGCGTCATGATAGCGCTGAAGTTGCAGATGAATCGTCGGTAGAAGTTAGCGAGACTATAGAAGCTTCAAACTTCAGTCGTTGTCTTTAGAGTGGGCCAGTCATGAATTGCTCGAATCTTTCTTCCCCAACACCGGGCTATCAACGCTAACCATAAATTTTAAGAAAATGAGTTGGTTGGTAAAAAGTTACACTTCTTAATTCGGAGAAGATTGAGAACTTCTATGAGCTGCTTCAGATAATCAACTTAGCCCTGGCTATAAATAAGAATATCATCAAAGTAGATGACTACGAACTTTCTTGTCAATGGCTTCAAAACATGATTCTTGTGGTACATGTATGTGCTTGGTGCATTCGAAAGTCCGAAAGGCATAAAGAGCCAATCGTAGAGTCCTTCTCGGGTCTTGAAAATAGTCTTCCATTCATCACCAGGTCAGATCCGTATCAGATGGTATCTATTCTTCAAATCGATCTTTGAGAAAATTGTAGACCCTGCAAGCATATCAAACATGTCTTCTAGTTGTGATATATATCATAAAGCAATACCTAATGGTGATGCGGTTGATAGCCCGATTGTCGATGCACATAAACTATGAACCTTATTTCTTTGGTACAGGCTCATGTCCATGCGATTTCGTGTCTGAGGAGGTACTTATTTAGACAACATGCAAAGAAGAGGTGGCCTTGAAGCCGTCTGAAGAAAACGCATATAAGTAGGACTTTTTTCAGCATCTCAAAAATCTAGGGACCGACGATCGAACTTAGAAGATGTGTCTGGCGGATCAGTGTGAGGCTTGTGACGAGAAGGTCTGTCATCAGCATTGGGAGCTTTCGATATTGGTGAATTCTTCAGTGCTCCGTCAAATGAGACTCTCTTCTAGAGGAGTTGGAGATTTCAGCTCAGCATCTGCAATGTATGAATCGAACTTTAATACATTTTTCTCAATCTCGTTGCCTTCATTGTCAACAAAGACAACTGGTGCTCGGAGGGGACAACTATTGCAGACAACCTCAAGTTCTTCGTGGTCGGCTGTAGTAGGATGAGTGTTTGTTCCTTTTGTCTCTGTAGGCGGTATTCTCATGAAATTAACCACAACGTATTTGGTTTCAAGAAAATATAGTACTATGTCAAATTTGTCAGATAAGACATCAAATTTGCATGACAAGGCTTCAACGTTGCCAGACAGGACATCAAACTCCTCGCGCATGACAATTTTCACCATTGTTGTTTACAAAATAAGGATTCCAAATGTTTTCGAAAAATTGGAATCCTTGATCTATAGGACCCTGATACCACTTGACACAGTGTAATAGCGGAACGGGCTTACCTTTATGCTTGGCAATGGCCAAGTCGATCGGTGATGACGATAACTGGACCACCATTACTTGGTACGAAAGAAGCAGTATCGCAAAAACTTCGACAGATGGCCTTGTGAGGAGTCCGCACAAAGGTTGCTTGACAACCTCAAGCGAGGAGCTTCTGAATCTACGAAACAGTCGAGTCCATGACCAAGAAAAGGAGAGAAGAAATCTCAGAACTTAAGAAGAATTTTATTGATTAAAAATTTATTATTTTCCCCAATTACATACAGAAGGTGCCTATTTATTGGACTTTTATGATAACATAATCTTAATAAAAAATAAAAATCAATCATAATCACATAAAGATAAAACCTATCATAATAGAAGATAAAGTCAAAATAAGTGTTCTAAAAGAAATATGATTCTTAACAACTCTATCATAAAGATTAAAAAGATCCTAGAATAGTTCAGAATTGGAATTTACGCTACAGCAGGGTGCTCCCTCTTCGGGTCCCGGTCCATAGGTCTCCTACTCACCAAAATCAGGAAAAGGTCCAGGTCCTCATTCGGATGTAGCAGAATACAAAAAACATGCTATGGACATTACAATATATAAACATACATAAGGAACAAGACAACCAGAACTTATGCAAACGAGAACGAGTACACATACGCGGACTATAAGGCATAAGGTTAATAGTACTATAACACCATGGGATGCTACTGATAGAAGTGGATCTCTAATATTGTAATGCCATGGGATGCTCCCAAACGTCTAGATTGATAAGAAAAATAGGGTAACCCACGTCTAGGTTGTTGTTCTCCCCACCCCATGTTTTGTATCAACTATAGGTCCGACTCATCGCTACGAGCAAGTGCATCCATCTACCATAACAATTTTAATAATAACCAATGATCCATAAAACTATTATCAAACCTACCGTAGTCAGGGACGATCTGGGGGGTTGAGTTACCCTATTCTGAACCAATTTTAGTTATCCCTTGACCTTTATTTTGGGTCGGTCCTGGGTATCATACGTGACCCTAGCCTCTTGTAGGGTCGCACTGAGATTGGCAGTTGTCCTAGTAGAGAGGGGTTGTCCAAGATAAAAGTCTTGTCAGACTTACCCCAGGGCCGGTCCTGATCGTAGTGCTGCCGACAGTTGAGACTGCACAAGAAGGTTAGGCATTGAAGCAGGAACTGACAAAGTGCATTCGAGGAGAGTTGTGGGTTTAGCACACTTTTCGCTTGCACGAGTTTTCGTGTCTAAATTGTGCTGTGTTCTTGCAACTTTACTGGTCCCGGTCTATATTATACCTTATACACATGATGAACAACTTTTTTAGTACTTGCTCATTTAAGTGAACATTGTAGCTCAATAAATCGCATCTAATAGAACAATAAAACGTCAATAATGCACAATTTTTCAAGTAATCAAGTTTTCGAACGAGAGTTCGTTGGTAACAACCCAACCGACAAATGTATATAACTGCCCAAAAAAATTAGGTGGATAAATTTTGGGAAAAAGTAAAAATTATTTATGACTCGGCTAGGGATCGAACCCAAAATCTCTTGTTTCATAGACCAGCACCTTATCTATTCGGCCACAGAGTCACTTGTTATCACTGATTTAAAGGTTGATAATAGCTTAAGAAAACTTTCAATCCAGGTCCTTGAGGCCTTTGCATTTCCCAAATTGATAATTAATCGTTTAGATGACTGGGGAAGTGCAAGGGAAGAAAAGTTAGGATTTATCGTAAAAGTATTTATTAATTAAAATTGTTCATTAAATATAACATGACTAGTTAGATAATTACGTATAGAAAAAAATTAAGTGGGTTTGTCGTTTTCTCTTTCCAAGTAATAAAAAATTAAGAAAATAATATTTGCTTTTCTAAGTAATACAAAATTAAAGGACTATTGTTTGCGCTTTCCAAGTAACATTTCCAAGTAACATAAAATACATACAATGCACATACATATATACTAGAAATATATAATCCATCTTTGTCGTCAGTGTATTACATTATGTCTTTGACACATCAATCGAGCCATTCTATTATAGCGAGGCTGAAGCTACCCCGCCAACACGATCGTTAGTCATTCTTCGACTTTCTCCTTATCATGGCTAATCTACAATCATTACAGAGGTGGAGGTCCATGGAACCTAGCCCCACCAAACTTGGACAACCTATTCTTCGGATGAGACCATCGTTCGAGAAAAACATATATATATGTGTTTACACCCAGTCTGTCTGGTCCTACCTCTAAACATAATCTAGAACGAGGTTGTTATCATCTAAGCCTTGTCACATTAAAAAGAGGTTCACAAGGGAGCACGAGAAGGCGCAACCAAATCTTACAAAGTTACTATGGCTCTGGTCCCATAATATCCCGTAATGTCCCATAATGCTATCAAAAGAGATGCCCTTAAGTGTCGTAAGTCAACCATAAAGCCATATCTTTTGGAGCCTTGCATAAAGCTATAAAGTAGATTGATAATACTCATACCATCATCGTTCATGCACTTTAAGCTCATATAACCAAAAAGTATTGACCAAAGTCCATGTGGCGTAAAAGAGAATCAAAACAATTTTTTTTAGGCCTAGGCTCGAACCAAGTTCCTCCTTTTCATCCCTAACCAGTCATGGTCACACCTATATAAGGTACTAAAATGATACAATTTGCCATGGCTTTCCCATGCACTCTGATTGTAATCAAAATCAAGCCCGAAAGAAGCTAATTATAGCCAAATTTGAAATCTGATCCCCTGTTGAAGAACATGGCCAACTTCTAAATCTGCATAGTCGAGCACTTTTTTTTATGTTTGCACAATTCCTCTAGGCTATTGTTTAGTACATACCATCAATTAAAACCCAGAATCACAATTTTCCACATTGTTTAAAAAGTGAAGGGGGAAAAGAATCAAAATTATTCATTTAATTAATATCATAAATCAATAACATTTCCATTCACTTATCAAATCAATACTCCACCACACCTCATGAAGAAGGAAGCTTAATAGCATCAGAAATCATAAAAATTTAACTACATGCTAAATACAACTGTGACATCATGCTAAATACAACATAACAAACTACTCTGCCACCAGCATCTGTGGCTTGCTTATGAAACAAGGTGGTTCTGCTACCAGCTAAAAGTAATGCAGATCAAGCAACTGACAAGTTGCAGCCACCTCAGTCGGCTACCGACCAACTTAAATCCCTTGTAAAACGACAATTACAACACAACCAACTTGGGTCAAACAATGTGCTAATACACACCTTTTGTGCCCCATTTTTATCTTACAAATTAGAATAGAATCAATATGGAAGCGGCATAAATAGCGGGCTCACGTGAGATCAAAAATCGGTTTGAATATAGATAGTTTGAAAAAAATGGCTGTCAGATCCTCAAGATGAACTTCATCAATGGAAGTCTTCTTAAGACGATAATGGCAGGCTTCTAGACTCCAAGATGGTATTTTTAAGAGCATCATTAGTTAGTTGGGACTCTCCAATGCAATTTGGGACCCAAAATTTCAAAAATAAAAAATAAGGTAAATGTAGAACGGGTTGGATTTAGAGTATGTTTATGAGAGAATATATGATTGTTTCTTTTCTTTTTTTGTTTAACTTAGAATTTCCTATATTAGCTTGATGATTATTGGACTTTAACTATTTTGGCTTTCCTTATTGATGTTCTATCCAAAGTTCATGATTATCTATTTTTAGATTGATAGTACTTTTCGGGGGAGCATCAAGTCGACTGAATTTTTCATTCTCAAGTATTCTTTCTACTTTACCTTCATGCTTATCTAATGAATATTCAAATAGCATGCTAAGGTAATTGAGTTCAAATATATAAACTTGGTTAAGTGGATAGATTTTGCATCTATGAAGATTCTTGTATATCTAGTTGATTTCTTTTAAATAATTATACTCTTTATGGATTTGATTCACTAATTTGTATGGACGAATTGTGAATCTTATCTATTTTGATCATTATTAAAAGACTCAATGTATCTTCTAAATATACTTTATTGGTATTTTATTGAAATATATTATTTTCTTTCAAAATTTTGCTTATATTTTCCATTAGATTGTGTTTTTCTTTTGAATTTCTAGTTGGTAAACTATTTATTGATTGATTTTATATTTACAAGTTCAACCAACTATATTGTGTTTTGATAAATTTTTATACTTACTTTCTCTTGTATATTTAAGCTATGATACATTTTCTTAAGCTTGATTTTTTTATCATATTACAAGAGAGCTTATATTTTTTATCATATCAAAGGGGGAGAAGTAAGTTTAAATTAATATTACGTGCTTACTATCTTTTATATAGTGATATTTTATTTATTAGTGATATATGCATCTATTATCTATATCTTAAACTTAACTAATTTGCATAA
>JANAVB010037020.1:16603534-16720883 GCA_029216955.1 Iris pallida
AGGACGTAGTTATGAAAGTGGTGAGTATATATTGTCCAGTCTTTTAAGAGGAATCCTGATTATCAAAATGCTTATATTTCTCAAACTTTGTACTTTTTATAGGAGGAATACATCAAACAAAAGGAAGATGCGAGTGTGGTGACCGAAGGAGCTTCGAATATTCTAACCTTGGCATTGGGCACTCCCGAGCATTCGGGACGTATTTGGGGTTTAGGATTAGGATTGACACCAACGACCTATTTCAAGCTTCCAAGACGGGAAATTAAAAGACAAAATGAAATACTCAAGTCCCAATTGGAAGAGGAGCGTAAACGGAGACAAGAATTGGAGATCATGCTAAAAGAATTTCAAGCCCAAGGAGCTTCACAAACATCTGAGAAGGTTGCTTCCAATACCAAAGGAAGTGGCAGTAGGAACTATATAATGTCTCATAAGAATGAACATGAGTCTCTTGGAAACTATAATTTATCTTGTTATCTTTCTAAAACGGTTTTGCTGGAGGTATGTAGGATGGGTTGGCTAGATGTGAATCATGTTCTTGCCTACATGAGGTAAGAAATATAAAATTTATATTCAGAAATTTTGATTTTGAGATTGACACCATATTTAACTATTCTTTTGGCTTTAGATTTTTTTTTTTTGATAAATTTCCAAACTCTCGGGAGCTTTTGATAATTTTCAACCCTGCTGCTATGAGTAGGGCATCCGGGCATGTAATAAGCAATCTGATTAGAGAAAGGCTCCAAGAGGCTAAGAAAACCCAAATTTGCTTCATTACATTCATTTATAAGAAGTAAGAAGTTTTAATCAAGTAGCAAGATTTTTCTTTCCTATTCAATAACCAATGTGCTTTATTCCATTCATGTTCCCTTTAAAGTAGGAAGCATTGGATTTTAATTGTTGTTGTCCTCTCTACCTTTAATGTTTACTGGTTGGACTCGCCGTGTTTTACCCCGAGAGGAGATATTAAGTTGTTTTTCAATACGTGAATGAAATTATTATTATTATTGTTAATATTTTAATAATGTGTATATTTTGATGTTAGTATATACAATTATTTTTTACTAGTGGCCTCAACACAGCATATATTGGTGGTAAAAGAGCAAATAGAAGTCTTACTTGGAAATTACCCAAGGTAATCAAACTAATATATGACTTATTATAATCATGGACATTATCTTCTCCTACAAATAATATCTTCATGTAGGTCCCGAAACAAGCTCGAGGTTATGAATGTGGATATTTTGTTATGAAATATATACGGGATCTCATGGAAGACCCTTCTTCTGCTATTGAGTCAAAGATAAGTTGTTCATTAATTTAATTCTTAATTACTTTTCTGAAATTATACAAAGTAACGTAACTATTTTTTGACTTTTTAGCTAAAAAATTGGCTGGAAAATCGACATATACGGAGGAAGAAATAGATGACGTCCGATGTGAATTCATCGAATTCGTTGCCAATCATATGGATACATGAGGGTCAAGGTAATTTCTTTGGTTTTGTTGTCTACCAAAGAACCCACTGTGGCCTATCTGTAATCCATGTGTGTATATCCATCAAATTTCCAAACACTCGGGAGTTCTGTTTTGCATGCGCTTGTTGCTCGTTCTTACTGTTTGGCATTTAGTTAGTATGGACAAGAACTGTATACATTCCAATCACCAACCACAACATGAAGCCCTAATCACAACTCATTATCTGCTACACATCTTAATTTTAGTATTCAGGCTCCTGCTAGAGCACAACCCCCCTACTACATAGCATGACCATCATAATAAGTAGATTCTATGTTGCTTGTATATTAAAATGAGTACGACACATCATAATAAGTACACAATGACACGGACACAAGACCAATTTTGATGTGACCTATTGTATTTGTGACATTTATCTCGTGTCCGAAACAACATTCGGTTTACATCTCAAAAATTGTCAGCAAACAAGCTTCTAAAATGATAACAAGGGAGAATTCACAGTCAATATGTTAAAAACTTAAAAATATTCTTTAAAAAGGTTATATTAATGTAACTCACCCCGCCCCCCAAAAAAACTTTTACATTGACATAAAATATTGTCCTTGCATCGTGTCGACATTCGTGCTACATATACACGTCTATCCATTCAAACTATTTGAAAATGTCTGTATCTCGTATGTATAGTGTCCTATCTGTATCCCTGTCCAAAATTGTTAACATAGTAAGATGTTCTTGTCACGACCCGCTCCCGAATAATCGGACACGAGTCGGACACGCCCAGCCTTCGTCGATAGATACGACGAAGTAAGCTGTACCAAGCTAGGAAAATCTAACCAGATAAACATAAATATGCACAATCACAGCATCTAAAAACATTCCCAGAAGATCACCATAATCCATAAATCTATATATCATAAAGGTACCAGAGTCAACAGGAATGAAATATGCTATGAACTCTAAAGACAATATCTAGGAGTAAAGCTAAGTAGTCTAAACCTGAAGTCTCTAGCTAAGTCATGTCTCCATCCTGTTCAGCTAAGATCCCGGGCTCTGGCCCATAAGGTAAAGTGATACCCTACAAATACACCTGCAACATATCCAGTCAGGAGCGGAGCTAAGTATATCCAGGAAAATGAACATGAATATTATGGTATGAAAATGAATACAGAAAAAAATATAAAGTACGAGAAATGAGAACATGACATGAACCCTGAACATGAATACTGAAAAGTAAATACAGGGAACATGAAATGAAACCTGAACATGAAAGACACAATGAACCTGAAGTGTGCAATATATTGAAATACATCCAGAGTGTGTGATCGGCTTGGGTAGATTCAGGGAACATGAAATGGTACGGCTTCGGTCCCGCGTGCACGATGCGGGACCTGAGCTATTCACATGAATATTAACTCGGGTTTAATCACACATCTGTAGTATTTTCTCTCCCAGACACAAGTAAACTCAAGGAACCAGATAACAGACAATCTCGTGAAATATCGTGTCAACCAGAAGATACAAGAATGAATATACAAGACAAAGTAATGGACAAATCCGAGGAGTATACTTGCCTTGCTCAGGGTGATCGAGAATGGATAGTAAAGCTGTATGTCCACCTGTTTAATAATTACAAGTTGATTACTGGTTCTAAATAATCATGCTAGCTAACATTGCTAAATGAATAATTTGTTGATATTAGCTTTCCTAATCAAGAAGGCTCTGCTTCTAAAATATTTCTTAGCAACTTTAGTAAAAGAATCTGAACAATCATAAAAAATGCTAATTACTTACTATGATTTGGAAATCCATACTTTATATAAATAGAAAATACATACATATATTTCCAATGATGCACAGTAATATTTAAAGTGTTTCATCAACAGCTCACTTAAATCCTAAAGAATCCAATTATCTACTCCTTCCTTTTATTGTACTCAGCCCTTTAAGATTTCTTTAAGTATCCTCTTCCTACTAAGGATATATACGTATCCTACCATACTAAACTGACCCATTCCCAATATAACATTAATTGGCCCAAACTCAAGGCTTCCTTTGCAAACAGCACCTGGTCTCAACTCAAGCTAAAACCCTGCTATCAGTTTAAACAACAATATGACACCTCCAACCTAATGGCCATTAAAACAAACCCAAATAGTTGGAGGGAGTAAAACAGAAATGTCCAACACATACCACTAATGGTTAAATGATAAAAGTTTGGAAAAAGTAAACACACAGCATAATTATTCCTTAACTTAGTTTGCAGGCCTTACTAGAACCACACACACCATACCATAAATAATATGGACAACAGAAAGTCTTAACTGATAAGTATGCAGAAAAAGTTTTTAGGAGTTTACTCTACTGCATAAACCTCAAGGCCCTTAACTCAACCCAGCCAAAACTCAGACACAAAACCAGAATGTATTCTCATATCAACATCATTCAGAGTTCCCCAGTTAAAATTCAATATCAAAATAATATGAAGGTAGTAAAATAATATGGACAACAGAAAGTCTTAACTGATAAGTATGCAGAAAAAGTTTTAGGAGTTTACTCTACTGCATAAACCTCAAGGCCCTTAACTCAACCCAGCCAAAACTCAGACACAAAACCAGAATGTATTCTCATATCAACATCATTCAGAGTTCCCCAGTTAAAATTCAATATCAAAATAATATGAAGGTAGTAAAATGGAATCAACCATTTTACAAATGAATCATCCTTCAGCAATCTGCTTCAAACTTTAAATTCCTTTCCAAGCAATGCAACCATTCAACCATAGCACACAAGGAACATGAACAACACTACTAGCCACAACAATCTATTTTATAAAAACCCATCAGGACCTAGACTTAATCTTAAAGGCCAACTTTACAGAACTTGAAATAGGAAGGACATACATATAAATTAAATCCCCAACAAAATACATAAGGAAAATTATACAAGAATTATATACAAAATATAAAAATCAAATTAAATTCTCCCAAAGCCCGGCAACTGCTATTTCTTGATCAGTCTTGAACTCGATGTCCCACGAACGGACACAAGCCTGCAGGACACGACACTGCTCCAGACACCCCGTACCGAACACATCAAAATAAAGTGAACACAGCAGGTCACGAATTCCACACCAGGACACGACCAATATCGAATACAGCAACTGATGGACACGAACAGAACTTCCGCCCCCACGACCCGACCCCAAGTCTGACCAAGGTGCAGAAGAGATGATATCAACAATTAAGGAAAAGATGGAGGAAATTACTGGACTGAAGAAAATTGGAACCCTGGAGGAGCGAAGACATGATCGAGTGATCGAACACGTTCTCTTGTATCCGACTACTAGATGGAGTCGTTCTGTCAACATCCGACGCATCCGTACAGATCAAAGAAGACGATCTCAGAATATGGCGTAATGAATTTGACAAGAATTCAATAAGAGATTCTTAGATCGATTGTTCACCTTTATTTTCAGTGCCAAACCGATCACGAGACTTGATTCACATAGCCGTTCAACCCAAAACTCGATCTCGATCAATGCTTCGTCCTAATTCATATCAATCGAGAGATCCATGCAGCAATTTTTAAGACAAATTCAAAAGGAGACCGGATCAAGAACTCGCCACGGCTACGTTGTACTTGATAGAGACAACGGAATCGATAAATTTGATCACTGAACGGCAACTCCGGATCTGATAATTTTAGGAGAAGGAAGAACCGATCAGAAGTAATCAAACCGATCCAACACTTGGATCCAGAGCAACTTGGAAGAATGTTGACAAAGTCTTACCAGAGTTCACTCGATCGAAGAAGACAACGAACTAGTAAGGAAGGAGGGAGATCGGCTCTGAAAGGATTGCCGGAATCGATCGTGCGCCGTCGGAAAGAGGTGATGCTCAGTCGCTGAATAAGAAGGCTTTTCGTCGTCAACAAGGAGGAAGATGGCGCCTAGCTGTCGCTCGCCATCTGCGATAGTTGTCGAATGAAGGATCAGTGCCTAGCCGCCAGTCGTCGGAGTCGCGTGTAGCTAGAGTGCTGCCGAGGGCGGACGCTAGAGAGATCTGGCGTTCAGACGCCGGCCGGGAATGAATTCAGGAGACGCCACCGTTGCTGGTCGTACGTCGGAGATAGTGGTCGTGCGCCACCGGAGGGAATCGCCTCACCGTCGTCGAAAGCAGTCGTACGAGGAGTTGGAAGCCGTGCACTGCCCGACGAAGGTCTAGATCCAGCTGCCGCTGCGAGAGGAGGGCCGATCATCGTCGCCACCACCATCGACATCATCGACTGCCTTGTCGGAGAACCTAGGGTTAGGGTTAGGGCTTCGGCAAAAATTGGGGGAAATGGAGTGTAGAGCTCGGTTTTTAAAACTAAAAATAAAAATGAAATAATACTCTCTCTCTCTCTCTCTCTCCTCTCTGTAGTGTAATAATAGAAATGGATTTATGCAAGAAACCCCCTCCACTCATTGGTTATCTAACACTCAAGTCCCTGCCCTTTTCATATATTGCACAAATCCTTAAAAATCAGTTAAAAAAATGGGAACCACTAATTGTTGGTTATAACAAATTTAAAATTTGAAATCCTGCTCTAATTCGATTCCCTCCAAAAATAATTATAAAATTATTATTTGAAAATCAATTAAACAATTAATCAGAAATCAGAAATTAAATTTAGGATTTTTGAAAATACTGGAAAAGTAGAATGACAGTTCTAGATATACTGCTTCAAAGAATGTTATTTTCTAATATCTTAATCATGTTCACACAGGCACAACCACTTACAACTGTGTTTTGGGCTCTTTGGAACCTAAACATGTGAGAAATTTGACATGTGTATCGAGGAAGTATCATGTGTCAGATACATTACAGTCTTACAGATACAACATAGATGGTCCTTTGGAAGTTACACATGAAACTTAGACTGGAATATACTTTTATGTAGACTCAATTTGCAATCAATTGAAAAATTAAAATTGTATGGTGCGGCTGTACTAAATAGAAATTATCATTATAATGTCTATTCCCAGACTATTGTTATATTAAGCCCACTAGATTGCTCAATTTTCTCAGGTGCACTAACAGTGTCCTTCTTGCATGAGGCATCATTAATACTAAGGAAAATTGTAGTTAAAGTTAGTTTCACATTGCTCAATTATATATATACACATATACATATACATATATTACTGGATCTTGTTTCATCTCAAATCTAATACTTAATTTGTGACTATAAGGGTCCTGGGTTTGTCAATGCCTTGGATAATGCTTTGCATGAATAATATTTCGCAGGCATGTTTCTTTGTATCTCTGAGAAGTGAAATAATTTATGTCATGAGATGGCTTTGTATTATGTCCTCATCAGTCATCATACTCTTCAAGCTCTGGTCTGTGTATGTTCGTAGAGCCCGAGCTGGCCATTAAAGACTCTAAAATTGACAGACTCTAAAGTGAGGGTTTTGCTTTGTTTTATTTATCTTAAAGTATATTAAACCTTATTTTATCTTTTTCAAGGTTTTGCTATACGTACATGTGCTGTGGACAGTCTTCGGTATAAGTTTGCTTCTTCGCTACAGTATCTGTGAGATGTTTTGATGTAGATAGTTTTGATGTAGCTAAAGTGTACTCTATATTGGATACTCTATATATTTTGAGAAGATGTATATAATGAAATGGAGGAATGTAGAATGGTAGCTAAAGTACTCTATTTTTTAGACAATGAAATGTAGCTAGCTAAAGTACTCTATATCTGTGAGATGTTGATGTACCCTATTTTGAGACAATAAAATGGAGAATGGTACTTTATATTACATTTCAATGTTTTGTTGTGAATATGATTCAAAGTGGTTATTTTTGAATTGAATTGAGTAGTGTTTAGAATGTAATATATAACATGCAATATAGAGCGTTATAAATATGATACAATGACTATATACAGATCATCTATTCATAACGCTTTCAATATTTTCTGAATTCTGCAATATTCATAACGCTTTCAAAATGTCCTGAATTATGAACTATATTTACTATTCATCATGGTTTTACATAAATATCCACAACGCTTTAAAAATAAACCATAGCAGAAATTCAACCTATTAATGACGGTTTTGGATGAATTATTTATAACGCTTTTAAAAACATTTATAACACCCATTTTTCATAACGCTTGGATTGAGAAAAAAAAGTGTCATGGTTTGTAATTAATGACGCTTTTTAGCTGTCATTAAAAGGTATTTCTGTTGTAGTGTCACCACCCCCACCTCTCACCATTTATAAATAGAAATAATAATACGCCCCCGTGGATCGATCCACTGATTTTCCTCCACCCAACAAGGGCTCTTTTGCCTTTTTTCGATAACCACAAGGATCATTGGACAAAAAATAGTCCTATTAGTTTCTTTTTCTCCCTCATTCTACACTCATATGTCCAATTAAAATCCTTCACCTTCCCCAAACCAACATATTACTTATGTAAAATATGTAATAATATTTCATAATCTTAAAGGATGAATACATAATATAATTACTTATATATATATATATATTGCCAATTTCTTCTGGGGTCACTCCGAGGGCAAGGATAAGCACCACTGGGCCAGCTGGGATACCATGGCCAAAGCCACCGAAGAGGTCGGACTGGGTTTTAGCAGACTCCCCCATATTGTCGATTCCTGCTCTATGAAGCTGTGGTGGAAGCTTCATTCAGACAATTCTCTTTGGAACAGGTTCATGAAGGCTAGATATTTCAGAACCTCCCACCCCATGCAGGCTATCGCCAACAACAGATCCTCTGCGTCATGGCGGTGCATACTGCATGGAAGACACCTCACCAAACCTCTCATTCGCCTCAAGCTTGGAGACGGCCGCTCGTCGATGTTCCACGAACGTTGGCTTGGAGAGGAGATCATCCAGCACCCCAAGACTATCTTCCCTCACAGCAAAATTTGGGAGCTGTAGGACAGCGCCGAAGGATGGAGATGGGATAGTGTTAGAACACGGCTGGGCACGGGGGCGGTCACCAGCCTTGCTGCCGCAGACCTGCAGATTGTCGATTCCCCGGACACTTTCCGATGGAAGCCCAACCTGGACGGGAAGTTCTCCTTAGCACCGGCCAGGATTGTGGCAAGGGACACTGGTGTTCCGGCCCCGCATACTGCTCCTTTCTGGCAGGCGTGCATTCCCATCAAATGGTCCATCTTGATTTGGAGAGCCCATAAGCGAAAACTTCCCACCAACGACATCATAACCTCCTTCGGCTTCAGCCTGGCTTCGCGGTGCCACTGCTGCTCATCCCACCAAACTGAAATTGCGGAACACATTCTTTTCTCTGGCGACCTCGTGACTCTCTTATGGAAAAATGTATCAGCCAAATGCCGGCAGGTCCATCGGCCGGACGGCCTCAACGATCTCCTGCTCAACTGGAGCAAATCTCACGGGCATCAGATCATGGCGGTCGCTGGCATTTGGGTCCTGTGGAAAAACCGAAATAAATGAAGATATGAAGAATGCCAACACAACCCCAACCAACTGATCAGGGAGGCCATCAGACAGGTGCGTAAGGCTGCATGGAACTGCAATCACTCCCCGCCTAACTTTTGGAAGGTCCTGGCTTCCGGTGTCTAATTCCGATGCTTGGTCCAGGAGCCGGCTTTGTGGGCACCATTTTGTTTTTTATGCTTTTTCTTTTCTTCTCGTCATTGCGTGTGGCGCGTTTACATGTATAGGCTTCGGCATTTGCGCCTTATACATCAATAAAATCTCTCTTCTACGAATATATATATATATATATATATATATATATATATATATATATATATATATATATATATATATATATATATATATATATATACACTTTCTTAGTTATTAAGCTAATTGGATAGAACTAATTATTTTTTTATTAATATTTTTGCACTACTTATTATTAGTAATAAAAAATGGAAAAAGGTATATCAAAGCCAAGTTTCAATACGGGAACCTGTGGATTATAGGCCCACCAGACGTCCATTGCACAATTCTGACATTATTAGCAAAATTGATTCTCCAACTAATCTATACTATTATTCATCTAATCATCAATCATATTCATCACTTTATTGTGTCGCTCTAGAAACCAATAAAAAGTCATGAGGATTAGAGCATCTCAAAGGGTACCATTTGAGACAACCTAAAGTTGGATAGGTTTAACAGTTTTTTGGATATTAGGGATCACCTTGACGGTATAGACTCCACTGGTTGTCCATAAGCGACCCCTTTAGCAATTGCTTATTAAGGTATTATTATTTTATATTGGGTTTTTTATCTAATTAGTATGTATATGAGATCCAACTAGCTAATATCTAGAATAAAACAAGAATAAACAAAGAAAAACTATCTTATTTATTAGTATAATAATTGGGTTTCACTTAAAATAACTTTGAAGAACACCTAAAGGTAGGGGGATTTTTCCATATCCCCAAAGATAGGGGCATTTTCTCAAACTTCTTAGAGTTTACTTTTTGCATCCTCTATCTAAATCCAAGTAAGGGATAAAAGTCCTTGTAGATGCTCTTACAACCCACATTATGCCCATTATACGGTCTTTTAAAAAGAAAGCAATTGTAGAATACAATGAAATTTTTTTTAAAAATTACCTTCTTTGTACACAATAAGAAGATAAGGAAAAGTATATACACTTTTATTCATCTTCCAAGATTCTCACTTACTTGACAATAATTTCAATTAATCTTTAAATTACCATGTATATTTGATTTATGACTTTATATTCAACACAACACTGATGGAATTGATAGTCCTCACTAAAGGTGTTGGTCAGCTTGACCTCGGCCCAAAAACTAAGGTTTCATCTGTGGCTGGGGTATATATTGGCGCATTGGATCGATCTTGTTTGGATATTTGATTTAGGGGCCATAACCCAATATATGGTACGAGCATATCATTTTTTCAAGGACACTAGGCCCATAAATATTAAGTAAACTAAGTCAATAGTTAACTTTAAGATTTTAATAAGTATATAAAATTTAAAAAGTAAATAAATAAAATTAGCTCTAACATTTTTTACTGCGAAGCACATTTAAAAATTGGTATAGAAGTATGTAGTTGTATTATTGGGTATTGTCAAATTCTTTATTAACCCGATTTGAACATAGATTAATGCTTAGATTGTTGGACACACTATTCCAAGTCCTCATTTTAACTTAATGATGTAGAGTTTTTTTGAGTTGTGACTATAAGACAATCATCGAAAAGCGTTAGTGGAGTTTGCATGTATTAGTGTAACATATAAAGTAAAAAATAGTCCCCAATTAATTTCTTTTTCTCCCTCACTCTACACTCATACGCCGAATTAAAATCCTTTACCTTCACCAAACCTGCCTATTAATCATCTAAAATATGTAATAATATTTGATAATCTTAAAGGATGAATATATATTGGTAATTACTTAATATTACTTTGTTAGTTACTAAGCTAATTGCATAGAACCAACTAGTTTTTATTAATCCTTATGCACTACTTATTATTAGTATTTTAAAAAATGATATATCAGAGCCAGGTTTAGATCCTAGGACCTGTGGGTTATGGGCCCACCACGCTTCCGCTGTGCCACTCTAATGTTATTGTCATAGTTGAATTCTCTAATTAATCTATATTAATATTCATTTAGTCATCAGTGATATTCATCACGGCATTGTGTTGCTCTCAAAACCAATAAAAAAAGTCAAGAGGATTGGAGCATCTCAAAGGGGAACCTTTTGAGACTATTTAAAGTTGGATAGATTTGGAAGTCTTGTGGATTTTAGGGGATTACTTTGGCGGTATGGACTCTATTGATGGTCTTTAAGCGACCCCCCTTAGTAATTGCTTATTAATGTATTATTACTTTTATATTGGTTTTTTAATCTAATTAATATTTATATGTGATACAACTACCAAATATCTATAATAAAACAACAATAAAAAAGTTTCTTATTTATCACTATAATAATACTAGGTTTTACTTAAGATAACTTTGAAGAACACCTAAAGTTAGGAGGATTTTACTATACCGCTAAGTTAGGGGCATTTTCTCAAAGTTTTTAGAGTTTACTTTTTGCACCTTCTACGTTAATCTAAGTAAGAGGTAAAAGTCCTTGGAGATGCTCTTGCAGCCCACATTATACTTATTATATAGAATTTAAAAAAAATAAAGCAATTGTATAATACAATGGAAAACTCACAAAATCACCCTCTTTGTGCACAATAAGAAGATGGAGAAAGTAGATGCACTTTTATTCATCTTCCAACATTCTTACTTACTTGACAATCATTTAAAGTAATCTTTAATTTACCATGTATATTTTATTTGTAAATTCATATAACACTGTTAGTCCCGGGCTTGATCAAAGATGGTAGACTCGATGTCGAGATCAGAGGTTCAACAAACGTTCACCTTCTGATTATTCTCGAGATCCAAGAGGAACACTATAATATAAATCTGATTATAAAAGCAACAATAACCAGAAAGAAAATCTCACGTTCTTCCTCGTAATCGCAGTTGCTGAAGGACAGAACTAAGTTCAGAAAATAAATCTCACGTTCTTCCTTGCAATCGCAGTTACAGACGGACATAACTGAGTTACAACTCAGATGAAGGAGAAGAAAGAAGAAAGGTTCTTACTGGGGTGATTAAGATCACCGTTGCTCAAAGCAAGATTCGTCCCAACACGATCTGCTCCCAGGAACCAGCAAGTTCACGAAGAACTTCTGGAACGCTCGTAAGTCAATATTTGAGACTTGAACGGGCTTCCTGGAATTAACAGACTCCCTTAACTCTCTTCTTGGTGCATCTTTCAAAGGAGGCCAAGGGGCTCTATTTATAGAGTGGAGTTGAGACTTCACCTCTTCTCCTATCCGATGTGGGACTAAAATAACAATACTCAAAAATAGAGTTTGATATTTTAGATCATCCCACAATTAGCATAGAAGTGTGCCAGTCCACGCCTACCCCCCGAACACTCCCGTGCATGCACGAGACATCCTGGAGTCCGTGTCCGAGTCCGCACAACAAAAATCAACTTGCATCCTTGTTGGATTTAATCCTTTTTCCTTCTAGGAAAATACTCCCACATGGCACAAACTTGTGCCCCACTACACCTCATGTGCACACCTCAACACAAGCAATGCATTATATTGAGATACTCACCATTTGGTGTAGCCGATGTGGGACTATCTTTTCTAGTCCAAAGGCAAAAAAACACCAACAATTCCCCACATATCTTAATATATGGGTTGAACGTTCCCCACAGTGACTGTCCATCATGCATTAGAAGAGATGTCGCTATGACTTGAATCTTCCCGCATAGGTTAAATAACAGCATGATACAAGATTGGACAGCCTTGAATTCTGCACCATAACTGCAATTCTTCCTACTCACATAATGACATCAACTGTGCTTCTGGCTGCACATTGAAGGCCTTGTGCCAGCCTGGTTTCAGTGTATAATTTTTGGGCGTCTACAAGTTTACCCTCAAGAGATGGCCTGATATCTCTGTCTATACACTATAGGTGAGTTCTTTATAAAGAGTCATGGCATGAAGCATTGCGCTTCTTTGCGGTGCTACGCCGCCATGACATGTGTCACGCCCCGCTCCCGTAGGAGCGATCGTCCTCGCTAAGGCGTGATGCCGCACGGGCCTAGGTTGCGCCCGTGCAAGGCCAAGTCCAGAAACGGCCGATTTGAGTTCTAGGCCACAGAGTCGCACAGAGTGTCCCCATTAGCAGCGGAATATAAATGAACACAATTGAAGCGAAACCAAATTCTTTATTGATATTCAACAAGTTTACAAGCGGCGCTAGGCCGATATTACAAGTCGCTCAAGCTCTCTCTCTCTCTGAAACATAAAAGGCGTGCCAAGTGGCTTACAAGATGGAATGATTCATGGCGATGTTCCGATACATTATGTCCCGTATATGGTGCTCCAGCTCCTTGCAACGCTCCAAGGCCCAGAGATAGCTTCGCGCCTTAGCACGTTCGATTGAAGCTCCGCACCCGCCGGCGTCTCCTGCATCCTGCAAGTAGACTGTGGGGTTATCAGTACATTGTTATGCACTGGTGGGGAGGCTAGCTCGCCCATAATCACTATCATTACCGAACACGTTCCATTTACTTGTGTGCATCTCTATCATTCATTGTCTTTCTAATCTTGCCTTAGGGTCATTTACATGGCATATGATATAACCTATCCCGTGTTACCGATTTCAAGTGTCGCATGGAAATACATGCACAACTTACCCATACTTACCGTCCAGCCTTCCCTGTTCAGAGCAAACCAAGTTAGACAACAGTTTATGTGTAATAACATAACGTAGACGCATTCTTTAACTCATTTGTACTCATTATCATTTTGGAGTGGCACATTTCAAGTCATTCAGTAGGCACTTGTTCATTTAACTTTTAACTTAGACTACTCTGATTTCAATGCAAGGACTTGCACGTGGATTGCCACCAGCAAAGCCCACTTAATCTATATGCATCGGTCGCTGGCACCACAAGCCATCCTGGACTTTCTCCTTGGTATTTTTCTCACCTATCATGCTGTGCGGCTGGTATACCCTGATAGTATCTTGAAAAGTACCCTGCACTTACGTCTCCTGGGGCCAAGCCTCCCCCAGTTAAGCCCGTAAGCCCCTTTTTGATTTCGTCCGGGCCGGCAAGTCCTTCCCACTTTGACAACTGCCGCGGAATCCCTTTCTCTACGGCACAGCATACGCCACCCCTCGCTCGTACCGTTTGTCCACGACCATTTCGTATTTTATTAACATTTTAACTTAACGGCTGTCTTTGAGCCTTAGGCTAACCCTTAGCCTTCTTACGTTATCGACCAGGTTGGCGTCCGTGCAGCGCGGGTAGCGAGCCCCGATGCACGTGCCCGTCACACCTGTCGCTAATCCTTCTTTCTTTTCTTATCTTTTCAAGTTTCCTTTCCTTTTCTTTCTTTCTTTCACTTGTTCATTAGTTCATCGATTCATTCACGTATTCATTCGTTGATTCACTTATTCGTTTGCTCTTTCATTTATACATTATGCGACTCCTCGTGTGGGAGTCGCCTTGGCGACCCATCGGTCCCATAGCCTTTCAATGTTGCTATAATCTACACGGTACGACTATATTGATAGTCTTTCCGTTTCATTGTTGTAATCCATTCATTGTTTGATTGTTTGGACGTATAGGGAGCATCAACGTAGGCTTGTGCCGTAGCACGAGCATGGAGCGCGGGCAAGAGTTCTCGTATTTTCCATGTTACTTTCCATATTCTATACAAGCATACAAGTTGGGATTATTCCCTTAGCTAGGTGCGTTGGGTCATTTATTAGCATGCAAGATGTTATCGCCTAGCGATTCTCGTGTTTGTGTCCGCATTATTATGTGCATAGGCTAAGCAAAGACGGGTTCATCGGAGCCACCCACCTTAGCGATGTTCGCATCGGCCGAGCGATATTCCGAGCGCACCTTTGAAAGTCTAAGTCTGGATTCATCCTGTCGGGCCAATGTAAGCCTTGTATCGATTCGCATCGATACTTCATCGGGACGAAGCAACTCTTCGGGTCGACGGCTCG
Source organism: Iris pallida (assembly GCA_029216955.1). Classification (NCBI taxonomy): domain Eukaryota; kingdom Viridiplantae; phylum Streptophyta; class Magnoliopsida; order Asparagales; family Iridaceae; genus Iris; species Iris pallida. The sequence goes on from JANAVB010037020.1 coordinate 16,618,608, forward strand.
TTTGAGTCGTTGCACTTGCCGTTTGGAATCGGCGTTCCGCTAGGGCGGAGCGGGTCACTACATAATACACCACTCAAAACAAGTCTCGTCCTCGAGACTTCCTGAGTGCAGGTCATCCTACCATTCCTTAACTCGGACCGTGTACATACCTTAGACAATTTCCTATGCATCGTCATTCGATGGCATCGAACGATACTCGGTTTCTTTCTAAGTTCCGTGTCGTATACGTTTTGGTCGATTTTTTATTGAATAGCTTCTCGTTCATTTTAGACTTGATGTTATCTTTTCAATTCAAGCGTTTCTTCGTATTGGTTTCTATTTCTTCGTGTCATGGGACTGGAGTGGTTGCACAAGGCACGCTGGATTTTGCCAAATGCGTGGGTCGTAATTGAGGCAACTCACTTTCGTTTACCTCAATTATCGGAATCACTCGATTCGCTTCTCACGCATTTTCGTCTATGAAATCATTATGACTTCTTCTTAGCGGAGTCGACCAAGTCTACGAAATTTCCGTCCGATTCAAGACCAAGAACGACACCATCGTCGAGCATAACTTCCTATCGATGGTTCAATTCGTTGCACCAACTTTTAACTAGCACGATTTTACGTTCACGACACTCGTTCACTCCCCAAGTCGTGCTAGAACTCAGCGTATCACTTGGTTGGATCGTGCACGCATTTCAGGCGTCCCTAAAATACATGTATTCAGCCAAGCCGCAGGATAGTGAGTTTGTCATTCTCACTCGAGTTCGCATCGTGCACATACTCAAGCGTCCCTGAGATATATGCATATCAGCCGAGTCTCGTGAGCAGGGTTTCCTACTCTTGATCCACTCTTTCAATCCATGTCAATCCTCAAGCTCAATCCTTTGTTTGCAACTCTTGCAACAGGGGCGTCTCGCCTATCCGCTAGGCCAATTCTCAAGGCTAAGTCAATGTCAGGATTGGAATCATAGTTCCCCAACAATAATGCCAACACTGACCCCAATCCTAGGGTCAAACCAAAGTCGGTGGTGCGGGATTTTTCTACCCAAGCTCGTGTCACTCAGATCCCTAAACATCGAGCACGATCACTTAGTTCGCATAGATGCATTCGTTTTGCAACATCCAAATCTGTTCAATCACCAATTCTAAACCAATTCATGTATTCGATCACGAGGTCATCCAGCTCGACAATACGTTCTGCCCCAATCTCACGCGAGTCCGATTATCCACGGCGGTTCATGAATCACCATGCAACGCTCCCGCGGAATAATCATTCTCATCGGGGCGTAACTCTTGTTTGAGTTTAGACTAACTCATTCTCGATACGCAGATTGGACCTACTCAATCCTCAAGTTCAACTCTTCAAACACACAATTCATCCTCAAGTCTCCTTCGTGTCAAACCACAAGTCGAAGCATACGAGTTGCCACGCCAGGCGAGTACCGATCACTCTCGCTGTATGAATCACCATACCAGCGCTCACGCGGAGTGATAGTCCTAGTCGGCGCAACGCATATGCGAGGCTGGGGTTGCGCTCGCATAAGGCAAGAACGTCTACGTTGTGGTTGACAACGAAGTAAATCCAAGCACTCCGTTTTCATCCAAGCCAAGTCTATATTTGATAGTCCGACCGTCATTCATCCTCGAGCCAAGTTTATCTTTTCCTCGACACATCCTTAACGACCCAAGTATAGCATCCAACGGAACAATGACATTTGCATGATCGTCATTCGCCGAGTCGGAGTGCCCCCGAGTTATCGCATATCGATCTTCGATACGCCTCAATACCATCGACGATATGCGTAACCTGACGATCTTCCTTTGCAACCGATTTTCGAGTCATGCATTGATGCTATTGTCCGAGTTGGATATTCCACAATTTCCTCGATATTCAAGATCAAGTTCGACCGCTATCTCTCCAGCTAGGGTCAAGATCGTTGTTCAAACTCAAGTCGCGATTCATTTGAATCAATCCGAGATCGTACGCACAATCCTCTAAGTTTCCTCGATCAAGACCATTCATTTACCTCTGTCGTTCTGAGTCATTTTCTAACTCACGTTGTCTAACGACAAGTTGTCCGAGCGACATCTCGCTCGGGACAATCGAACTCACAACCAACTAAGTGTGACGCGTTCTAAGGCTTTGCGCGACCGCATCGCCTCGCCGACATACTCGTAATCCTCGATTTCGCTCAAACTATTTCCAAGACGTCCATACACCACTCGGATTCGAGCCATCTGATCTAGTCCTCAATCACATTCTTTTTCTTCTCCGAACCTATCACATACACCACTCGGGTTCAAGCCATACGGTCTAATTCTCAATCACGTTTGCGCCACGCGCTAAGACGTCTTATTGATTCGTTCAACGAATCGCTAGCGTAGTCGTTCGCGCCGTTGCGACGCATTAAGTCGTTCGCAATAATCCTCAAGGTCCAAATCGATCCTTCGAGTGCGCCTAAGCGTTAACTCGATAACGTTCCTATCGATACACACTCAAAGTGTATCTCCGTTCTCGATCGAGCGATACGTTGATATCGCTCGCAACCCGATGGCACCCAAGAGTCGAGGTGCGCGACACGCGGACTAAGTTGTACCGCTTAACCATCCCGTTCGGACCACATTCAAGTTTGCACGCTCACTTATTCTCGTTCGCAACTCGTTTGCACCAAAGGGTCTAGGTGCGCGATACTCCGCACAACTTAGCCAAAAGGCTGCGTGCAAAACCATCCTGTTCGAATAATACTCCGGTCTCGTGTACCCGTTCTGTCACGCCCCGCTCCCGTTTGCTATCGTCAATGTAAGCCTATTCAAGCATGCCTCGCGTTTGCTAACTCTTAGCATTTAGTTTTCGTCCGACTCGAGTCCGTCGTGGTTCGGCACAAAGGCCATCGCCTATCAAGTCCGTCGTAGTGGCACAAAGGCCATCGCCTATCGGTCCCGTGCAACCGAGTACTCGTACGAGCTTTCGCAATATTAGACTTATTGTATGGAACATCCCAATGCACAACGAGAGAGAGCATACACTTCTTTTGTTTCCAACGCGAGCTTTCAAAACTGAGAGAATCGAAATGATGTCCAAGGACGTAAAGCCGTGCTCTGATACCAATCTGTCACGCCCCGCTCCCGTAGGAGCGATCGTCCTCGCTAAGGCGTGATGCCGCACGGGCCTAGGTTGCGCCCGTGCAAGGCCAAGTCCAGAAACGGCCGATTTGAGTTCTAGGCCACAGAGTCGCACAGAGTGTCCCCATTAGCAGCAGAATATAAATGAACACAATTGAAGCGAAACCAAATTCTTTATTGATATTCAACAAGTTTACAAGCGGCGCTAGGCCGATATTACAAGTCGCTCAAGCTCTCTCTCTCTCTGAAACATAAAAGACGTGCCAAGTGGCTTACAAGATGGAATGATTCATGGCGATTTCCGATACATTATGTCCCGTATATGGTGCTCCAGCTCCTTGCAACGCTCCAAGGCCCAGAGATAGCTCCGCGCCTTAGCACGTTCGATTGAAGCTCCGCACCCGCCGGCGTCTCCTGCATCCTGCAAGTAGACTGTGGGGTTATCAGTACATTGTTATGCACTGGTGGGGAGGCTAGCTCGCCCATAATCACTATCATTACCGAACACGTTCCATTTACTTGTGTGCATCTCTATCATTCATTGTCTTTCTAATCTTGCCTTAGGGTCATTTACATGGCATATGATATAACCTATCCCGTGTTACCGATTTCAAGTGTCGCATGGAAATACATGCACAACTTACCCATACTTACCGTCCGGCCTTCCCTGTTCAGAGCAAACCAAGTTAGACAACAGTTCATGTGTAATAACATAACGTAGACGCATTCTTTAACTTATTTGTACTCATTATCATTTTGGAGTGGCACATTTCAAGTCATTCAGTAGGCACTTGTTCATTTAACTTTTAACTTAGACTACTCTGATTTCAATGCAAGGACTTGCACGTGGATTGCCACCGGCAAAGCCCACTTAATCTATATGCATCGGTCGCTGGCACCACAAGCCATCCTGGACTTTCTCCTTGGTATTTTCCTCACCTATCATGCTGTGCGGCTGGTACACCCTGATAGTATCTTGAAAAGTACCCTGCACTTACGTCTCCTGGGGCCAAGCCTCCCCCAGTTAAGCCCGTAAGCCCCTTTTTGATTCCGTCCGGGCCGGCAAGTCCTTTCCACTTTGACAACTGCCGCGGAATCCCTTTCTCTACGGCACAGCATACGCCACCCCTCGCTCGTACCGTTTGTCCACGACCATTTTGTATTTTATTAACATTTTAACTTAACGGCTGTCTTTGAGCCTTAGGCTAACCCTTAGCCTTCTTACGTTATCGACCAGGTTGGCGTCCGTGCAGCGCGGGTAGCGAGCCCCGATGCACGTGCCCGTCACACCTGTCGCTAATCCTTCTTTCTTTTCTTATCTTTTCAAGTTTCCTTTCCTTTTCTTTCTTTCTTTCACTTGTTCATTAGTTCATCGATTCATTCACGTATTCATTCGTTGATTCACTTATTCGTTTGCTCTTTCATTTATACATTATGCGACTCCTCGTGTGGGAGTCGCCTTGGCGACCCATCGGTCCCATAGCCTTTCAATGTTGCTATAATCTACACGGTACGACTATATTGATAGTCTTTCCGTTTCATTGTTGTAACCCATTCATTGTTTGATTGTTTGGACGTATAGGGAGCATCAACGTAGGCTTGTGCCGTAGCACGAGCATGGAGCGCGGGCGAGAGTTCTCGTATTTTCCATGTTACTTTCCATATTCTATACAAGCATACAAGTTGGGATTATTTCCTTAGCTAGGTGTGTTGGGTCATTTATTAGCATGCAAGATGTTATCGCCTAGCGATTCTCGTGTTTGTGTCCGCATTATTATGTGCATAGGCTAAGCAAAGACGGGTTCATCGGAGCCACCCACCTTAGCGATGTTCGCATCGGCCGAGCGATATTCCGAGCGCGCCTTTGAAAGTCTAAGTCTGGATTCATCCTGTCGGACCAATGTAAGCCTTGCATCGATTCGCATCGATACTTCATCGGGACGAAGCAACTCTTCGGGTCGACGGCTCGTTTGAGTCGTTGCACTTGCCGTTTGGAATCGGCGTTCCGCTAGGGCGGAGCGGGTCACTACAATATGGCTTAAAGTCGAGGCTTTACCCCACCTGGGTACCTCATCGTAGTGTCATACTACTGTAGCATGAGGTCACAAACCCCTTTGTAGTGCCAAACTACCCAGCATGAAGCCTTGCGCTTCCATGCGGTGTTACGCCGCTATGACATGGCTTGCAAAACCGAGGCTTTACCCTACCTGGTACCTCTTCGTGGTGTCATGCCACTGTAACATGAGGACATCGTCCTCTTTGTAGTGCTGTCTACCTCTCTTTATTACGATTATCATACAGCATTTGGCTACCTGCCTATTTGCGGTGCTACTCCGCTGTGACTTGGCTTGCAAAGCCGAGGCATTACCCCTACCTTGGAACCTCATGGTGGAGTCACCCCACTATAGCATAGAGTTACACTCCTTGTAGTGCTGTGCTACCGTGCTTCCTGTAAAGCACTCCAGGCATTCACTCTGCCTGAGAACTCATTAAAGCATTTAAGCCAACCTTCCCACAGGATCCGTTTTCTGCAGAAAATAACAGTAGACAATAATGGTTGTAGGTCCGTAATCTCTCCATGTCACAGAGGACAAGTACCCACCGTTCCTGATATTCTTCTGGTTAATAGTCCTCCCTTGAACCAAAAGCTAGATGCCTAGTAGATTTCTCTTTGAACTAATAGCATAAAACTTTATGGTAGGATTGTAATAACACAATATCAGAATGCCTTCAAGCCTATTTTACAAGCTGTGTCATCGACCAGCTGGCGCTTGAGGCCCTTGGTGAACGGATTCGCCAGGTTCTCCTGACTCCGAACATCAATCACTGCAATAACACCCCTCTTGATGAGATCGTGTATTGTCATGTGCTTTAACCGCACAGTCCTCTTCTTCCCGTTGAAGAGGTCATTTGATGTCATCGCAGCAGTCGCCTGGTTGTCGCAATATATCGGTATCCCCGGTATTTATGCCCCAACTACTGAAAGATCATACATGAGCTCCCGAAGCCATTCTGCTTCCTCCGCTGCGGTATCAAGTACAAAGAATTCAGATTCCATGGAGGAACGAGAGAGTATAGTCTGCTTCTTCGACTTCCACGATATAGCAGCTCTACCCAAGGAAAAGACATATCCACCTGTGGATCTCTCGCTTTCCACCTCTGAATACCAGCTAGCATCACTGAAGCCTTTCACTACTGTCGGATACCCGTTGTAGTGCAGTGCATATGTCTGAGTCTTCTTGAGATATTTCATCACCCGCTTCACAGCTTTCGAGTGCTCAACCCCTGGGTTGCTTGTGAACCGACTCAGCATTCCCACGGCGAAAGCTATGTCAGGCCTTATGGCAGTTGTTGCGTACATCAAACTTTCGATAACGCTAGAATACTCCAGCTGCCTGACGCTTTTCCTCGAGTTTGGCTTCAGCTTCTGATCACACCTGTATGGCGTATCGATCCCTGGAAGATCTTTATACCCATAGCGTGTGAGCATCTTCTCAATGTAGTGAGATTGTGACAGCGCTACTCCAGTGTCTGTCCGGATGATTTTTATGTCTAAGATGACATCTGCATCCCCCAAGTCCTTCATACTGAACTTGGTTGAGAGAAACTTCTTTGTCTCTGTGACACAGCCTATATCCGTACCTAGGATTAGCATGTCGTCCACGTATAGACAAACGATGACTCCTCTTCCATCAGCAAACATCGAATAGACGCACTTGTCTGTTTCACTGACCCTATAGCCATTTGACCTTATGACTTTGTTAAACTTCTCATGCCATATTTTGGGAGGTTGCTTTAAACCGTACAGAGATTTTATCAACTTGCAGACTTTGTCTTCAAGACCTTTGACGACAAATCCATCTGGCTGTTGCATGTAAATCTCTTCGGTCAGTTCTCCATTCAGAAATGCTGTCTTTACATCCATCTGATGTATCACCAACTTATGTATAGCTGCTAGAGCGATTAACATCCTGATGGTGGTCATCCGAGCTACTGGAGCGTACGTGTCAAAGTAGTCTATCCCCTGTTTCTGAGAAAATCCCTTGGCTACCAGCCTGGCCTTGAACTTGTCAATAGTTCCATCTGCCTTCATCTTCTTCTTGAATATCTATTTATATCCGATGGACTTTTCTCCTTCAGGTAGATCTACCAACACCTATGTGTTATTGGAGGTGATAGAGTCAAACTCGTCATTCACTGCCTCCTTCCAGAAAACATCATCTCTGGTCTTCATCGCCTCATCATAGGTAAGCGGATCTGCTTCCACATGATAGGTGATGAAGTCATCTCCGAAGTTTTTCGGTCTCCTCGCTCGCTTCGACGACGGCTCAGCGAGTTCTGGTTCAACCGTTGTTTCAACAACAATATCTTCTTGGACTACTTCTTTATTGAAAACTTTAGTTTCTTGTGCACCCATATTGTTCTCCGGTTTATCCGTAAGAACAATATTCTTCTGCCTTGCAAATTGTCTTCACGAGATTCGATGATATGATTTGACTCAATATCAAAAAATCTTCGAGCATCACTCTTCTCGGCATACCCCAAGAAGATCATCTTCGTAGTCCTAGTCTCCAGCTTTTGAATCTTCAGATCTGGGAGCTTCACATAAGCCAGAGACCCCCACACTCGAATGACATTCAAGTTATGTCTGACTTTGAACCAGTGTTCATGAGGAGTTACGTCCGAAGTTGCATACGATACTCTATTTAGAATAAAATTGGTCGTCCATGCAGCTTCTCCCCATTAGCATTTAGGAAGACCCATAGTTAGCAGCATTGAGTTCATCATTTCTGTCAACGTTCTGTTCTTCCTCTTCGCTATCCCGTTAGATTGAGGAGAATACGAAGCATTAGTCTCATTGATGATTCCATGTTCTTTGCAGAACGATGCAAATTCATGAGACCTCTACTCGATCACTTCTGAGTAGTTGTAAATCGGTTTAACGTTCAGCTTCAGTCCTGAAGTCTCTGAACTACTCGAATGCTGCATCCTTCTACTTGAGAAGTCATACGAACGTGCACTTTGAAAAACACTTCGAACCGGCCTCTGTGGAGAATTGATAAAAGTTACAGATATCTGAGTGTACTAACTCCAGATGATCAGTACTTTAGTTCAATCGTCTGAGCAGCTTCCCAACAGTCTTGTATCTGTACAGACCTTAAACTCCTCCACCTCCTTACCTCCACATTCCGAAGATAAGGTCCCGGTAGGACAGCTTGAGTCTACTTCTGTCATAGAACAACTCTCAGTCCACTCAACCATCAGCAGAAGTTCGAACATTCCTTCAGCACCAAACATCTTTTCGAAGCATGTTCCTCGCCAAGAAATTACCATCTGGCTAGTACGAATGTCCATCTTTCAAGTTTGTATCAAATAACAGACTTTCTGAGATCAGATCGCCGAAAAATCTCTGGTACGTGCAACATGTATTCCAGTGTCCTTGTCGGTGGTTAATAACCACTGTCTCGATCTTCAGAACTTCTGCTAGATATTTGTTCGCCATTAAGACCTTCGTCATAACATTACTCGTCCTTGGTGAACAGCTAGCTCCTTTGAGAGCACACGTGGTCAGATGCACTAGTGTCAGACCACTAGTTAGCTACCACGCTAGATAACTCAACCTGTGCAACAATAGCAACCAAATTAAGTAATCAAAATAACCAAGTTTAGCTATACCTGCTATTTTGGTTTGGGCTTGGATTTGTATTCACTCATGTAGTGGCCATTCTTGTCACAGTTAAAGCAAGTCACGTGGGACTTGGACTTCTGTTGCTTGAACGAAGGACCGTTCACTTTTAGATTAGTGGAGTCCTTCTTCTTGTGATGAGAAGCCACCTGCTTCCCCTTGAACTCTCTTGTCTGCACCAAGTTGGCCATAGCCAGTTCTTTGGACAGAGAGTCCATCTTCTGTTGAGATCGCATTTTGTCCTCAACGTGGACCTCTTATAGAAGATCTTCCAAGCTAACGTCCAGCTTCTTTCGATGCATTCTAACATAGAAGTTGCTCCAACCAGCAGGAAGTTTCGAGACTATCCCTCCAACGACAAACTTGTCGACGAGGGGCATCTTCTCATCATCTAACTTCTGGCGCAACTTCAGGAATTCCTTCGCTTGAGGTAGCATCGTCATCTCGTCTTCGAAGAGCCACCTATGGTACTTCTCGACGATGAAGATTTTGGACCTGTTCTTATCATCTTCATATAGCTTACCCAAAGAATCTCAGATCTCTTTGGCCTTCACCTTCTTGGAATATGACTCTGCCAGAGAGTCTTCCATAGAATTGAGAATCAGCAGTTTACATATGCTGTTTTCTCTATTCCATTTGCTCTGCTTGACGAGTGCAAAAGCAATAGCATCGATAGTTCCTCCTTCTGGAATTATCGATTCATCCTCAATCAACACATGGTCTACGTCCACGAGTTGAAGATTAAGGGTGACCTTCCTCTTCCAGATTTGGAAATGTTCTCCGTCAAATTTCTCCAACTTGTTAAAGCTGGTATCGATGAGAGAAGCACGAGAGTTCTCCATCTACAAGGATCTTGCTTTGAGATTGTTAGTCCCGGGCTTGATCAAAGATGGTAGACTCGATGTCGAGATCAGAGGTTCAACAAACGTTCACCTTCTGATTATTCTCGAGATCCAAGAGGAACACTATAATATAAATCTGATTACAAAAGCAACAATAATCAGAAAGAAAATCTCACGTTCTTCCTCGCAATTGCAGTTGCTGAAGGACAGAACTAAGTTCAGAAAATAAATCTCACGTTCTTCCTTGCAATCGCAATTGCAGACGGACAGAACTGAGTTACAACTCAGATGAAGGAGAAGAAAGAAGAAAGAAGAAAGGTTCTTGCTGGGGTGATTAAGATCACCGTTGCTCAAAGCAAGATTCGCCCCAACACGATCTGCTTCCAGGAACCAGCACGTTCACGAAGAACTTCTGGAACTCTCGTAAGTCAATATTTGAAACTTGAACGGGCTTCCTGGAATTAACAGACTCCCTTAACTCTCTTCTTGGTGCATCTTTCAAAGGAGGCCAAGGGGCTCTATTTATAGAGTAGAGTTGAGACTTCACCTCTTCTCCTATCCGATGTGGACTAAAATAACAATACTCAAAAATAGAGTTTGATATTTTAGATCATCCCACAATCAGCATAGAAGTGTGCCAGTCCACGCCTACCCTCCGAACACTCCCGTACATGTACGAGACATCCTGGAGTCCGTGTCCGAGTCCGCACAACAAAAATCAACTTGCATCCTTGTTGGATTTAATCCTTTTTTCCTTCTAGGAAAATACTCCCACATGGCACAAACTTGTGCCCCACTACACCTCATGTGCACACCTCAACACAAGCAATGCATTATATTGAGATACTCACCATTTGGTGTAGCCGATGTGGGACTATCTTTTCTAGTCCAAAGGCAAAAAACACCAACAAACACAACATTGATAGAATTGATAGTCCACACTAGAAGTGTAGGTCAGTACGACCTCAGCCAAAAAAGTAAGGCTCTATCTATGCCTAGGGTCAATTTGACAAGAGTTGTGTATGTTGGCGTATTGTATCGATTTGGTCCGAATATTCGATTAAGGGTCCATAACCCAATATATGGTACGACCAATTTTTTTCGGTCAAATTCATGCCTGTAGACCCATAGGCGAAAGTCCCTATCTTTTTTTCAAGGACACTAGTCCCATAAATATGTATTAAGTAATCTAAGCTCATGCTTAAATTTAAGATTTCATTATAAGTATATCAGTGGATCGAACCACGGGAGCGTATTATTCCTACCATTTACAAATATGGAGAGAGTTGAGGACAGTAGACAAAAAAGGCCTGAAATACAGCATGGACAAAGTCCCGTGTTTAATGCCAGATATCTCAAAAAAAATTAATTTCATAAGTAAATAAATAAAATTAATTCTATCATTTTTACTACAAAGCAAATTTAAAATTTTGAGATAAAAGTATGTAGTTATTGTATTATTGAATATTATCAAAATAAATTATTAACCTAATTTGAATTTAGAATAATAGATTACTTACTTAGGTTAGTACATCATAAGATACCACGAATACAAATATATATATAATATAGTTGTGTCTTGTTAGTAACTAAATATATTGAAATACATAACTTTGACATCAAAATCAAACTTCATAGAGTTTCATGGTCATTATCTAAAACTTAGAAGCTCATAAGGCTTGATACAAACATATATATGCCTTATTAGACCTCCTTTGCCAACTCCTTGCTGTCATTTAAATTATTATTTTATTATTATTACATTTAATATGAGTTGTAATAATGACTCCATCCTCAAAGTATTTCTAAATATGACCTGAATGTGGACATACTGTTCCAAGTCCTCATTTTAACTTATTGGTGTAGAAGTTTTTTGAATTGTGACTATAAGCCAATCATCGAAAGGGTTAGTGGAGTTTGCATGTACCACGCGTATCATATAAAGCTAAAAAAAGTCCTATTAATTTCTTTTTCTCCCTCATTACTATTAATTAGTAAAACTATGTAATAATATTTGATAATCTTAAAGGAAGAATATATACTGGTAATGAATTAATATACTTTGTTAGTTATTAAGCTAATTGTAAGAAGAATATATCTTCCACTATATAATGAGGCTTCAAAACGGCTCAAAAGTGAGCCGTATAAGCTGTTTGTATATCATGGTCCATTTTATTTAAAAAAATTGTAAACAATTGTTTAAAAAAGTTTAAATTTGTTATATTCATTCAACATGGAAAATCGAACTCAACCAAATAAAAAAATACCTCTCACCTTAACCACATAAGTTAGAATAGATATTTGACTATAATTGAATAATGTTTGCATTTACTAGTATTGGTAATGAATTAATATACTTTGTTAGTTACTAAGCTAGTTGTATAGAAAAATTTGGCTTTTCATTAATATTTTTGTTCTACTTATTATTAGTAGTAAGAAATAGAAGAAAAAAAAAAGGTATATCAGAGCCAGGTTTCGATCCTGGGACCTGTGGGTTATGGGCCCACCACGCTTCCGCTGCGCCACTCTGATATGCTTCTCATAATTGAATTCTCCATCTAATCTTTACTATTATTCATCTAGTCATTTGTTATATTCATCACTATACTCTGTCGCTCTGGAGACCAATAAAGAAGTCATAAGGATTAGAGCATCTCAAAGGTTTACCTCTTCAGACTATCTAAAGTTGGATAAATATAAATGTTTGTGGATATTAGGGGATCACTTTGACAGTATGGACTCCATGGTTGTCCTTAAGTGACCCCCTTAGCAATTGTTTATTAATGTATTATTACTTTTATATTGGTTTTTTATCTGACTAATATGTATATGAGATCTAACAACCTAATATCTAAAGTAATACAACAATAAAGAAAGAAAAGTAGCATATTTATCAATTTAATAATATTGGGTATCAATTAAGATAACTTCGAAGAACACCTAAAGATATGGGAATTTTACCATATCCCTAAAGTTAGGGACATTTATCTAAACTTCTTAGAGTTTACTTTTTGCATCCTCTACCTAAATCTAAGTAAGGGGTAAAAGTCCTTGGAGATGCTCTTGTAACCCACATTATGCTCATTACATACAGCCTTAAAAAAAGAAAGCAATTGTATTTACCAGGAAAAACTCACAAAATCACCTTCTTTGTGCACAATAAGAAGAAGGAAAAAATATTTGATGCACTTTTATTCATTTCCCTTACTTATTTGACAATCATTTAAAATAGTCTTCAAATTACCATTATATTTAATTAGTGAATTTATAGTAAACACAACATTGATGGAATTGATAGTCCTCACTAGAGGTGTAGGTCAGCATGACCTCGGCCAAAAAACCAAGGTTCGATCTGTGCCTATGGTCAACTTGACACGACTTGTGTTAGTTGGCATATTGGATCGATCTAGTCTAGATATTCGATTACGGTTCCATAACCCATTATATGACATGACAAGTATTCATGTCGGTCTATTTTGTGCATGTAGGCCATAGGCCGAAGAGCGTATCATTTTTTCACGGACACTAGGCCCATAAATATAAAGAAAACTAAGCACATATTTAACTTTGAGATTTCTTAATAAGTATATAAAATTTAACTTTTAAATAAATAATATTAACTCTAACATTTTTACTGCAAAGCAAATTTAAAATTTGGGAAAATAGTATGTAGTTGTTTTATTACTGAATATTATCAATATTTTATTAACTTTATTTGAACATAGATTATATATATATATATATATATATATATATATATATATATATATATATATATATATATATATATATATATAGACACACACACACACACACACACACACACACACACACACACACACACACATATATATATATATATATATATATATATATATATATATATATATATATATATATATATATATATATATATATATATATATATATATATATATATGTGTTTTGAGATTTTGAGATTTCTTAATAAGTATCTCTCTTAAGCCCACAATTGATTTTGAGATTTCTTAATAAGTATATAAAATTTAAATTTTAGATTAAAAAATTAACTCCAACATTTTTACTGTGAAGCAAATTTAAAAATGTTGTATTATTGAATATTATCATTTTTTTATTAACTTGATTTGACCTTAGATTAATAGATTACGTACTTAGATGTACTTGATAAGATAACATGAATACAAATTTGTATACATACATACATACATACATACATACATACATACATACATACATACATATTTTTTTTTATACATACATACATACATACATACATACATACATACATACATACATATACATAATATATATATATATATATATATATATATATATATATATATATATATATATATATATATATAGTTACGTCTTTTTAGTAAATAAATTGAAATACATGACCTTGACTTCAAACTAGAACTTCACAGAGTTTCATAGTCCTTATCTAAACTTAAAAGCTCGTGAGGCTAGATACAAACATGTATGTGCCTTAATAGACCTCTTGGCCAACTCATGGTTGCCATTTAAATCATTATTTTATATTTATTGCATTCAAAATTATTTATAATAAGGAACCGATCCTTCCCTATCTCATCTACTCCATTTCAAATATGACCTGAATATGGACAAACTGTTCCACGTCCTCATTTTAACTTAATGGTGTTGAGGTTTTTCGAGTAGTGACTATAAGACAATCATCGAAAGGGTTAGTGGAGTTTGCATATAACACTCATATCATATAAAGTAAAAATAGTCCTAGTAATTTTGCTTTCTCCCTTATTCTACACTCATACGTCCACTTAAATTCCTTAACCTTCTGGAAACCAACCCATTAATTATCTAAAATATTTAATAATATTTGGTAATCTTAAAGGAAGAATATATTATGGTAATTAATTAGTATTACTTTGTTAGTTTCTAAGCTAATTACATAGAACTAATTGGTTTTTTATTAATATTTTTGCACTACTTATTATTAGTAGTATGAATTGGAAAAAATGTATATCAGAGCCAGGTTTCGATTCTGGGACCTATGTATAATGGACCCACCACATTTTCGTTTTGCCACTTATATTGTTTTCATAATTAATTTTCCAACTAATCTAAACTATTATTCATCTAATCATCAACAATATTCATCACTACATTCTGTCGCTCTGGAAACCAATAAAGAAGTCATGAGGATTAGAGCATCTTAAAGGGTAACCTTTTGAGGCTATATAAAGTTTGATAGATTTAAAAGTTTTGTGGATATTAGGGGATCATATTTTTGCGGTATGGACTCCACTGTTGTCTTTAAACGACCCCCTTAGCAGTTGCTTATGAATGTACTATTACTTTTATATTATTTTTTAGCTAAATAATATGTATATGATATCCAACTACCTAATATTTATAATAAAACAAAAATAAAGAAAGAAAAGTAGTTTATTTATCAATATAATAATACTGGATTTCACTTAAGATAACTTTGAAGAACACCTAAAGTTAAAGGATGTCACCATATCCCAAAAGGTGGGGGCATTTTCTCAAACTTCTTAAAGTTTAGTTTTTGCATCCTCTACCTAAATCTTAATAAGGGGTAAAAGTCCTTGGAGATGCACTTACAACCCTTATTTTGTTCATTACATAGTCTTTCAAAAAAAATTGTATAATATATTGAAAAGTCAAAAGAAAATTCTTTCTGCACAATAAGAAGATAGGGAAAAGCAGATGCACTTTTACTTATCTTCCAACATTCTCAATTACTTGACAATCCTTTAAACAAGTTCTTAAATTACTATGTATATTTAATTTGTGAATTTATATTCAACACAACAATAATGGAATTGAAAGTCCTTACTAGAGGTGTAGGTCACCACGACCTTGGCCAAAAAATCAAGGTTCCATATATGTCTAGGGTCAACTTGACACGACTTGTGCATGTTGGTGTATTGGATCGATCTGGTCATGATATTCGATTTAGGGGCTATACCCAATATATGGCAAAAACTAGTTTCCCGGTCGCCAAATTCATGGCCGTAGACCCATACATATCAAGTAAGCTAAGCCCACAGTTAACTTTGAGATTTCTTAATAAGTATATAAAATTTAAAAAATAATAAAATAAAATTAACTCAAAAAACAATTTACTGTGAAGAAAATTTAAAACTTGGGATGAAAGTATGTAGTTGTTGTATTATTGAATATTATCAAATATTTATTAACCTGATTTGAACTTAAATTAATATTTAGATTAGTATTTGATAAGATAATTGTGCTACAAGGCCCACAACCATATCATCGATGAAGAAGGAAGTCCCCAACATAGTTAACATTTGTTTTCAACAAAAGAATGATTGAAAGGAAAAAAAACTTTTTGTATCAATATAGACAAAAAATTTATAGAATCTTCATTGAGCTTCATAAAAAAGAAACTCAACTACAATAAGTACAGAGATTCGTGAAAGTGTTTCAATAGAGTCGTCATCATCGTGCAATCATTTTGCTCCATTGACGATACCAATAAAGCCGGCTGATGCTCTCTACTTTCAAGTGTTAGTCCCGGGACACAATTTTCGATGAAAACTGAGAAAATAAAACGATTGTAAAAACAACGTTTCTAGCAACACTTCAAAGAAGGTGCTTGATAAAGATCCTTGGAGGATTCTGGATAATGAAAATCTAAAAAGATTTCGTTATAGCAGCAATCGAGAGTAGTACTTCTAAAAAGAAGTATCCAATCGAATTGCTAGCAGCAGCAGCAATGACAGGCGATGGATGGAAGAACATCCTGCTGGGGTGAATGATCACCATTGCTCAAAGCTTAATTCGCACCACACAAACAGCTTCCAGGAACCAGCAAGATCGACGAAGAACTTTGGAACACTCCGCTCTTCTGACTCCTCGGATGGCAGCGGACTCCTGTGCTTGGTAAGGCTGGTGCAACGCTTCTCTTCTCTCTCAAAGTCTGTGGTAATTTGTAAGTAATTCTAAACACTGTCTTGTTCTTATCTCTATACACTGTGAAAGAAAAGAGACCTTATATAGGCCCGTGCTGTAACTGTCCAGTTAGCAGAACGTTCGGGACGTAGAAAAATTTGCTCCGAACGTGCTATAATCGCTCAAATCATGCACAAACAAGATCTGAGTCAACAGGCGCACAGCGTGTGCCACTTGTGCCACCCGCACAAATTGTGCACCGTACGCACCATGCGCACCTTGCACACCGTATGCACAGTGCCACCTGCGCAACCTACGCCAACCGCGTGCCAATAGGCAGTGCCCACTGGCGTGCCACTGGGCCGCACAACTAAGAGCACCACTTGGCCGCACCAATTGGTCGTGCCATCTGGCAGCGAGATCGGCTGTACAAGTGGCTTGCGCAACGAGCATTACTTAAGTGCACTATGCACCTAGCGACGATGCTGACGTGCTAAGTGCAAAGTATGCCAACAAAATGCCATATTACTCCTTATGAGCCATAAGCCCGAGTCCGAGTCGCTAAGCCCCTACGGAGCTTTGCTCCATTGGAAATTAATTCCCAAGAGCAAAAAGCATGAATTCTTTATTGTTGATTTGACCTTTTTTACTAGAAAAATACCCCCATATGGCATACCCATGTGCACCTCCACACCACTTGTGCACCTATAAACAAGCATAGCTTATATATAGAGATACATTTCTTTTGGCCTAACTGATGTTGGACTAAAATTTCTAATACAAAGGCCAAAATCCTAACAATCCCCCACATATCTCTATATATGGGTTTGAGTGTTCCCCACAGTAACTGTCCATCATGCATTAGAAGAGATGTCACTGACGACTTTAATCTTTGTCACGACCCGTTACCCAAATTGTTGGGCCGGGCCGAGCCATATCCAACCTACGCTTGGTCAAAGCGTAGTAAGCTGTTCTAAGAATAGACAATAAAGGATCTAAGCAGCTAACAGTTCTAAAATCATATTTAAAGTTCATCACAACACAGCATCTATAAGCGAAGGTAAACAAGCACAGACTTAATAATACACTTCCAAAGTATCTAACTGGAGACAAAGTCCAGTATCCAAATATAACTACAGACCAAAATCTAAGTCTCAAAACACAAGAAAGATAACTAAGCAAGGTTTCCTGCTGGGGCCTCTACTGGGGCCTCTACTGGAGCAAAGGCCAGGTCCTCAAAATCAGTGTCATAATATGTAACACATAGCATTTTCTCCTCGAAAAGTATACCTACAACGTTATCCTGTCAGGACGGGAGCAAGTACAACCTCTACAACTAAAGTACTGAATATATAATGAAAGAGGTGTACAACAAGAAACATGGTGTGATAAGTCTATAAAACAGGAAATACTTGGGAACATGGCCTCATGGTACAACTGGGATCATAGTATCATAGTAACATAGGGAACATGGCATCTCATAGTCTATCATGGCAAAGACACATATGTCATAGAGACATATGCATATGTAATGTTTAAAACTGTAGCAGGTACGTGATCGGTCAATAGGTGTACAATGTACTGAGGTACATGTAAATAAAATGTATACACGTACAAGTCAACAAGCATAGGTGTACATCTGTACAGAAATGCGGGATAATGGCCTGTGGCAAGGTATGCATATAAAATGCGACCTCGCTCGCTACTATAGGGGGGGCATGATCACGTACTCAACTGTCAGTTTCCCCATAACCCATATATAACATGTGAGAGATACAAGAATGATGTAGAACATGTGAGAGATACTGGGATCGGTATAAAACATGGTAGGTACTGATAGCAGTATAAAGCATAGTAAAATATGTACTGAGAACCAGTGAGAAGCATGTGAAGATATAAGAACTGTCCTAAGCATGGCAGGTACTGAAAGTAATACAACATGTGAAGATTTAACTTGCTACCTCAAGGATCAGTATTTTAACAGGGTTAATACATGTTCTAGCATTAAAAGATAGTAAATGAGTTTGTAGATGTACTTGCCTCGAGCAAAGCAAGAATACTAGTATAAAGATATAGATGTCCGGTGTCCTGTCAATAATGATATACAAACTCAGTTCTAAGCTATGTTCAATATTATACTGTGGTGAGACACGATTCCTAACTGGACACTAACTAAGTGGAGACCTAGCATAAAAGTCCACTGTGGGGTGACACTATATCCAAACTAATTTTCTAGGGTCTTTACACTAGTGTAGGGTGAGGTCCAATACTATAATAACTCAAAACAACTCAAAACTTGCAAGTCATAATTACTCTATAAATAAATCAAACTGTACACTAAGTTCCAATAATTTTGAGATAGACAAAAAGCTCAATTATATATAAAGTAAAGTACCAAAATGATCCTTATTAATTATAGAAATTTATACTAATTTTTCTAGAATTTATAAACCCTCATAACTATTTATTAAAAATCAGCAAACATAAGTATCCTGAAAATGAGTTCTGTTTTCCTATTTTTATAAAATACCAAAAGTACTTATTAAATGCTAAAAAAATTATAGTAAATTAGCTAAATTAATATAGTATTTAAATACAATTTTCTCAGATTTTTACAGCAATTAAAATATATATAAAAATCAAAAAAACAGAAAGTAACAATTTCTGGAAAAATAATTAATTACAAATTAAGGATAATACAAAGCAAAATCTACAGATGTTATCGAATGATAAAATAAATATCACCAACGTGTCCAGAACGGTCAAATTAGCTAGAATAGCCTACCCATAAGTCCAATTTAGACACAGGGGCAAAACGGTAATTTTTGGTCAAAATGATGTCCGCCGTTGGACACACACTTGCACCGAAAAACGTGTCAGAATAGAAGTCTACAAAACCTAACAAATTATATGTCTACGAATTCAGAATGATGATAGGAACCCAACGGTATGTCCGAAATAGGATTCCGATGTGCCGATCTCAAAATGATACGTTGACGCGGATACTTGGTATCCGGTTTGCACTGAAATGCGTGCCGGAGCAAACATCTTCAAAACTCAGCAAATTATATGTCAACGAGTTCAGAATGATGATACGAACTAACTCAACGGTATATCCGGAATTGGATTTCGATGAGCCGATCTCAAAGTGACCTGTTGACTCGAAAAGTGGAACCCGCTTTGCACCGAAATACGTGCCAGGGCCCACGTTCTCCAAATCAAGCAAATTTTATATGAAAATATGCCAGAACAATACCACGAGTCTACTGGTGGTGTCAGAAATTGAATCCGGAGTCCCGGGTTCAAAAATAAAATTTAACAAGTGCAAATTAAAGAATTCGGACGGCTAACTTTGGCGTCAAATTCGACCAACCGAACGTGCTTATAATGAAACGAAACCTAAAGAATATAGGAAGATGGTTATACCAGCTGTGCACAGGAACTGGTAGTACGTCAACCAGAGCTGCGACGGCGGAGTTACGAGCTGGCGAAGTCGGCTCCACGAAGCTGTCCAAAAATAGTTCAATTTAAAACGTCAACTTGGTGGCCAGTTTTGATCTATCAAACGCCGAAATTAACGGACGGATATTGAGGAAAATGGAGTGCTATATATCGAGATTGCGATGCAACAAGGAGATCGCCGATCCAACGGTCGGATTGACTAAAAAATCTGTGCGAAGTCGCTGTCTCGAGACGTGAATTCTGAAGTTGAAATCGCGCGTCACGGCGGGATTTCGATGTAAATGCACGAATCGCCTATTTGGCTCATTGGGGAAGGTAGCGGTGGACTCGGGGTGGTCGCCGGGGGTGCGCACGCGGCCAGGGGGGTCCTCTCGATGGTGGGCCGGCCACGGGGTGGCGTACGGCCTCGCGGTGGTAGGCCGGCCACGGGGTGGCGTACGGCCTCGCGGCAGCGGGCGTGCGCGCGCGCGTGCATGCCCGCGGCTGCTGCCGCTGGCACAGCTGCTACTGCGGCCGGCCAGGCAGGGCGGCGGTGGTGCAGCAGCGGGCACGGCGGGGGCGACTGTGCGGTGGTGTTGGTGGAGGTGGTGCATGGATGTGGTAGTGGTGGTGTACGTGAGGGTGAGCTCGGGAGGGGGGTCGGCCATGGGGAGGAAGGGTGATATGGTGGTGTTGGTGTAGTGTAAAGAAAGAGGTAGAGAGAGATGCATGTATATAAGTGTGTGTAGGTGTGATAAAATATAAAGAGAGAGAGTGTGTGTGTGAATAAAGAGAGAGGGAAAAAAAGGAGGTCGACTATGAATAGGGGGTATTCGGCTGGTATGGTGATGGGGAGTGAGGTGTGTGTTGGTGTTTTAATGGGAGAGAGAGAGAGTGTGTATATATATATATATATATATATATATATATATATATATATATATGTGTATGATATTTGTAAAGAGAGAGGAGATATTTTAGTGAGAGAGAGAGAGGGGAGGAAAGTAGGTCGGCCAAGGGGGTGAGGGAGTGCTGTGAGGTAGAGGGGGTGTAGGTGTGTTTGTGTGAGTGTTTTAAGGAGGAGAGAGAAAGGGAGATATTTATATATATATATATATATATATATATATATATATATATATATATATATATATATATGTATATATATAAATATGTGGGATATTTGAAAAGTAGAGAGATGATATTTTCAAAATAGGAAAAAGAAGAAATATTGTGTGGGGGTATTTGGGCAGTCATGGGAGAACAATATGGAGCTTGGGTTCGGGTTCGGTCGAGCCGGGTTGGGTCAAAATCGGACAGGGTGCAATAATCGAATAAAATTGGGTATTTAAAATCATGGGTAATTAAGTAACATACGTGAACTTAAATTAATGTGACACAAGTTTTATGTGGGTAGTAGGCTTCACGTGGGCCACGTCCATACTTTGGGTCGACTAGGGTGGATCGATGTCAGGTTCCGAAATTAAATTGGAAATTAAATCAGGTTTCACGGTAGAAAATAAATCAGCCTAAATTGACCCGAAAGTTGTGCGAAGAAAATGAAGCACAAAATAGAGTGTCTGAGTGGGACACAAAGGTCATGGGTGAAGAGCGTCTCGAGTAGATCATTCATGAGGAGTTGGTTCTGAGAAAATGACTGGTCTGGTGCTCCTAAATTAAAAGTCACGGTAACGTGCAAACGAAGATCAAAAATAAAAGTTGGAATAATTATTCAACGATTAATTGGTCTAAGTTGACCCGAACTTGCGCGATACAAAAAGAGCACAAGGGAACGAGTTCAAGTGGGACATGATATATCAAAACGAAGATAATCTTGTCTACAACAAAACTCGTGAAGAGAGTTTACAGAGATTGGTATCCCTGACGCTCCAGAAATTAAAGTCATAGAAAGGTACATTAATGATCAAAAACAATTAAATAATAAAATATTTATCGAAAATAATTCATTAAGAAAAATAAAAATAAACCCTGAAATTCAGGGGGCTTACAATCTTCCTATATGGATCAAACAACAGACTATAATACAAGAATGGACTAAGCCTTGAATTCTGCACCATAGTTGAAATTCTTTCCACACACATAATGTAGTTACATGTATTTCTGGCTACACATTAGAGGCCCGGTGCCAGCCTGGTTTCAGTGTATAATTTTGGACGTCTACAAGTTTACCCTCAAGAGACGTCCTGATATCTCTTTCTATGCACTATAGGTGAGTTCTTTATTAAAGAGACATGGCATGAAGCGCTTTGTGCTTCCCTTGCGATGCTACGCCGCTGTGACATGGCCTAAAGTCGAGGTATTACCCCTACCGGGAACCTCATCGTAGTGTCATACTACTGTAGCATGAGGTCACCTCCTCTTTGTAGTGCTATACTACCCAGCATAAAGCCTTAGGCTCCCTTGCAGTGTTATGCCGCAACGACATGGCTTGCAAGGCCGAGGCTTTACCCCTATCCAGATACCTTTGTAGTGCTGACTACACCCCTCTTTAATTCAACATACAACATTAGGCTACCTGCCTATTTGTCGTGCTTTGCTACTATGACTTGGCTCACAAAGTTGAGGCATTACCCCTTTCGGGAACCTCATGGTGGAGTCACCCCACTGTAGCATGGAGTTTTACTCCTTGTAGTGCTGCGCTACCGTACTTTCTGTAAAGCATACTAGGCATTCACTCTGCCTGAGAACTCATTAAGGTATTTAAGCCAACCTTCCCACAAGAACCATTTTCTAGAGAAAACAATAGTAGACAACAGTGGTTGTAGGTCCGTAACCTCTCTACGCCCTATAGGACATGTACCCACCATTCCTGATATTCTTCCGGTTAATGGTCCTCTCTTGAACCAAAAGCTAGATGCCTAATAGATTTCTCTTTAAACTAATAGCATAAAACTTTATGGTAGGAATACAATAACACAATATCAGAATGCCTTCAAGCCCATTTTACTTGCTGTCATCGACCAGCTGGCGCTTGAGGCCCTTGGTGAACGGATCCGTCAAGTTTTTCTGACTCCGAACATCAATTACTGCAATTACACCTCTCTTGATAAGATCGTGTACTGTTATGTGCTTCAACCGTGCATTCATCTTCTTTCTGTTGAAGAAGTCATTTGATGCCACCGCCGTAGTCGCCTGATTGTCGCATTATATCGATATCGCCGGTATCTGTGCACCAACCACTGAAAGATCATACATGAGCTTCCGAAGCCATTCTGCTTCCTCAGCTGCGGTATCAAGTGCAAAGAACTCAGATTCCATGGATGACCGCGAGAGCATAGTCTGCTTCTTTGACTTCCACGATATAGCAGCTCCATCCTTTGTGAAAATAAATCCACCTGTGGACCTCTCGCTCTCCACCTCTGAGCACCAGCTGGCATAACTGAAGCCTTCCACTACCGACAGATCTTCGTTGTAGTGTAGTGCATATATCTGAGTTTTCTTAAGATATCTCATATCCCGTTTCACATCTTTCCTGTGCTCAATGCCTGGGTTGCTCGTGAAACGACTCAGCATTCCCACGACGAAAGCAATATAAGTCCTCATGGCAGTAGTAGCATACATCAAACTCCCGATTACGCTCGTATACTCCAGCTGCCTGACGCTTTTCCTTGAATTAGGCTTTAGTTTCATATCACACCTGTAAGGCATATCGATCCCTGGAAGATCCTGATACCTATAGCGTGTGATATTCTTCTCAATATAATGAGACTGTGACAACGCTAGTCAGTGTTTGTTCGGATGATCTTGATCCCTAAGATCACATCAGCTTCCCTCAAGTCCTTTATGCTGAACTTACTCGAGATGAACTTCTTTATCTCCGTAACACAGTCCATATCTGTACCTAGGATCAGTATGTCGTCCATGTACAGATAAATGATCACACCTCTTCTATCAGCAAACTTTGTGTAAATACACTTTTCCGTCTCGCTGACCATGTAGGCATTTGACCCTATAACCTTGTCAAATTTCTTATGCCACATCTTGTGAGCATGTTTAAGACTGTACAAGGATTTCACCAACTTGCAGACTTTGTCTTCAAGACCCTTGACGACAAATCCCTCTGGCTATTGAATGTAAATCTCTTCGGTCAGGTTGTCATTTAGGAAAGCAGTTTTCACATCCATCTTATGTATCACTACGAGAGCAATCAACATTCTGATAGTGGTCATCCGGGCTACTGGAGCAAACGTATCAAAGTAGTTGATCTCCTGCTTCTGAAAAAACCTCTTGGCTACCAACCTAGCCTTAAACTTGTCAATAGTTCCGTCTGCTTTCATCTTCTTCTTGAAGATTCATTTGCATCCGATGAGTTTAGCTACTTCAGGAAGATCAACCAACACCCAAGTGTTACTTGAGGTGATGGAATCAATTCCATTGTCAATCGCCTTCTTCCAAAAAACTGCATCTTTGCTCTTCATCGCCTCAACAAAGGTAAGTGGATCTGCTTCCACATGATAGGTGACAAAGTCATTTCCAAAGTCCTTCGGCCTCTTCACATGCTTCGCCGACGGCTCAGCGAGTTCTGGTTTAACCGTTGTTTCAATAACAACATCTTCTTGGACTATATCCTCATTGAAGACTTCAGTTTCCTGCACACCCTCATTGTTCTTCGGAATATCCGCAAAAATAATATTCTTGTGTCTTGTAAATTTGTCTTCAAAATATTCTTCGTCGTAAGATTCAATGGTATAATTTGACTCAATATCAAGAAATCTTCGAGCATCACTCTTCTCGGCATAACTCAAGAAGATCGTCTTTGTAGTCCTTGTCCCAAGCTCCTGAATCTTTAGATCTGGAAGCTTGACATATGCCAGACACCCCCACACTCAATTGGCATTCAAGTTAGGTCTGACCTTGAACCAGAGTTCATGAGGAGTAATGTCTGAAGTTGTATGAGACACTCTATTTAGAATAAAAGTGTCCGTCAATGCAGCTTCTCCCTAGTAGCACTTTAGAAGACCTGCAGTCAACAACATTGAGTTAATCATTTCTGTCAACATTCTGTTCTGTTGGCCCATTGGTCATATGGTCAAACTGATTTTAATAATTGATCAAACTCTTTCTGGATATATGAAGCTAGTCAGGATATCTCGGACTCTTGGACATGATCAAGAACAACTATCTACTCAGTTCAAGACCGAAGCAATGTTTGCCTGTTCGAGTCTGTATTTCTTTGAGCAATGTATTTTTTTATTTTATTGAGTCTAGGAATACGTTGTACACCGAGTCGTACTGGAAAATAGGCTATTCCAAAATAATTTCAAAATGCTTTTAAAATATCCTTAGTTTTGAAAAACATTCATATTAACAAAATCTTCAAAAATATTTTCAAAAATCCCCAAAAACTATTTTTAAAAACCTAACCTAACCCTGACAGAACTCGGCCAGAGTTCGGCCAGAGTTCGGTTAGTGGCCGTTTTGATTTTTTGAATTCTCTGTAACTTGGTCCTTCTGCAGTTGCGGATTTGATCGAAATTTTCTCATCGAATTCTGCCCGAATTCTGCCCGAATTCTGCCAGAATTCTGTCTTTAGGATTCCTATAAATAGAGAAGGATTTCGATCATTTCAACTCACTCATTCACTTTCAATCTTCTCTCTTCTAAAAAGCTTTCAGTCTTCCAAAGAGTTTTCTCGAGCTTTTATTTTCAGATCTCAAGCCAATTACAATCCTCTAGTCGATTTGCCAGTGCGGTACGGTCTAGAAGTTTCTGAGTGATTGTAATCAAAAGGCTTGATAGAAGATTCAACTCTTCACAATTGAAGTTGGATGAGTTCTTCGTATCAAAGCTCGCGTTGTAGATGTTGCAAGGACTTCGTAAGAAAACTTGTGGTTTTGCCAATAGTGGATTCAACTGGTAGCAAGAGTTCTACCGACTGGATTAGTCCTCTACAGAGGGAAACCAGTATACATCGTTGTCTTTGCGTTTGCTTTCTTATCTCTGCCTTTACGTTATTTAGTTGTGATTATTATTCTGTGATCTTGCTGCTAATATTTTTTAATTAGTATTATTCCGCTGCCAACTCTATTCACCCCCCTCTAGAGTATTCTGGTTTACTATTTTGTTCCTACAATTGGTATCAGAGCGAGTGTTACAGGTAAAGCAAGGTAATATTGCAATTATTTATTCATTTAATTAATTGTTATATAGATCACAGCACAACACATGACAACTGTAAAATTTACAAGTGAAGGCCAGGCCACAAACAGACCTCCACTGTTTGATGGTACGAATTATACCTATTGGAAAACATGGATGAGTTTCTTTTTGAAATCACTTGACTTTGATTTATGGTCTATTGTTATAGATGGCTATCAAAAGCCATCTCGTATAAATGTTGATGGAGTTTTAGTTGAAAAACCCCATAACAGATATACAGAGGAAGAAAAGAAAAAGGCCAGTCTTGACGCACGTGCTATTAACGCTTTATTTTGTGCTTTAGACAGAACTGAAGTTAATAGGGTATCTATCTGCACAACTGCTAATGAAGTGTGGAAGCTCCTTGAAGTCACATATGAAGGCACGACTCAAGTCAAAGAATCAAAGGTCAACAGACTTACTCAAGAGTATGAGGTGTTCAAGATAAAGTCCAACGAAACAGTTACTCAGATGTTCGAAAGATTCTTGGATATTGTAAATCCTTTGTCCTCCCTAGGCAAAAATTACAGAAACCATGTAAAGATTCGCAAACTCCTGCAAGCACTTACAATGAACTGGATTCCAAAGGCTACTGTAATCATTGAAGGGAACGACCTCACAACTATGTCCCTTGAAGTACTCATGGGTAAGCTACTCACTCATGAACTGGAGCTACAAGATTTTGAAGAGCCTGCACCAAAGAAGAAGACGATCGCTTTCAAGGCTCAGCACAGAAAAGCTGTTGAAGGTGATTCAGACAGCAGTGAATCTGATGCTGAAGATCAAGCACTCCTAGCAAGGAAATTCAAAAAATTCATGAGATATGAGAAGAAAGCCAAAGAAAACAATAGCAGCAACAACTGGTATCAAGATGATGCTATCTGCTACGGCTGCAAGAAGAAGGGACACATGAAGAAGGATTGTCCTACAAACTCATCATCAAGCAAAAAGAGCAACAAGTATGAAAAAGGGAACCTGAAGAGATCAACATCTCGGAGATATGCCAACACCAGCATATGGCATGAAAGTGAAGCCAGCGACTCAGAAGATGAACAATTAGAAGACGCTACAAATGTATACTTTATGGCATCCGATCAGGTACCTACTGAACCTGTAGTTGATACATATGATGACTTCACCTTTGAGCAATTAGGAGATGCCTTCAGTGAACTGATAAGTGATTACAAAAAACTGCATAGCAAATATCAGACCTCTAAGAAGGTACTCAAAGGGTACAAAGGTGAAATAGGAAGACTTACCGACCTACTAGCTGAGGTCAGAAATAATGTTAGTGAGTCTGGTGGGCTTTCCTCTATTAAGCTCTTATTACACGAGACTACCATGTCATCTGAAGAGAAAGACAAGGTTATTGACCAACTGAAAGAAGAACTTTCTAAAGAGAAGAAAAGTCTTCAAAGTGCACAAATCAGAATGGAAATACTCACTTCTGATTATACTAAGTTGTACGACACTTCCAAAAGATTGGAAATTAGGTTAGGAAAACAGCCTGAGACTACTGCTTTCTATCCTAACACGTGTCACTTACCGAAAAATCGGAACATTTCCAAGCCAAACACTGTCAGACCTAACCCTATCAAACCTTTACCCCAAAAGGTTAAGCCCAAACAGGATTATAGGATGCTTTCTTCTATACTAGAAAACCTAAACCTACCAACCATGCACACCACTCACCTTTCAATACTAAACATGCACAATGTCATTATTGTGGCCACATTGGTCATATTTCTTCTGCATGTAGAATCAGAAAGCTTGTTGATTTAAATATTTATGCATGGATACCAAAAGCTAACATTTCAGGATCCTACAAGAAATGGGTACCAAAAGTTTCATCTACAAATTGTTTGTAGGTGGAACACCTTTCATATGCTAAAAGCAAATAGATCCTCAACGGCGGTTGTTCACGGCATATGACCGGTGACGCTACATTATTTGCAATACTGTCGAAGAAGAAGAAGAAAGGTTATGTTTCCTTCGGTAATAACTTGAAAGGGTATATCATTGGTATCGGTGATGTTGGTAAGTTTTCGTATCCTATGATTAAGGATGTCTGTCTGGTTACCGAGTTGAAACATAATCTACTCAGCGTAAGTCATCTAGCTGATCATGGTTATGGCATCAACTTTGGCAACGACAAATGTACTATAGTTGATAGCTCAACTGGTAGTACTATCTTTGAAGGTATCAGAGAAAACAATATATATGTTTTCTATTTGTTAGAAGAAACTAACATTTCAGGTAGATGCTTAATGGCTAAAAGTGATGAGAGTCATTTGTGGCATATGAGACTCGGTCACGCAAATATGGACACAATCTCAAGATTATCCACTACGCAGTTTACCGGACATAACATTCAAGAAGGATTCGGTATGCAGCCAATGTAAAAAGAATAAAGCTACCAGATCCACATTCAAGTCAGTAAACGCAATATGTACTACTAGACCTCTACAATTGCTACATATGTACTTATTTGGTCCTAGCAGAGTTGCTAGCCTCGGAGGTAAGTTATATGCTTTTGTAATTGTAGATGATTACTCTAGATACACGTGGGTATACTTCTTGACACGCAAGAATGATGCATTATCCAAATTTATCGCCTTTTGCAAAAAGTACAGAATGAAAAAGGTTACATGATCACTCGTATTAGAAGCGATCATAGTGGCAAATTCGAGAATGCAGAGTTTAAGAAAATTTTGTGACACACGGTTTTGTACACGAGTTATCCTGCCCTAGGACTCCACAACAAAATGGAATTGTGGAACGTAAGAACAGAACTCTATCCGAAATGGCCAGAGTAATGTTAAACCAGTTTAGTCTACCCAAATATTTCTGGGCTGCAGCTGTCAATACAGTTTATTTTGTTCTCAATAGAGTCCTAATTCGACCCAAATCGAAGAATACTCCATTTGAGTTATGGTTTGATAGAATTCCATCAGTTTCATATTTTAGAATATTTTGTTGTAAGTGCTTTATTCTTAATACAAAAGACAATTTGGAAAAGTTTGACGAAAAGGCCGATGAAGGTATATTTTTAGGTTATGCGGACAAGAGCAAAGGATACAGAGTCTTCAACAAATGAACCATGATCATCGAAGAGTCAATCAATGTCACTTTTGATGAACTGATCAAATGACTATCGATGACAATGACGAAGATCTAACTGTACCAAGCTCAACAACAGCTGATTCTCAACCAAGCTCGGCACTAGCTGATCCTCCTAGAGAAGATCTAGGAACCAGCTACCTTCAGAGTCTGCCAAAAAGATAAAAATTTACGGCTGATCATCCAAAGAATTTGGTAATTGGTGATATTACCAAAGGTGTAAGTACTCGTGCATCCAGTAGAGATATTATTTCTAGTGTTGTATTCATTGCACAGCTAAAACCCAAAACTATTGATGAAGCATGTAGTGATAGTTTTTGGATAGATGCTATGCAAGAGGAATTAAACCAATTTGAACGGAATCAAGTTTGGGAACTTGTTCCCAAGCCTATTGATCATCCGGTCATTGCATCCGTTGGGTATTCCGAAATAAACTGAACGAGAATGGTTTAGTGACTCGTAATAAGGCTCGACTCGTAGCTCAAGGATACAATCAGAAAGAAGGTATCGACTACGATGAGACTTATGCCCCAGTTGCGAGATTAGAATCCATTCGCATGTTATGTGCATTTGCATATTTTCATAATTTTAAATTATTTCAAATGGATGTCAAGAGTGCATTTTTAAATGGTTTTATAAAAGAAGAAGTTTTTGTAGCACAACCTACAGGTTTCACAGATTTTAAAAACCCTGATCATGTTCTCAAGTTGAAAAAAGCTTTATACGGTTTAAAACAAACCCCTCATGCTTGGTATGATCGTCTAAGCTCTTTCCTACTTGACAACGGTTTTTCAGAAGGCAAGGTTGACACTACACTTTTTATTAGGTCTTTTAATAGCAAGCTTCTCTTAATACAAGTCTATGTTGATGATATTATATTTGGATCTACTGATGAATCTCTGTGTCAAGAATTCTCTAAGTGTATGCAGAATGAGTTGGAGATGAGCATGATGGGAGAGCTGAAATTCTTTCTCGGACTGCAAATCAAACAAACTGATAATGGGACATTCATAAATCAAGCCAAGTACACAAAAGATTTGCTAAAGAAGTTTGATCTAGACAATGTCAAACCTATCGATACTCCGATGGCAACTTCAACAAAGCTTGATATTGATGAACAAGGCAAGCCTGTTGACACACGTAAGTATCGAGGTATGATCGATAGTTTACTTTATTTAACTGCTAGTCGTCCAGATATTATGTTTAGTGTTTGCCTGTGTGCACGTTTTCAAGCTAATCCAAAGGAATCACATCTGTGCGCAGTTAAGCGTATCTTTCGATACCTTAAGGGCACTTCTTCTGTTGGCTTATAGTATCCCAAAACTAAGTCCTTTGACCTTATTGGTTACTCGGATGCAGATTTTGCTGGATGTAAAGTTGATAAAAAAGTACCAGCGGCACATGTCATTTCTTAGGCAAGGCTTTAGTCTCATGGTTTAGTAAAAAGCAAAATTCTGTAGCCCTATCAACAACAGAGGCTGAGTATATCGCCGCAGGACGTTGTTGTGTTCAGATTTTGTGGATAAAAGAAACCTTAGAAGATTATGATTTATTTTACACACACATTTCCATTTTCTGTGATAATACGAGCACTATTAATTTGACTAAGAATCCAGTATGTCATTCTCGTACTAAGCATATCGAGATTCGACATCATTTTCTTAGAGATCATTATCAAAATGGAGATATTGACCTTGTGTACATAGATACTGAGAATCAATTAGCTGATATTTTCACGAAGCCTTTAGCAGAAGATCATTTCAATTATTTACGTCGAGAATTAGGAATTTTGGACGTCAATAATGTTAATTAATTTTGTTTTATGATTATATTTCAATACGCAAAAACTGTGTTAGAGACAAGCCAATAAAGGGTCTGTCTGTCACCACAACTACGGTTGAAGCAAAGCGGTATTTAAGAGTTCCCCGGTGAACCTCCGCCAGCTGGGACAGTACTCCTACAGCTAATCTGAAACAGTTGCTATGTAACGAAATTTAATTTATAAAATAAACATTAATTATATTAATTGAATGTCAAAATTACTAATCTTTGAATTAAATCTTTGAAATGAGCGAATGAAAATGAAAGTGTTCCAAACCAAACCCCAGGCGAATACGGCCAAACTTCGGACCGAATTCGGCCCGAGTTCGGTTGAAGGTATCAGGTTATATAACCAGAACCCGAGAGCCTTTCTTCTTTATTGCTTCTAAAATCCACCATCACAGCACAACAGCCACGCGAAAAGCTCTAAAACCCTAGTTCTTCACCACTCCTTCTCTTCCAATCTACGTGGTGAAATCCATCCAAATCTTGGATTCGTGCGGAGATCGTTGTCCTCTTCAACATACTCGAATTTTGAAAGGTATAACTTCATATTTCTCCTCCTTTTAATTTTGTGCATTTTACTTTATTGCACAATGGCACCTAAGGGATTTAACCCCTTCAAGAGGAAGAAGACGACCAATCCTAGTGAGGAAGGTTCATCTTCGAATCCATCCACGGATTCCCTCTTTTCGCCAGTCCAATCGAGCGATGGCGCGTTCGATGGGTTTTATTTTCAAACTCTAGATCAAGCCCTACTGTGGTATGGAGACTTTTCCATGAGATCCATATGCACAGGCGCTCCCATCAAGTGGACTATATTTCCAGAACACCACCCTTATTTTGAGGCATTAGGGTTACAATATTTTGTTAAACTTTGTTTCCCAGTAGCAACTAATGCCATTAGACTTTTCTACTGCAATATCATATTAAACACGTTTGACATAAGTACTCGTGTTGGCGAACTAGATATCAATTTCAATGATGTCCTTTTAGCGGAAATCTTTGGTATTCCCAACGAAGGTGAACCGCTTGTTGATATCACTGAATTTGATTTCCCCGACGGCACGACACTTGCTAGTTTTAAAGCTGAACTCTGTGCACCTGATCGAGTTTGCTCTGGAAAGTTCAAGGCAAACAACTTGAACTTG
Source organism: Iris pallida (assembly GCA_029216955.1). NCBI lineage: Eukaryota > Viridiplantae > Streptophyta > Magnoliopsida > Asparagales > Iridaceae > Iris > Iris pallida. Next base: position 16,650,857 of record JANAVB010037020.1, read on the forward strand.
TTTAATTATGAATTGCACCGCATCATCTACTCCACTCTCCTTCCAAAGTCTACTTCAAAGGATGATGTGACATCTCTTAAATTATCTGCTATGTATCACATTCTTAAGGGGATACCTTTTTCTGCCCCTAAGACCATTATCTAGATGATGGGACGTTGTCGTACAAGAGATAGAAATCTCTCTTATACGATGATTCTCCCACGCATCTTCCAGCGTTTCGATATTGATTTGTCAACTTGTACTCAAGACCCTGAGCCCAAGTTTCTGAAACTATCCCGTCGTAGTATGACTGCTACTGCTCCTCCTACTGCTCCTCCTACTGCTCTACCTCCTCCACCTACTCAGCAGTATACCATGACCTTTGAGGGCATACACCAGCACCTTTCGGATTTGTACATCTCGATGAATGATATGGCTCGCGAGCATGAGTTCCACGATATCACTCATTATCAGGCGATAGCAAATTCTCTCGCTGATCTCCGATTCGCCTAGACTGGACATTCTGCCGGTTCTATTCCTAGAGATCCAGCCTTCTCTGGTTACCGCTGTGAGGATGAGGCTGTTCATGCCTACTTTCAGCCCGGTAACGCATATGATTGGTACCGTTCTGACCGTGCTCCTCGATACTATATCGGTAAGTTTTACATCGGCGCTCCTCCTCACCCTTCTGGAGCGGGTACCTCTGCAGCTGGTCCTTCTGGACATGCCGGTCATGCTGATGATGATGATGAGGAGGAGGAGGAGGAGTTGTGATATGTTAGCTGATTTTTTAGACTTAGATGTTATCTACTGTATACTTGGAAATGCTCCGACATTCCAAGTCTTTAGACTTTATTATCAGTATTTCTTTTGAGGACTTGTACTGGATATTTTTTATGTCTCTTGGACATCTTTTTATCTTTATGAGATGCGTAGTTTATGTTTCACATCAGGTTATTTACCTATTTATAGCATCTTTATCTGCTTCTTTATTATAAAATGCCTGTGAAATAATTCTCTATTATAAACTGCCTGAGACAAATACATGCCTGTGATGTTATTTTTTTTACCATCTGTCATTCTATTTTTCTTACTATTTCTATCATTTCTCATGATTATTTTTTTGTGTTTCTTCACTGTTTGTTATTTATGCATTGATTGCGGGGGAGTTTTTCTTTTTTGTAATTATTTTGCTAAGTGACAACGGGGGAGAAAATAGGATCTAACATTGATCTAACATTCTTTTTGAGAAAATACAGGAATATGAACAATTTTACTATTTTTGATTTTATTCCAAGCAAAGATGTTATATCATTCATAGTTTGTCAATTATTAAAATGGGAGAGATTGTTGGCCCATTGGTCATATGGTCAAACTGATTTTAATAATTGATCAAACTCTGTCTGGATACATGAAGCTAGTCAGGATATCTCGGACTCTTGGACATGATCAAGAACAACTATCTACTCAGTTCAAGACCGAAGCAATGTTTGCCTGTTCGAGTCTGTATTTCTTTAAGCAATATATTTTTTTATTTTATTGAGTCTAGGAATACGTTGTACACCGAGTCGTACTGGCAAATAGGCTATTCCAAAATAATTTCAAAATGTTTTTTAAAATATCCTTAGTTTTGAAAAATTTTCATATTAACAAAAGCTTCAAAAAGATTTTTAAAAAGGTTTTCAAAAATCCCCAAAAATTATTTTTAAAAACCTAACCTAACCCTGACAGAACTCGGCCAGAGTTCGGCCAGAGTTCGGTTAGTGGCCGTTTTGATTTTTTGAATTCTCTGGAACTTGGTCCTCCTGCAGTTGCGGATTTGACCGAGATTTTTTCATCGAGTTCTGCCCGAATTCTGCCCAAATTCTGCCAGAATTTTATCTTTGGAATTCCTATAAATAGAGAAGGATTTCGATCATTTCAACTCACTCATTCACTTTCAATCTTCTCTCTTCTAAAAAGCTTTCAGTCTTCAAAAGAGTTTTCTCGGGCTTTTATTTTCAGATCCCAAGCCAATTATAATCCTCTACTCGATTTGCCAGTGCGGTGCAGTCTAGAAGTTTCTGAGTGATTGTAATCAGAAGGCTTGATAAAAGATTCAACTCTTCACAATTGAAGTTGGACGAGTTCTTCGTATCAAAGCTCGCGTTGTAGAAGTTACAAGGACTTCGTAAGAAAACTTACGGTTTTGCCAATAGTAGATTCAACTGGTAGCAAGAGTTCTACCGACTGGATTAGTCCTCAACAGAGGAAAACCAGTATACATCGCTGTCTTTGCGTTTGCTTTCTTATCTCTGCCTTTACATTATTTAGTTGTGATTATTATTCTGTGATCTTGCTGCTAACATTTTTTAATTAGCATTATTCCACTGCCAACTCTATTCACCCCCCTCTAGAGTATTCTGCTTTACGATTTCGTTCCTACATGTTCTTCCTCTCTGCTACTCCATTTGATTGAGGAGAGTACGGAGCCGTAGTCTTATTGATAATTCTATGTTCTTTGCAGAACGATGCAAATTCTTGAGACCTGTACTCTCCACCTCGATCACTTCTTATTCTCTTGAGTTGTTGTCCAGTCTGCCGCTCAGCTTCGGCCCTGAACTCCTTGAACTTCTCGAATGCTTCGTCTTTCGCTTTCAGCAGTAGATGAATGCATACTTTGAGAAGACATCGATGAAGGTTATGAAATACTTTATCTCGGCCTTTGTAGAGAATTGTTTGAAGTCACAGATATTGGAGTGTACCAACTCCAAAAGATTTATACTTCAATTAACCCGAGGAAAGGGTTTCCTTGTGATATTTGTTTGAGCACAAACTTCACATTTCTCTACCTTACTCCCACATTTGGAGATAAGTCCTAGACTAGACATTTTGTTTATTCATTTACAATGAACATGTCATAGCCTATTATGCCATAACTCAAGAGTATAAGCAGAAGGAGTGATTGTAGTAATTATATTGGACCGATTTACAAGCTGAATTTTGAACATTCCTTCGGTATAAAAAGCTTTCCCGAAATATGTTCCTTTAACAGACATCACCATCTGGCCAGCATTGATGTCCATCCTGAGGGCTGTATTGCAGAGTAGGCCTCCCGAGATCAGGTTCTTTGCGATAGCAGGTACATGCTTCACACCTTGAAGCATCATAGACTTCCCTGAAGTCAGCTTCAAAACCACCGTCCTGATCATGAGTACTTCAGCTTGTGCCTGGTTCGCCATCATAACCACTTCAGAAGTTGGTGTATAGGTGGTGAACCACTTCTTGCTGGAGCAGACATGGCAAGTGGCTCCAGTGTCTACCCACCAGTCAGAGTCAGCCCCCACTGCATCGACCTACGCAATCATAGCAACAATATCAGTGATCATAGATACCTTGCTAGACTCTCCTTGCTCTGATTGCTTGGTCTTTGCTTTGTATTCATTCTTGAAGTAGCCCTTCTTGCCACACTTGAAACAAGGCATCTGAGATTTTGCCTTTTTTTGTTTGAAGGAAGTCTCATTCACGTTCAAATTGTTAGGTCCTTCTTACTGTGGGAAGTCGCATGCTTTCCCCTTGGTTCCCTGGTATGAACCAGATTGACGTTTGCCAATTGCTTGGACAGTGCGTCCACCTTCAGTTGGGCCCTTATCTGGTCCTCAATGTAGATTTCCTGTAGGAGATTGTCGAGAGTGATCTCCAACTTCTTCCTATTCATGTTTGCATAGAACTTGCTCCACCCAACAGGGAGCTTCGAAATGATCCCTTCAACAACAAACTTGTCGTGAGGGGCATCGCCTCATCTTCCAACTTCTGTCGTAGTTTCAGAAACTCCTTCACCTGCGGCAGTATTGGCTTCTCGTCCTCAAACAACCATTTGTAATATTTCTCAATAAGAAATATCTTGCTACAATTCTTATCATCCTTATACAGTTTCTCCACAGACTCCCAAATCTCTCTGGCAATAATCTTCTTTGAATATGATTCAGCAAGGGAGTCTTCCGTAGCATTTAGGATCATAAGCCTACAAATGCGAATGTCCCTTCTCCATTTGGCCTGGTTCTTAGTAGCCGTAGAGATTGCGGCTGCAAATCAAGTCTCTGGAACAGTAGGTTCCTTCTCATACAGCACGTAATCAACTTCTCTGAGTTGAATAGTGAGAGTGTTACGACCCGCACCTTGGTTAGGGGCATGAGCACGTGGGTACGTCCAGCCTACGCCGCAAAATCGACGGTAGAACACTGTATAGGTCATCTACAATATACAACATCAAGACACAATATATAAACCTGTTATCTCCGCACGGAGGTATATAAAGTCATAACTCAATCACAAGACATCTAAGGAAGATAGCACGAAATATGATAAGATATAATAGAAAGATAAACCAAAAATAGATGCAAGATCACAACACAAGTTTAGAGTTCAAAACATAACACAAGATCCCAAAATATAAAGTATACTACAAGTCTCAAGTACTAGCTGGATCGCAGTCCAGTCAAGCCTAACTAGTCTTAATCTAAGCAGGCAGTGCATCTTCAATAGGCACCGGCTCCACAGGGATGTCCATATAGTGCTCACCGTCTATGCCAAACCCATAGAAGGTCAAGCAGTCAGTCTCTATATCATCTGTAAATATCAACGGGGTTATTCTGTCAGGATATGAGCAAGTACAAACGCTAACAGCAGTTCCATGTGATTTGATAAATTCTATAAGAGACAATTATAATGGAATACAAGATGAAATATCAAGACTGGAATATAAACAGGATATGTAAACCTGGATATCATGTCAGGGTATGAAATACTAGAATATAGAACAGTACTGGAATATCTGATGTATAATATAAACATAAGCGGTTCCTTGAGATATTAGAGCGTTATGTGATCGGCTTGGGTCAGGATCAGGCTGTTCCATTTGACCGACTATGCACAAAAATAAGCACAGATAAACCTGGAGATCAGGCCGGCCAAAATGGAAAGCTATGCACAAGTAGTATCAGGTCAGGCTAGACCCTACGTGTGGTGAGGGTGGAGCTATGCACAAGTAGTAACAGTAATACAGGAGAGATATTGATCATATTACTACTATAACTCCAAATCCCCGAGTAGTATAACAAATTCGGACATGACACGTCACGACACAGGATTCAAAAGGAGGGGGCCAGTCTACTCCTAAATCGGTGTCTATACAGGTACATAAAATAAGATCGAACAATGCACCCATATACCAGGAAAGTCCAGAAATAATATCTCATGATAGGATCTGATATATACTAGTCCGTCTACTATCGTGTCGGGAATCAAGTAAAATACTACAACTAAATCGGATATAGCAGATATCAAGACAATAAAAACTATCAGAGAATGTACTCGTCTGTGGTCCTGAGCCGTCAATAAAAATCGATGCTCAGAGTGATATCACAGACCTAAGATGAGATATACATGAGTTAATTAGGGTTTAACAGTGTATGGCATGATATTCTAGTGTATGCTATGCAAATCTAGGTCAAACTCAGTCATACTAAGTTATACTAGGTCACATTAGGTCATGCAGAGTCATACTAAGTCATGGTAAGTCAAACAAAATCAAACTAGGTCAAGGTATGTCAAACAAAGTCAAACTAGATCAATCGAGGTCAACGGTTGACCTACAGTTGACTTTTGGTCAACTGGCAACTCTGGTCAACTCCTAGTCCATTCTAGGTTAAACTGGGTCAATGGTTGACTCACAATTGACTTTTGATCAACTAGTCAACTCTTATCAAATCCTAGTCTAATCTAGGTCTAATGTTGACTTACAGTTGACTTTGAGTCAAAATAGTCAATCTTAGTCAAACAGGGTCAAATCTAAGTCAAGCATCATATTCCTAACCATTACCTACCAAGATACCATATACCTTGGTCTTATTGGTATCCCAATACCAAACCTTGGTTGGAAGTCAAATACCTTAATCTAGGTAAACATACCTTAATACCCAATACCCATACCTAGATAGCTAGTAACTATCTATATACCCCCAAGCTACTAGCTAACCAATAACTTAGATATCTAACCCTAGTTACCTAGGTAAACTCAATACCTTGCCTTGAAGGTAAATTATTACCTTAAGGAAAAAGGTAAATCTAAGATATCCCAAGATACTACTTGGGTATCTCAAGATACCACTCTAACCATATCCTAATATCCTACTCTCTTGATACCCTCAAGATACTATCATACCCACTATCTAACATCTACTAGCTATCCCAAGTCATCTAACCAAGATACCAACTTACATAGGATACTCACTCTAACATAGATACTAACTTCTAGTTTAGGATACATAGGGTATCTAATTACCTATCCAAGATACTAACATATCTATCTAGGATACTATCTTAGATATTCTAAGATACTAGCTAACTCATCCAAAGATACTAACTATCCTAAAATACTCTAATATATACATATACATTATATCCTTTTCCCCCAAAATGGTAGATAACCAACTCAACATATATAGATATACTTTATACACTACCCATGGGATAATATAATATAATCTAGGATACCAAAACTAGCCTATATCCTAATATCATATCCATCTATGTAATACCCTAATTCTAACCATTACCTATCAAGGTATCCCAATACCTTGGATACTAGGTAATACCCTTACCCTAGCAATATTTACCTTAGGCTAGTAGATAACCCACTAACCTAGGCTAATAGATCCTAAATAAACCTTAGACTAGCCTCTAACCATCTATCCTAGTATCCTACCAATACCTTGCTATTACCTTACCCTTACCTTAGGTAATTCCCATTACCTTGAAGGTAAACCCATTACCTTGAAGGTAACTCAATACCTTACCTTGTAATAGGGTAAACCCCATTACCTTGGTGAAGGTAAACCAATATCCTAAGATATCTCACATTACCTTAGTATCCTAAGATACTACTTTGTATCTCAAGATACCAAGTATCTTAACTCTAACATATCTAACTTAGATATCTATATCCTAAGATATCTAACTCTAACATAGATAGACATCTAACTAACTAACTCTAACTATCATATCAAACAATCTATCTAACATATAACACTAACCACACTCTAGACACTAACTTAAGGTATTCAAACATATATCTAACCACTCACACACACATGGACACAATCATCCTACTCTTAGCACTTGACATCTTGATATCATCTATTACCTAGTTCTAATATCCAATATCTTAGTATCTTGATCAATACCTTATCCTCCCATATACTTATCAAACTAACTCTAATACTAATATGTGATACCAAATAGGATACCTTACTCAAGTCCCAAAACTCACTTATCCTTACTCATGATACTTGAGTGTCACGATACCAATATCCTCATGGTACCCAAGTATTACACTAGTACCTTGCCCACAACTTTAATACCTTGACACATAACTTATCTATATTTGGCTTACTTATTAACCATTTGTATCAACATTAACACACACTAACTAACACATATTACCTAACAACAATATATATATATATATATATATATATATATATATATATATATATATATATATATATATATACTATATCATGCATATTCTTGACAATCTATGATACCCACATTTACTTGATATCAATATTACATAGGCTCATAGGATACACAAAACGCCTATGTCGTATAGTCAGTTTTCTACTTGAAACCAATACTGCACCTATTAGACCTATTCACTAAATTCCATGATTAAACTATGTCATAGCTCTTCGTATTAGTTTTTCGAAACTTTAAACAGATCACATTTTTGTGTCCGAAAACTTTCGGAATCGCGAAAATACCAAAACACGTTCGTCTTTCGGACAGCTGACGCTCAAACAGTTTTACAGAAAGTTCTAGAAAGAATTTGGCATATTAATATATATATATATATATATATATATATATATATATATATATATATATATATATTTTACAGAAAGTTCTAGAAAGAATTTGGCATATATATATATATATATATATATATATATATATATATATATATATATATATATATATATATATATATATATATATATATATATATATGGAAAGCTAACTTCGATACGGTTCTTACAAATAAACGGAAGATTAATCGGAGCCTTGAGCTAGATCTCTAACTTGCTATGGCTACTAAAAACGTGGATGAATATTATGACGAATTTGGGTTATTTTGGACAAAAGAAACACATGTATATAACCAAATCTAACCATGTATATCATGAAATACCATAACATAATACCACATATCCTATTTAGGACACACACACCCAATCTCGACTCAAAAAGGATACAAAATTTTCTTTGGGGACACGTATCGAACACTTGGTGGTCACAAATTCGATTTCCCCCAATTTGTATCAAAATAAAAGGAGAAAAACCAAAAAAAGGGGAAAAACCTTCAAATAGGAAGAGGAGAGCCTCAACTCCTCTCTAATGGTACCCTAATGCAAATGCGGTCCTAAATGAATCTAGTTACACTAATGAAATAGAATGAAAGGGTTTAGAGAGCTCAAACCAAAAGGGAGATGGATTCTCAATGTAAAATTCCTAAATCTAGATCTCCACCAAGCTTCAAGGCTCCAAATCCTTCCAATCCCTTCTTAGCTAGCCAATAGAGGCTTCTTCTCTCCAAGGGGAAGAGAATGAAACAAATTTGGCTCAATTTGGAGGAAATTTGGGTGTAGGAGTAATTTGGGAGAAAAACTCCTAAATTAGGGCTTGAAATAAAAATGGAAAGAGGAAGAAGATGAAATGGGGCTTTAATAGGAAGGTGGGCTGCCATATAGGAGCCCTAAATGGGTTTAGAAAATGTCTAAGTTGCCCTCATCAAGTCTTCCTTTGGTTAACTAGGAGTATGCAATGGTTCGAGGTCAAAAGAGTCAAGTTTCTAATCTTTAAATGACTAAACTTTTCATGTGGGTTTAGTCTAAATGCACTAGCCAAATGAGATGAGTTTGTGGGCCATGCCTATCTAATCTTTGGGTCCCGACTAGAGTCTAAACTACCCAGGCCACTAACACAAGTCAAAACTATACGAAACTCCAACCCGACTAAACAAATCCCCAAAATACAATAATAATAAATAAATATTTACAAAAATATACGAATACGAAAAATAACAAATTTACCCTCATTTTTGAAAATAGACAGTTACAATCACACCCCTAGAAAAATTTCGTTCTCGAAATTTAAGTTGGTTGTACTATTCTCTAGGTCAAGCCCCCAATAATCAAAGTCTACAAAATTCTATCCAAAGTTACAACATACAATTCTATGGAATAGGAACAAACATGCATGGTTTTACTCTCTATAGTATCATATTATTGTAGTCTCCATTGGGGTTTTCTATTAATCTAGCATGATCATCACATATGCAAGCTAATTGTACTAACAAAGCAATCAAACAATCAATGGGTGGAAAGAAATAGAAAAATGAAAGAACACGACCTAACCTCCTAGTCCCTACCTGTGTGTGGGTCTCCTCGACCGTCATCGCAAAAGCCCTGCCCTGGCAGGGTATATCCTGCTACTGGTACGGGGTATGATGCTGCGCCATAGGTGGCCTAGCTTCCACTCTCTTTTCCAAAATACCCAAGTAACATCTCCACTGATATCTACTCCATTATACTAGGCTACCCTCTATAGAGTATCTATTCTGTAATCTGATAACCATACCCGTCTACCCAGAATCATATTATCGGAATCCTCGCCACGCTAGTAAGTATGGCTGCAATAAATCATAGGGTCTGCAACTAAGGTATATACCTCTAAGATCGCGATATCTAACCTTTTCGTATTGTCGCATGCTTGGCTACAAAAACCTTAAATTTCCACAACCCGAGAAATACATCCAAAATCGGACCCTATGTCTTCGCTATGCCTGCTAATATGGCTGTGGAATACTTTAGATTCCATAACCAAGGCAAATTAGTCCAAAGGTTTCTCCTGGTAGAAAATCAATGAACACCAAGAATCAAATTCAACCATGGACAAGGAAGAACAGACAAAAACAGTTGGAATCAAACTTTGAGATAGTTTATCATGATATTCTCAAGAGTCATCCCTAGAATCTTCTCAAGAAGTCCTAACTATGGACGAGTATCCTTAGCCTATAGCCTATATCTTCTAAACCTATAGCAGGCTCGTAGCAGCACTCTAAGTCGAGCACCACTACGACATCACACTAATTACAACTTCTGACCTGCATGGGTCACCACAAAAATATGTCACGACCCACATCCTGATTAGGGGCACGAGCACGTGGGTACGTCCAGCCTACGTCGCAAAATCGGTGGTAGAAAGCTGTATAGGTCGTCTACAATATACAACATCTAGATACAATATATAAACCTGTCATCTTCGTACGGAGGTATATAAAGTCATAACTCAATCACAAGACATCTAAGGAAGATAGCACGAAATACGATAACATATGATAGAAAAATAAATTGGAAATAGATGCAAGATCACAACACAAGTTTAGAGTTCAAAACATAACACAAGATCCCAAAATATAAAGTACACTACAAGTCTCAAGTACTAGCTGGATCGCAGTCCAGTCAAGCCTTACTAGTCTAAGTCTAAGCAGGCGATGCATCCTCAATGGGCACCGGCTCCAACGGGATGTCCATGTAGTACTCACCGTCGATGCCAAACCCATAGAAAGTCGAGCAGTCAGCCTCTATATCATCTGTAAACATCAACGAGGTTATCCTGTTAGGACATGTCACGCCCCGCTTCCGAATAATCGGGTACGGGTCGATGCATGCCCGGCCTACACTGTCGTTGACAGCGGTAGTGAGCCGTCTAGTCATCAAATACAAGAGTATCTCATCACAGCATCTAATCACGGAAACTATACTAACCATCACAGATATCCACTATACAATTATTATAACTTATACATGAATGTCCGGGTACAAAGCCGGTAAAAGATAAATGATACAACAACATGTAATCAATACACTCAAGAAATCCCTATACATGAAACTAGATACATCAATATCAGGTGAGCTCCAATGCCATCCATGAATGATAATCTATGATCCATCTCACCTGTAATCAACGATCCAGTCAGGAAAGGAGCAAGGTACAATGTAACTCAATAAAACTCACCATGAAGATCAATAGAATGGTATATCAAAATATAACTGAAAGACAAAAAACAAGATGAGCAATAAGCATGTACTAGCTACGTGTATATGTGCAATTAGACGTTATCAACATGTGGGGACTAATATGTAATCAGGCATATAAAATATGCTATCAGTCAATATATAATCAGGTATGTCTGACGATAATGCTAACAGTCACGCAATAATCAGGCATGTCTGACGACAATGCTATCAGTCACGCACGAAATGGACTCAGGCATACGGAGTATGCTATCAGGCAATGTTTATCCAATATTAGTCAATCACATGTTTCTAGAACGTCCCCCACCCGACACGAGAAACAATGCAAGCAATCAATCGGGAACAAGTGAAATAGATGACACGATAACAAGTGTGAGTGCAATGCATGCTATGATGGTAATACTGAGTACTTGTACTTGCCTTGATTTCGGGATTTTGTTCAAGTCTTCTAGATCACCTAGAAAATAGGAATTAATAGTTTTAGAAAATACTCCAAAAGAACTTCCCTAATCAAGTCTAATAACTTCTTACTCCATCAATATCTCACCTAACCAATTCTCACATACTTGAACCTAATATTTTGGTAGGCTAATGGCCGGCCCAGCCACAGTGACTAACTCAAATATAATATATAATCAATAGTCCAACACTAAGATTTGGCCTATAGTCAATTCAATAGACTTAACTGTTGGCCCAAAATCTATTTACTTATCCCTACTACAACCCAATCCAACTAAGAGAAAATCCTTTAACTCCTCCTTAGCTAACCTGGTCTAGAATGTATCGACCAACTGAATTTGAAACCCAGCACCATAGTCAAACTTAACCATCAAAATTCAAACTACCTTAGCTAACGACTACCCCTCAGTGTAACCCATCAACTCCTAACAATCAAATGGATCAAAATCAACTGATCATAGGCAGCCACTGAATTCATGACTGAACTCTGTGTCGATACCCTGTCCCGTGTCATCCTCATACAAGGACACGATTCCTGATATAGTCGATCTCTCGACATAAGTTCAACCCCTCCAATGAATCCCGATGTTCTCGAAAATTCGTACCTGAGCTGAAGAATCTACTACTTGTGCCCCTCGAAGCCAATACAGCAACTCTGCGTCTCCAAAACTGGATATGAAACCGATTGGGACATAAGATCGAATATATGGTGTGCACGAAAAGAAGACAGCAATATAAGTTTAATTCGAATTATAACGACTCCAAAAATTGGAGAAATCTTAAGAACGATCCAAAACTCACCAATGATCTCCACCAAACAATCAAAAACGAGAAGAATTTCTTGTCCAGAGGTTCGAATCAATTAGGAACGATGAAGGTTTTGAAAGGAGGAGTACTCACCAAAATTTCGAGCTTCTCGTCCGATCGATCACGATGCACTGATATGGTTCGGCGATTGATCGGCACAGGGTCGGGATGGTGTACAATCGAAGAACTCGTGGTGACGAAGATGATCACTGAGCTGCTCAACGAGAATCGGTCGATACAATTAATTCGAAACGAAGACGAAAGAAGGGATTCAAACACAGAGAGGAGCAAAAGCGAAGTACTTACTACGGAGTGGTGTCGATCGACACGGGAAGCAGCACTTGGTCGCCAGAGGGGTCGCCTGGACGGAGAGCGAAGCTCGTAAGGAAAACGGAAGAAGAGCTAGAGGCGATCGCGGCAGGGCTTCGCCGTCCAAGAAGTAGTGATGAAGGAGAAAGGGTCAGGGGCTAATTTATAGGCGAGACGTCGGTCAGGCGGTTGGCCGGGCACCTGACCGACGGTTGGGTGGGTAGCGGCCATTACGATCCAACGGCCAAGTGGGATCAGGTTGTTGGAGGACCGATGGTAGAGATGAGAGAGACGGTTAGGCAGTTAGGAGGAGAACCTTCTAGAGAAGACTGGAGTCTTCTTGGTGTCGCCGTCACCGTCGTCGTCGTTGCCGTTCTGTACAGAACAGAGGAGAAATGAAATGGGGAAGAAGAAGATTCAAATTTAACGGTTATATCAGTGGGTTATCGGGTTCGGGTCAGCAGTTCTGGATCCGATTGTGGATCCGCGCCCAAAGCCAAGGTTGGGCTGGCCCAATTTAATTTGGGCCGAAAGAAAAGAATTAAATGGTTGGAAAAGAAAAGGTTGATCCATTGAATAGAAGTCCATAGAAATTAATAAGAAAATGAAAAATAAAAATAGTTAGAAAATAAATATTCTTGTGAAAATCACTAATGAAATTAATCATTAATTAGGATTATCCAAGTTAAATCAGGAAAAACAATTAAATATTTAATTAAAGGTTTTTAGTAAGGAAATATTTATTGAATAAGTTCAAAATAGCAGTCTAGATTAAGAATTTGGAAAAATACTTTAATGATAAATAATGATTAAAATCTTAAATTAATTTCTAATATATAGGGAATACCAAGAATTTATTATTCAGGAAAAGTGGAGTTACAGTATATGAGCAAGTACAAACGCTAACAGTAGTTCCATATGAATGAAAAATTCTATAAGAGACAATTATAATAGAATACAAGATGAAATATCAAGACTGGAATATAAACAGGATATGTAAAACTGTATATCTTGTCAGGGTATAAAATACTAGAATGTAGAACAGTATCGGAATATCTGATGTATAATGTAAACATAAACAGTGTCTTGAGATATTAGAGCATTATGTGATCGGCTTGGGTCAGGATCAGGCTGTTCTATTTGACTGGATATACACAAGAACAAGCACAGGTAAACTTAGAGATCAGGCCGGCCAAAATAGAAAGTTATGCACAAGTAGTATCAGGTCAGACTACACCCTACGTGTGGTGAGGGTAGAGCTATGCACAAGTAGTAACAGGAATACATGAGGGATATTGATCACCTAACCACTAATAACTCCCTATCCCCGAGTAGTATAATAGATCCAGACATGACACGTCATGACACATAATTCAAAAGCAGGGGGCCCACTCCCAAATCGGTGTCTATACAAGTACAGAAAACAAGATCAAATAATACACCCATATACCAGGAAAGTCTAGGAATAACATCTCATGACAAGATCTGACGTATAGTAGTCCGTGTACCATCGTGTCGAGAATCAAGTAAAATACTACAATTGAATCAGATATAGCAGATATTAAGACAATAAAAACTATCAAAGAATGTATCGCCTGTGGTCCTGAGCTGTCAATGAGAATTGATGCTCAGAGTGATGTCACAGACCTAAAGATGAGATATACATGAGTTAATTAGGGTTTGACAGTGTATGGCATGATATTCTAGTGTATGCTATGCAAATCTAGGTCAAACTCAGTCATATTAAGTTATAATAGGTCACACTAGGCCATACAAAGTCATACTAAGTCATGGTAAGTCAAACTAGGTTAAGGTAAGTCAAAGAAAGTCAAACTAGGTCAATCTAGGTCAACGGTTGACCTACAGTTAACTTTTGATCAACTGGTCAACTTTGGTCAACTCCTAGTCCATTCTAGGTTAAACTGGATCAATGGTTAACTCACAGTTAACTTTTGGTCAACTAGTCAACTCTAATGAAATCTAGTCCAATCTAGGTCTAATGTTGACTTGCAGTTGACTTTGAGTCAAAACAGTCAACCTTAGTCAAACATGGTCAAATCTAAGTCAAGCATCCTATTCCTAACCATTACCCACCAAGATACCATATACCTTGGTCCTATTGGTATCCCAATACCAAACCTTGGTTGGAAGTCAAATACCTTAATCTAGGTAAACATACCTTAATACCCAATACCCATACATAGATATCTAGCAACTATCAATATACCCCCAAGCTACTAGCTAACCAATAACTTAGATATCTAACCTTAGTTACCTAGGTAAACCCAATACCTTGCCTTGAAGGTAAACTATTACCTTTAAAAAAAGATAAATCTAAGATATCCCAAGATACTACTTGGGTATCTCAAGATACCACTCTAACCATATCCTAATATCCTACTCTCTTGATACCCTCAAGATACTATCATATCCACTCTCTAACATATACTAGCTATCCCAAGGCATCTAACCAAGATACCAACTTACATAGGATACTCACTCTAACATAGATACTAACTTCAGTCTAGGATACATACGGTATCTAATTACCTATCTAAGATACTAACGTATCTATCTAGGATACTATCTTAGATATCCTAAGATACTAGCTAACACATCCAAAGATACTATCCTAAAATACTCTAATATATACATATACATTATACCCTTCTCCCCCAAAATGGTAGATAACCAACTCAACATATATATAGATATACTCTATACACTACCCATGGGATAATATCCTATAATCTAGGATACCAACTCTAGCCTATATCATAATATCTTATCCATCTATGTAATACCCCAATTCTAACCATTACCTATCAAGGTATCCCAATACCTTGGATACTAGGTAATATCCTTATCCTAGTAATATTTACCTTAGGCTAGTAGATAACCCACTAACCTAAGCTAATAGATCTTAAATAAACTTTAGACTAATCTCTAACCATCTATCCTAGTATCCTATCAATACCTTGCTATTACCTTACCCTTACCTTAGGTAATTTCCATTACCTTGAAGGTAAACCCATTACCTTGAAGGTAACTCAATATCTTACCTTGTAATAGGGTAAACCCTATTACCTTGGTGAAGGTAAACCAATATCCTAAGATATCTCACATTACCTTAGTATCCTAAGATACTACTTTGTATCTCAAGATACCAAGTATCTTAACTCTAACATATCTAACTTAGATATCTATATCCTAAGATATCTAACTCTAACATAGATAGACATCTAAATAACAAACTCTAACTATCATATCAAACAATCTATCTAACATATAACACTAACAACACTCTAGACACTAACTTAAGGTATTCTAACATATATCTAACCACTCACACACACATGGACACAATCATCCTACTCTTAGCACTTGACATCTTGATATTATCTATTACCTAGTTCTAATACCAATATCTTAGTATCTTGACCAATACCTTATCCTTCCATATACTTATCCAACTAACTCTAATACTAATACTTGATACCAAATAGAATACCTTACTCAAGTCACAATACTCACTTATCCTTACTCATGATACTTGAGTGTCACGATACTAATATCCTCATGGTACCCAAGTATTACACTAGTACCTTGTCCACAAATTTAATACCTTGACACATAACTTATCAATATTTAGCTTACTTGTTAACCATTTGTATCAACATTAATAGTACACTAACTAACACATATTACCTAACAATAATATGTGTGTGTGTGTGTGTGTGTGTGTGTGTGTGTGTGTGTGTGTGTGTGTGTGTACTACATCATACATATTCTTGACAACCTATGATATCTATATTTACTTGATATCCATATTACGTAGGCTCATAGGATACACAAAATACTTATGTCGTATAGTCAGTTTTCTACTTAAAATTAATACTGCACCTATTAGACCTATTCACTAAATTCTAGGATTAAAGTATGTCATAGTCCTTCGAATTAGCTTTCCGAAACTTCAAATGGATTGCATTTTCGTATCCGGAAACTTCCAAAATCGCAAAAACATCGAAACACGTTCGTCTTCCGGACAGCTGACACTCAAACGGTTTCACAGAAAGTTCTAGAACGAATTTGGCTTATTTATATATATATATATATGGAAAGCTGACTTCGATACGGTTCTTTTAAAAAAAGGGGATTAATCGGAGTCTTGAGCTAGGAGTTATGACATTTCTAAGTTGTTATGGCTACTAAAAACGTGGATGAATATTATCATGAATTTAGGTTATTTTAGACAAAAGAAACACATGTATATACCCAAATCTAATCATGTATATCAAAAAATACCATAACACAACACCACGTATCCTATTTAGGACACATACACCCAACCTCGACTCAAAAAGGACACAAAAGTTTCTTTGGGACACGTATCGAACACTTGGTGGTCACAAATTCGATTTTCCCCAATTTGTATCAAAATAAAAGGTGAAAAATCTTCAAATAGGAAGAGAAGAGCCTCAACTCCTCTCTAATGGTACCCTAATGCAAATGGAATCCTAAATGAATGTAGTTACACTAACGAAATGGAATGGAAGGGTTTAGAGAGCTCATACCAAAAGGAAGATGGATTCTCAATATAAAATTTCTAGATCTAGATCTCCACCAAGCTTCAAGGCTCTAAATCCTTCCAATCCCTTTTTAGCTAGCCAATAGAGGCTTCTTCTCTCCAAGGGGAAGAGAATAAAATAAATTTGGCTCAATTTGGAGAAAATTTGGGTGTATGAGCAATTTGAAAAAAAAAAACTCCTAAATTAGGGCTTGAAATGAAAATGGAAAGAGAAAGAAGATGAAGTGGGGCTTTAATAGGAAGGTGGGCTGCCATATGGGAGCCCTAAATAGGTTTAGAAAATGTCTATGTTGCCCTCATCAAGTCTCCCTTTGGTTAACTAGGAGTATGCAAAGGTTTGAGGTCAAAAGGGTCAAGTTTTTTATCTTTAAATGACTAAACTTGTCATGTGGGTTTAGTCTAAATGCACTAGCCTAATGAGATGAGTTTATGGGCAATGCCTATCTAATCTTTGGGTTCCAACTAGAGTCTAAACTACCCGGACCACTAACACAAGTCAAAATTAGACGAAACTCCAACACGACTAAACAAATCCCCAAAATACAATAATAATAAATAAATAAATAATTATAAAAAATATAGGAATATAAAAAATGACAAATTTACCCTCATTTTTGATAACAGGCAGTTACAGAGAGTAACCTTCTTCTTCCAGACTTGATAATGCTCTCCATCAAACTGTTCTAACTTTGTGAAGTTAGGATTGATGAGTGCAGCATTTAAGTTTTCCATCTTGTTAATTAAGCTTTGAGATTGTTAGTCCTTAGGATTGATGAGTCCATTGGAAATTAATTCCCAAGAGCAAAAAGCATGAATGCTTCATTGTTGATTGGCCTTTTTTTTATTAGAAAAATACCCCCACATGGCATACCCATGTGCACCTCCACATCATTTGTGCACCTCTAGACAAGCATAACTTATATATAGAGATACATTTCTTTTGGCCTAGCCGATGTGGGACTAAAGTTTCCAATGCAAAGGCTAAAATCCCAACATCAAGAACTTTGTGGGAACCTGATGCTTACATTTATCTATTTTCTAGAGGGTCCCTTGCAAAGCAGGCTATTTATATCCTCCTTTGATAATTGCCTTGGCAGTTCAACATCTTGCGGATCGATTTGGTTTCGTGGGACTGCAATGGTAGGAAACTACTTTGGAGTGTGATCAAGTTCTGCGCGGATAGCCTGGCAACGTAGGCTACTTCAGCCAAGAACGTAGCTAAGATGGCCTATGAGTCTCTCCCACACAATAGAGGGCAGGGACGTGGCGCCTTGGTAGTAGGAGGTAGGGTGATGCACCCCATAATTCGCTAGGTTGGTCAAACTATCCAATAGAACAGAAGTAGGATCTAGGGCTGAGCATTATTCGATTTTGTACCAAAAATTGAATCGAAAAAATTCATTTGATTTTGGTTTTGAAAATACTAAAAAAAATATTCGGTTTCGGTTTTAATTCTCGGTTTCGATCCAAAACCGAATAAAAAAATTTAGTTTATATATATATATATATATATATATATATATATAGTTACTATATATTAACAAAAAGAAGTGCAAATAAAACGAATAAACCGAAACCGATCGATTTAATTCGATTCGGTTTGATTCGATTTTTGGTCATTTCGGTTTGGCTTCTATTTTGCTTATTCGGTTTTCGGTCTAATTTCGGTTATTCGGTTCAGTTTGAACCGAACTAACCGAATGCTCACCCCTAGTAGGATCCGTGAAATTAGCTTTTGGATTAAGGTCACTAGTATATATGTACGTGCCTTACACGTATTTCACAATACTTGAAAAGAACAAGTAACAATCTTCTTAAAAAAAATTCTTCTTCTATAGATAATTACATAACTATCCATACTAAATTAATCAACCTTCTTAATTTTGAAAAGTTTTACCGTGAAACTTTCAAGATTTCCAGAATGTCCTTAAGTTACCTTATTTGATCAATGTAAAATATAATTAATGGTATAATCATAATTATAATATAATTATTATTAATGTTCACTAGCATCATTAATACCCACTATCATAATAAATACTTATTATCCATTATCATGTCTCTTTCCATTACTAATATATTTTACTTAAAAAACTATAACGATATAAATACTAATTATTTACAAACATTTTTATTTTCTATCAAAGAAAGAACAAATTTTCAAAAAAAAAGATTTCATTACAAATATTTGACTTTTCAAAAAGAAAATTTAGCATAATAAAAGTTGGTAAATTATAAAATATTTTCTTCAAATAATTATAAGCAACTTATTATGCAATATCTCCTTTTTTTTATTATGTAATAGATTAGCATAAAATATACGTGCAAAGTATGTACACAACTGCTAGTTTTAATTATTAAACATAGATGAGGATATTTTTGGAGCAAAAATTTTTACGGTGAAGCCTACAACTCCGAGGAAGCAGTTTCAGGATAAACGTAGCAAGAATACAGTTCCACATAATTTGGCAATTTCACACATCAATGAATACAGTCAAAAGGATACAACATTATTTGAAAGGTACAATTGATATTGTCATATTTTATCCTGTTGGGAAAGAAGCGCGGAAACCTTTCCCCAAACCGGAGAGTACCTGCGAGAGGACCGAGCAAACAACGCACGAACCCAAAACAAGCACACAAAAACAACCACGCAGACACAGAGAATTTTTGACGTGGAAACCCTTGCAGGAAAAAACCACGGAACGATCGGAGTCCAACCCTGAGAAGCCTCCACTAATGGAATAGAAGAATTACACCCTCTACAAACTCCTCCCGATCCAAATCGGATCCCCACAACACTCAGAGATAAGAACAATGATTACAAGGCTACGAAGAGCGAGAACGACGAGTAGAGATTACCCGAACACGATCTCCTTCGAACAGCGACCTTCAATCCTCCGTCTTCTTCTCCGAAGTTGTAATGGCACTCTTGCCTCCTTCTCTCTCAAACTTGTGTTGTCCAATGCGATTATACGATTATGAATTAGGGTTGAGAAAACTCAATATATCTCCCTAATCCCGCAACCAACCTGGACCGTTGGATTAGATCCAATGATGAAAACTTATCCAGAAATCCGCTTCAGCCCCCCGACACACAGAGTTCGGCCAGAACTCTGTGTGGGGCAACCAGCACTGGGTGGCCAAACCCTGGAACGGCCAGACCGAGTTCGGCCAGAACTCGGCCTGGGACCGAGTCCGGCCCGAACTCGGCAGACTTGGTCCAGAACCCCCTTTGGGGCAGCAGCAGCAGCAACAACTACTCCCGAGCTTCTTCGACATCGGACGGCGCTCGTCGCACTCCGGGATCTTCTCCACATAGGTTGGGAACCCCACCCACTCCAACAAATCTCCCCCTTCACAACTATGGGGAGGACGTCGTCATCCCGACGATCTGCCTGCAGTACTCAAACTTCCCCCTTGGTAGAATCTTCGTGAACATATCAGTTCCGTTGTCATCTGTATGCACCTTCTCAAGCTCCGTGTCCTTCTTCTCAACCACATCTCGTATCCAATGATACCGAGTCTCGATGTGCTTGGACCGGCTATGAAACGTCTGATTCTTCACAAGATGGATAGCACTCTGACTGTCGCAAAGCAAAGTATACTGCTCTTGCTTCAGTCCCATTTCCTGCAACAGCTTCTTCATCCACAACAGCTCCTTGCAAGCCTCCGTCGCCGCAATGTATTCCGCCTCCGTCGTCGACAAGGCAACACACTTCTGCAACCGCGACTGCCACGACACTGCTCCTCCCGCAAACATTGTCACGTAGCCTGAAGTCGATCGCCTCGTGTCTACATCTCCAGCCATATCAGCGTCGGTATACCCAACCAGCTTTGGCTCGTCACCACCAAAGGAAAGTCTCCAACCAGCAGTGCCCTGAAGATATCGTAGAATCCACTTGACCGCATTCCAGTGTACCCTTCCAGGATTCGAAAGATACCTGCTAACCGTACCAACTGCATGAGCAATATCTGGCCTCGTACACACCATAGCATACATCAGGCTTCCCACAGCTGAAGCATATGGAACCCGCTCCATATCTTTCTTTTCGTCCTCGGTAGATGGACACTGTTCCTCAGTGAGCTTAAAGTGAGCCGCGAGGGGGGAACTCACTTTCTTCGACCCGTCCATCCCGAAACGCTGAAGTACCCGGTGAATATACTTCTTTTGGGACAAGTGTAGCAGCTTGGACTCTCTCTCTCGGCTGATCTCCATCCCAAGAATAGTCTTCGCTGCGCCCAAATCTTTCATAGAGAAGGCCGCGCCCAGTTGGCGCTTCAACTCCGCTATCCTAGTGGCATTCCGACCCACTAATAGCATATCATCAACATAGAGCAATAAGATGATAAAATCATCATCGGCAAAGTACCTCATAAATGCACAATGGTCCGACGTCGTCCGTGCATAACCATGCTCCCCCATAAACGACTCGAACTTTCTGTACCACTGCCTCGGAGCCTGCTTCAGACCATACAAGCTCTTCCTCAACCGGCAGACCAAATTTGACTTGCCCTTCTCACAGAATCCCTCCGGCTGCTCCATGTACAACTCCTCTTCAAGATCACCGTGGAGGAACGTCGTCTTCACGTCCATCTGCTCGACCTCCAAGTCGAAACTGGCTGCTAATGCTAGCACCACCCGAATAGACGAATGCTTGACGACAGGCAAAAAGATTATATCATAATCCACGCCTTTCCGCTGACCGTAGCCCTTGACTACCAGCCTCGCTTTGTATCGAGGGCGAGTAGCATCATCCGTCTGCTTCACTCTGAACACCCATCGATTTTTCAAAGCCTTCTTGTCCTTTGGCAACCGTACCAGATCATAAGTAGAATTGGTGTGCAAGGAACTCATCTCCTCCTGCATAGCTACCATCCACTCCTGCCTGTGTTCGTCTTCCATAGCCTCTGCGAAACTTTTGGGCTCTCCCCCGTCAGTCAATAGCACATACTCATCCGGCGAGTATCTCGTAGATGGTCGACGATCCCTGTTGCTCCTTCTCAGTGGAGCCACTGGTGCTGGCTGTATACCGACAGCCTCCTCCCCTTCAGGAACTGCCTCCCCGACATGCTCATCCTCCTGAGGGACACCCTGACCACCATCAGCAGGCTGATGATCAAGGTTGGGAGCAACTCCATGTACCGGCTCCCCCATAACTGGATCCTCTACGATGTCCTCTGGAAACTGCTCGAAGCGAAATAACTCTAACTCAGGCAATTCCTCAGCCTCAGAAGGCGTCTCGGAATCCTGAGTGTTGGTCATGGTCTGATCCTCGACGAACACCATGTCCCTGCTTCTGTAGAGCTTTCCTTCCACTGGGTCGTAAAGTCTATAGCCAAACTCATCCCGACCGTAGCCGACAAAGACGTATCGCCTCGTCTTCGGCTCAAGTTTGGTCCTCTCGTCCTTCGGTACATGCACGAAGGCCTTACAACCAAACGCCCGCAGGTGACTGTATGACGGCTCCTTGCCGTACCATA
Source organism: Iris pallida (assembly GCA_029216955.1). Lineage (NCBI taxonomy): Eukaryota > Viridiplantae > Streptophyta > Magnoliopsida > Asparagales > Iridaceae > Iris > Iris pallida. The sequence continues at coordinate 16,673,621 of JANAVB010037020.1, forward strand.
CTTTGTCAGGCACATCACCCTGCAAAGGAGCACTAGGAGACAAATTAATAATATAAGCAGCTGTGAGAAGAGCCTCACCCCAATAACTGCCCGACAAGTTTGCTTCTGACAGCAAACACCGCACCCTCTCCATCAGTGTCCTGTTCATGCGCTCCGCTACACCATTGAGCTGAGGTGTCTTTGGCGGAGTCTTCTGGTGTCATATCCCTTGCTCTCTGCAATACGCATCAAAGGGATCGATGTATTCGCCGCCATTGTCGGACCGAACACACAATAACTTCTTGCCCGTCTCCCTTTCAACGGAGGCCTGAAACTCCTTGAAAGTAGGCAGCACCTGATCCTTGGTCTTTAAGGCATAGACCCAAACCTTCCTGGAACAATCATCAATAAAAGTCACAAAGTAAGAAGCACCACCAAGAGATTTTACCTTCATAGAACCGCAGACATCCGAGTGAATCAACTCGAGCAACACCGGCTTTCTCGAACTTGGGTGACTCTGGAAAGACACCCTATTTTGCTTCCCTGCTAAACAGTGCGTGCATTTCTCCAACTTTGTTGACTTGAGCCCCGGAATCACTTTCCTGTTCACCAAGTAGCTCATCCCCTTCTCGCTGATATGGCCGAGCCGTCTGTGCCACAACTCGGTAGACGTGTCACTGACTGCGTTCACCTCCTGTGCCCCCTCTGCGCTCCCCTCCATATAGTAGAGACCGGACTTCTTGCTTCCTCTGGCAATCACCATCGAACCTCTGGAAAGCTTCCACTGACTATTCCCGAAGAGACTGAAGAATCCCTCATCATCCAACCTTCCAACCGACACCAGGTTGAAACGGATATCAGGGACATGACGAACATCCTTGAGAACAAGAACCGCACCCGTCTTCGTTCTCAAATGCACATCTCCAACGGCAACCGCCTTCGACACATCTCCGTTGCCCATCTTCAACACGCCACAGTCGCCTGTCGTGTAAGTGGCAAACAGTGCCCTATTGTGAGATACATGTGCTGAAGCCCCTGAGTCCACCAGCCAAGAATTGTCATCGCAGGCGAGGTTAGTAATGACCTCATCACCTACGACGATCACATCGCCTCCATGCATCGAGACCGCCGTTGTAGTGTTCTCTTCTTGCTTCCCCTTGTCGCCCTTCTTCTCTCTCTTCCAAGCGAAACAATTCCGCTTGATATGGCCCTTCTTACCGCAATGATAACACTCTGAGTCCTCGTACCGACCTTTGGACTTCCCCCTGCTCTTGTCTCTGCCACCACCTGGACCTCTGCTTTTGCCCCTTCCGCGGCTCTCTGAAACAAGTGCCTCTGAGTGGTGGGATGTGGATGAAGTGCCCTGAGAACGTCTCCGCATCTCTTCATTCAACACCCCGCTCTTGGCAAACTCCAGACTGACCATGCCCTCTGGAGCAGAAGCGATCATAGATACTCGTACGGTCTCCTACGAGTCTGGCAATGTACACAGCAGCCACAGTCCCTGAACTTCGTCGTCGAACTTGACTCCCATAGAAGATAGCTGGTCAACCACGCCCTGGAACTCACTCAAGTGATCCGAAATAGATGCCCCATCCTTGTACCGCAGACCCATCATCGTTCGGATCAGGAACAACTTGTTTACCCCGGTCTTCTTCGAATACAAGGATTCCAGCTTATCCCACAATGTCTTCGCGTGCTCAATATTGGCAACGTGATTGTACACGTTCTCATCAACAAACTGTCGTATGTACCCACACACCTGTATGTGCTCGAACGTCCAGTCCTCCTCGGATTTATCACTGGGCCTCTCGGTTGCAAACACAGGTAGATGCAGCTTCTTGACAAATAGCAAATCCTTCATCTTGCTCCGCCAATAATGATAGTTTGTGCCATTAAGGTTCACCATGCGCACCGGCTTCGCGTCCATCTCTCCTCTCTGGTTCCTCTGTCAACTCCTGACACCCTTTGAACCCAAAGCTCTGATACCACTCTGTTGGAAAAGAAGCGCAGAAACCTTTCCCCAAACCGGAGAGTACCTGCGAGAGGACCGAACAAACAACGCACGAACCCAAAACAAGCACACAAAAACAACCACGCAGATACAGAGAATTTTTGACGTGGAAACCCTTGCGGGAAAAAACCACAGGACGATCGGAGTCCAACCCTGAGAAGCCTCCACTAATGGAATAGAAGAATTACACCCTCTACAAACTCCTCCCGATCCAAATCGGATCCCCACAACACTCAGAGATAAGAACAATGATTACAAGGCTACGAAGAGCGAGAACGACGAATAGAAATTACCCGAACATGATCTCCTTCGAACAGCGACCTTCAATCCTCCGTCTTCTTCTCCGAAGTTGTAATGGCACTCTTGCCTCCTTCTCTCTCAAACTTGTGTTGTCCAATACGATTATACGATTATGAATTAGGGTTGAGAAAACTCAATATATCTCCCTAATCCCGCAACCAACCTGGACCGTTGGATTAGATCCAATGATGAAAACTCATCCAGAAATCCGCTTCAGCCCCCCGACACACAGAGTTCGGCCAGAACTCTGTGTGGGACAACCAGTACTGGGTGGCCAAACCCTGGAACGGCCAGACCGAGTTCGGCCAGAACTCGGCCTGGGACCGAGTTCGGCCCGAACTCGGCAGACTTGGTCCAGAACCCCCTTTGAGGCAGCAGCAGCAGCAACAACTACTCCCGAGCTTCTCCGACATCGGACGGCGCTCGTCGCACTCCGGGATCTTCTCCACATAGGTTGGGAACCCCACCCACTCCAACATATCCTTCATAGAGTTAGGCCATTATTATAGATATTATGCTGGGGACTTGGATGATAGAAAAATTACTACTGATTTTGTGTTCTATATCATGTAGTTTAAGAAAGAATCTTATTGCAGCATTATTAACATGTGAATCTTAGTATGTTGCTGGTGCTACTTGTGTATGCTATGTTATTTGGGTTTAGAAGGGCATTGAAGGATCTCCACCTGCTACGAGAGGATATGTAAATCCTTGAAAATTCTATATGTATTTTATAAATTATAAACCATAACAATTGATTTTACAATTTTACTTGGAATGTTGTTGATGGTCCCCTACAATTTTATAGTTTTTTTTACATAATTTTAGGTATTTTCTAATTATTAAAATAAAAAACATTAAAAAATGATTAATCGAGTAGATTGAGCGATTTATGATTTGATATCCATACCATATAATCTTTTAAAACTTAACACAAGGATCTAAATAGCCCTTAGTATTTTCCAGAATCGTTGGGACTTTTCTAAGGTGGTTTGGTATTTTTAAGAGCATCATTAGTAGTTGGGACTCTCCAATGCAATTTGGGACCCAAAATTTCAAAAAAAATACATATAGAACGGGTTGGATTTGTATGAGAATAATAAAAAATGATAAAGTGAGCTCTGGTCCCAAAGATTGTGTTGCCAAAAATTAATGTAGAAAAAAATAATGTAAAATCTCGAATCTAGAAAGTTGGACTCTAAATTAGGACTTATTATTCTACAAAATGAATTCCTACAATCCAGAATCTGGAAATTGGGAGGCTCAACCCTTAGCACCTATATGTCACGCACAAAAGTTTTGCGTCCCACCGAGACGGACTTGCGTAACTCTACATGGAGCGTGGTTATGCGAGAAGCTTCCAGAATGTTCTAGAATATGGTAGAATCTTTCAGAAGGCCCGAAAATCTTCCAGAATGTCCAAGAATCTTCCAGGAGACTCCATACATCTCTAGATGTCGCATGATCTTTCTAGATAGGCTAGAAGCTTTCATGTAAATATCTAGGCTTAGAATATTCTTAGAATAATTCCTGTAATATTCCGTTTCCATAAGTTTTTTGTAAATCCTTATGGGCACTATAAATAAGTTGGAGGCTCATTTGCTCCTCACCACCCAAAGTTGTAATCTCTTTCTAGTATAGTAAAGTTTTCATACTTCCAATCTCTCTCTTTTGCTCCACATTATTCTCAATATCGCATTAGCGATCTAGCTAAGCGGTTCGGGAAGGTTAGCACGGGTCTTCGAGTAGGAAGCTTGTGTGCCGTACGGGATAAAGTGTAGCCTAAAATACTAAGTTTGTGACAATTGGTATCAGAAAGAATGTTGGTTGGTGCCATGTTGACATCCGATAATATCTAGGAGGGACCCACATCGTCTAAGGAGGGACACGCCAAGACACACAAAAGGGGCAAGAGCAAAGAGTCTACTGTAGAGCGTAGCCTTGCCGGTCTTTCCGAGCGTGTTGGGGTCTTGGAGACGGGTTCGATGGACATGGAGATGCGCATGGGCTCCGTGGAGCAAAGCAACGCGAGGCTAGAAGAATTCTACAATGGGCTGGAGAGTGACGTCGCTTCGTTCATGGCAATCTTTTAGGAGCAATTCCAAGGGATCTAATCCGCACTTGAGGAGGAGCTCAAGGGGCATCGTACGGAGATTGAGGACTTGCGTAGGAAGATCCAAGGCTACGAGGAGCTAATGACCGTGGTCAAAAGTTGCGGAGAACTCAAGACAAAAGTTGTCATCTTGGAGAAGGCCATTGCGAATGATGGACCTTCGAGTAGTGAGGCACCGAGGAGACAGAATATCCTCGAGCCAAAATCCTTCAGCGGGGTGCGAGATGCCAAAGAAGTTGAGAACTTCTTGTGGAAAATGGAGCGATATATCAAGACGTTGCACATCAAGATGACGCCAAGAAGGTGGATATTATTTCACTCTACTTCACCGACGATGTTATGCTTTAGTAGCATCGAAGGTGCATAGACGACGAGATGGTTTTGTGCTCGATATAGACTTAGGAGGATCTCAAGAAGGATATCAAGTCTCAGTTCTATCCGAAGAATATAGAGTTCGCGACGAGACGGAGCTTGCGGCAACTCAAGCATACTAGGACGATCAACGAATACGTTGCAGAGTTTACACACTTGATGCTCACAATATCTAGCATGGGCGAGGAAGATCGTTTGTTCTTCTTTTTCGATGGGCTCAAACTATGGGCGTATCGAGAATTGTAGCGACAGAGGGTGCAAGACTTGAACATCGCTGTGGCAGTAGCCAAACGGCTCGTCGAGTACAAATGGGATGACAATGATGCCAAGGCCAAGCCAAAGTCCACCAAGGGGGATGGTAGGGGAAAGCAAGAGATCTCTCCTAGGAAATATCCGTCTAGAGGAAAGAAGCATGAGAAGGTCCATCCCGAACGAGTTATTTCGTGCTTCATATGCGAAGAGAATCACTTTGCTCAAGATTGTCCAAAGAGGAGCGTACGTGTTAGCATCGTCCAAAATGAGGAGGTGGAGGATGATGAGTGTAAAGTGGGAGCGTACATGGGAGCGATGCGCTTACTTAACGCCATAAAGACCAAGTCTGCTATATCGAGGACTCCGAGCAGGGAGCTCATGTATGTTGACGTGAGGATCAATGGCATGAGCACACGGGCGTTGGTTGACACGGACGCCACTCATAACTTTATCACGGGTGTGGAGGTCCGTCGCTTGGGTCTAGCCTTGGAGGAAGACTCGAGCATGATGAAGACAGTCAATGTGAAGGCGTGCCCCGTACAAGGGGTAGCCACGGGAGCCCGCATAGCTAAAGAAAGTTGGTCAGGTGTTGCCAATTTTACCGTTACGTCGCTAGATTACTTCAAGATAATATTGGCATGGATTTCCTTATCGCGGCTAAGGCGATTCCGATGCCACATTTGAGAGTTGTCGGCTTCATGGAGGAAAGCTCATCGTACATGGTAAAAGTTGCACGAGGCAAGCCTTCTAAGGGGAAAGCTATCTTCGTTATTCATCTTAGGAAGGGTGGCCAATGGGAGATGGTATACCTAGCGGTGCTCGAGAAGAAGGAAGGCTTCGAGAAGGAAGGCCTTTCGTGCGTGACCAAGGGTGTTGCAAAGGGGCATCCCGAGGAGCCACTTCTGCTGAGGGAGGTGGACCATGCTACCCGGCTGTACACGATTGCAGAGAAGTGTGTCATACACAGCATGGAGCCAGAAGCGACGAGGCAGAGTAACTTGCGCAAGGAGTTTCTCAAAGCTCCTAGGGGACATTCGGGTGGACATGCTTGCAATGGGACTCACATGCGCGGAGGTGTGCAAAACCAAGTGCAGCCACGAGACAAAAGGATCGACAACTCGATTGCCCGCATGAGATTCGTCCTGTACCAAGGAGGGCACAGACCGAGGCCAGAATTAGTGCAACAAACCGGTTTACTTTTGATCTTGAGGAGAAGATGGGCAAGTCTGGAAAGCGTCGCCCGAGATGCACAAAGAAAGGACGATGTGCTGCGATAATACCTACGAGAATGGACGTCATTTTAAGACTTGTTGCACCCATCAACGAGGGCGTCGATAAAAGAGGGAGGAAAGAATGTCACTCACAAAAGTTTGTGTCCCACCGAGACAGACTTGCGTAACTCTATACGGAGTGGGGTTATGCGGAAAGCTTCCAGAATGTTCTAGAAGATGGTAGAATATTACAGAATGCCCGAAAATCTTCCAGAAGGTCCAAAAATCTTCCAAAAGGCTCCAGACCTCTCTAGATGTCTGGTGATCTTTCTAGATAGGCTAGAAGCTTCCATGTAAATATTTAGGCTTAGAATATTCCTAGAATAATTCTTGAAATATTCTGTTTCCAGAAGTTTTTTATAAGCCCTATGGACACTATAAATGAGTAGGAGGCTCATTTGCTCATCACCACCCAAAGTTGTAATCTCTTTCTAGTATAGTAAAGTTTTCATACTTCCAATCTTTCTCTTTTGCTCCATATTATTCTCAATATCGCTTTAGCAATCTAGCTAAGCGGGTTCGGGAAGGCTGGCACGGGGAAGGCTGGCACGGGTCTTCATGTAGGAAGCTTGTGCGCCGCATAGAACAAAGTGTAGCCTAAAACACTAAGTCCGTGACATATAGGTGGGATAGGACCAAAATTGTTGAAATTGGAACTTGGGATAGAAATTACTATTCTATGAAATAAGCTTCAAAATTCTGAATATAGAAATTGGACCTGAGAATAAGCCTTACTAAGGATGCTCTAAGAAGAATAAAACTATTTTTTTCCTATCTAATAATCCTAGAAAACAAATTCATAATTAAAAGAGCTAATTTTCTAAATAGTATGCTAGTGATCTGGGTCAAACCCGCTCAGGCCTAACCAGATTTAACCCAAATTTGAAGTATAATATCCTAACAATGAATAGAATAGAATGAATGAATTGATCATGTAAACAATATTTTGAGAATCATGTTTTCATAAATTATAAATCTTAATGCGAAAATGTAAATGTGTACCTTTCTCCATTCTGTAACTTTATGTGAGAGGTTTGATCTCTAGAAATGGTTTCTCTTTCACCAACTCCTTAATTTGGGAAGAAGACGATTATTAATATTTGATGATCTCTTTGGAACAACAAGAATCATTTTTATACACATCTAAATAGTGTTTCTAATGATTTATTATGTCCCTTCAAAAGATTGTAACTCTTCTCAAGGGTTCTAGACAACAAATGGGTGCGTGTCTATTCGTTGAGGTGTGAGAGATGACTATTTCCTATATTGCAATAATGTATTTTCTTCCATAAAAAAATATAATTAATAACCATCATATCAATTTGTGTTATACGTGTAGGACATGAATTCTTACATTCTCCCACTTTGCCAATATGATAAGACAATTCATAGGACATTAAGATTAAATGTTGATATGGTTAATTCTAAGATACCACAGTAACAGATTTACTAAGGTGAGTCATGGCTTGTAAGTCGATTAAGAGACATACTTTCCTTCCATGTACTACATACTTAGAACATCAATCAATATGATTTATAAGTTAGAAGTTTAACATTCTAGTCCAACATTAGTTTCTTAAACAAGACATTCCTGATCAACATTTATCCAAACCATTACTTGTACAATATTTGGAAAAGCAGAAAAAATAATTCTGAAATATATATTAATGAGATCTCAAATCACATAAAACATATTACATAAAGATTACAATAATGGCTTTTAATTCTTACTAGACATAAGACCCATTCTTTCAACATGTAAAGGTCTTCGGTTGTAGTCCTTTAGTAAGTGGACCCGCTATCATGACTTTTGTATTCAAATGTTCTATGGACACTCATTATTTCTGAACTTCTTCTTTAACCGATAAATATTTTAAGTCCATGTGCTTGGCACCCTTAGAATATTTATCATTTTTAGAAAAGAAGACTGTTGTTGTATTATCATAATAAATTTTCAGCGGCTTGATAATAGTGTCGACAACTCTAAGTCCTGAAATAAATTTACGTAGGTTGAATTGTAGCTTCAAAGCATGCTACAAATTATGCTTCTATGGTAGATGAAGCTATGATACTCTTCTTCGCACTCTTCCATGAGATTGCTCCTCCAACCAATAGGAACAAATAACCAAAAGTTTATTTTCTGGTATCAATGCATCCAGCAAAATTCGAATCTGAGTAACCGATGACTTCAAGATGGTCAAATCTTCTATATATGAGCATGTAATCCTTTGTTCCTTGTAAATACCTAAGAACTTTCTTTGCAGCTTTCCAATATTCAATTCCAGGATTGCTTTGGTACCGGCCTAGCATACCAACTGCAAAGCTAGTGTCTGATCTTGTACAAGTTTAAGCATACATAAGACTACCAACTAGAGATGTTTAAGGGTTTGTTGGTGTTCCAATTCATTTATAGGACATTGCATAAGGCTAAATGTATCCCCTTCTGATTGGTATTACACCAGCTTTACAAGTACTCATTACATATCTTTGAAGAACTCTATTAATATCTTCTTTTTGAGAGATGCCTAACAATCCTTGTGATCGATCTCAAAATATTTCTATTCCTGTCACATAAGATGCCACACCCATATCTTTCATTTCAAAGTTCTTAGAAAAATATTTCATTGTTTTATGCAACAAACCAAGATCACTACTTACCAACAATATATCATCAACATACAAAACCAAAAATATGAACTTACTCCCACTGATCTTCAGGTATATACATCGGTCAACGATGTTTTCTTTAAAACCAAAAGATGTAATGATATCGTTAAACTTAAGATACCATTGTCGTGAAGCTTGCTTAAGTCCATAAATTGATTTATTTAGTTTACAGACCATACGTTCCTTGCCCTCAACCAGAAAACCTTTTGGTTGTTCCATATAAACTTCCTCTTCCAAATTTTCATTTAGAAATGTTGTTTTCACGTCCATTTGGTGTTACTCTAGATCATAACAAACTAACAATGCCATGATGATTCTAAGGGAATCCTTCTTTAAAACGGAAGAGAAAGTTTCCTTGTAATCAATACCATCATTTTGAGTGTAACCTTTAGCTACTAATCTGACTTTATGTCATTCAATATTGCCATTTAAGTCACGTTTGGTCTTAAAGACCCATTTGCAACCAACTCTTTTCAAATTTTTAGGCAATTCTACTAAATTCCAGACTTTATTATGTCTCATTGATTCCAACTCTTCTTTCATGGCATTAATCCATTTATTAGAGTTGGCACATTCTATAGCTTGTGAAAATGTTATTGGATCCTTTTCAATTCCTATATCATAATCTAATTCGTGTAGGTAAACCACAAAGTCATCCGAGATGGCCGATTCTCTGTCTTTGAGACCTCCTTAATTCCATCTATTGTGGTTGTTCTACTTCAGCTTCATGTGTGTCAACTTGTTCATTATTAACAATAACCTCTTCACGATTTATTTCAACCTCATTATGGTCATTATTATATTTTGTTGTGCAATATCATTAATGTGTTGTCCTTGGTCATTATTTGGTATAATATCCATAGGAACCACTACTTGTTGAGAAGTTAGAAGGAAAATGTACCATTGGTACTTGTACCCTAACTTTTTTAAGAACCACTTTTCGAGGTTCATTGCCCCCACTAGTTTTGCGACTCTCTAAGAATCTTGCATACCAAATTCTACGATTCTCGTACTATGGTTTCAATAATAAAACCTATACCCTTTTGATTTTTCTGGATAACCTATAAAGTTACCAATAATCATTCTAAAATCCAATTTCTTTTCATGTGGATTGTATATTCTTATCTCTACTGAACACCCCCAGACATGTAAATATTTTAAATTGGACTTTCTTCCGGTCCACAGTTCAAAAGGTGTATTTGGAATTGCCTTACTAAGAACTCGGTCTAGAACGTAGACATCAAATTTAAGTGCATGCATATACAATGATATAGGTAAGGTTGAATTGCTTAACATACTCCTAACCATGTCAAGTAAGGTACGATTCTATTTTGTTGAGGTGTACCTGGCATAGTGTATTAGGCACAAATACCAAGTTTCTCAAGGAGTTTAGCGGATGGCCCTGGGCTTTGACCCGATTCATTGTATTTTTAATAATATTTCCCACCTCTATCAGATCTTACTATTTTGACTTTTCTATTTAATTGCCTTTCGACTTCCTTAATATAGATATCTAAGACATCTACAATTTGAGACTTGTCATGCAATCAATAAAAAAAACAATAACATGAGAAATCATCAATAAATGTGATAAAATATTTTTCTTTACCAAATGACGAAACATCAAAAGGTCCACATATGTCTGTATGCATTATTTCAAGAAGCCCGGTAGTTCTCATGGCTCCTTTCTTAGTATGCTTTGTTTACTTTCCCTTAATGCAATTGATGCATATATCAAAGTCATTAAAATCCAAATTTGGGAGAATGTCATCCTTGACTAATCTTTCACTCCTTTCCTTGGATATATGACCAGGGCGTTTATGCCATAAGAATGCTGAATTTTCTTCCATAAATTTTCTTTTGTTTCCAATTTTAGGGTGCGGAGTTAAAAAAGTTTTGGGGAATTTATCATCAAGTTTGAGTTTATATAAACCATCATTAAGAATACCAGAACCTATATGAATAGTATTCTTAAATAAATTGAAACTTTATCAGCAAAGTTGAATACATAACCAAGTTTATCAAATTTTGACATAGATACCAAATTTCTGGAAATAGAAGGTACATATAAGGTTTGATACAAATTAATGAAATGCCATGAAGATATAAATAATCGGTACGTTCCTATTGCTTTAACAGGAACTTTGACTCCATTTCCCATATATAAGAAATGATCATTTGGCTTTATGGTTTGGGTCGTACAGAATTTTTGTATTGTTTTAGAAACGTGAACAGTAGCACCAGAGTCAAGCTACCAAGTATTAGAAGGAACTTCAATTAAATTTGATTCAAAACATACAAAACCCAAAGCCTTACCTTTCTTTTCAAACCATGCTTTACGTTTTGTGCAATCAGCCTAAAAATGACCAGGTTTCTTGCAGAAATGACAGTTCTCATTCTTATGTTTCTTTCCCTTGTTTTCATTACTAGTGCAATCTTTCTCAAAGTTTTTTCGTGTCTTTCCATTTTCACGCTTCTTTCCATTATTTTTACATGCTTCTTGAGTAGTAAGATGGACTGTATTGATACCCTGTTGTTTGAGTCTCACTCTTGTACAACCATAATCAGGGCCAGACTTTGTAGAAGGACCACGAGGCACTTGCCTCTCTCTCTCTCTCTATATATATATATATATATATATATATATATATATATATATATATATATATATATATATATATATATATATATAGCAAAGCAGGGCCTTTTAATTGAAATAGTTTATTAGGTTTTGTAGTTGGTTCTTCTAGTCGCCGCTGTACTTGGGGGACCAGACAAGCATCTCCCTTTTTTAATACAAGGACAAGCAATTTTCTTTCCCCATTCTCATTGTTGTGTTGGCTGCCTCCCCACGTTGATGATTGCTCCTCTGGTGAGTTTTTGATTTTTTTTTTTAATATTTTTTTTTAGTTTTTGATAAATTTGTTATATTACACACCTACAGACCTTAAAATTTCCCTCCATGCTTGATTCTTAAGTTCTTAGCTAATAGCTATTAATATTATCATAAAAAATAAATAAGCAATAATATTACAAATTATCATAGCAACCACTATATACTAATTTATATTTTTGTAGGTGAGTTTCATAATTTATTAATATATATTTTTCTAATGTTGATGATTAGGTGTGTTCTAATTGTTTTTTCTTGTAATTTATTAATATTTTTTTTCCTCCACAAGTATGTTCTAATTGTATTTTTGTAGGTTTTTTAGAAAGAGAATCCATGTGGTTGGCTCCTGGACTAAAAGATCTACTAGAATTAGTCAATTTTCATTTGGTGAGTTTTATAATTTATTAATATAGATTTTATATAAATTGTTGTTGATTATCTTTATATGTGGTAGACCAATTTATTGAAGAAAAAAATAATAATTTTGTCATTTTATTGCATAGTTATTCCTACTAAGATTGAAATCAACTAATAAAATAACTGAGAAATAAAATATTTGTTATTTATTCTTATTTGTTGAAAAAATTATGATAATGTCATTTGATTGCATATTGTTCGTATCTAGATAAGCAAACGTGCCTTCAATAAGAAAAAAATTTGGTAAAAAAAATTTGTTTGCAGATCACTACTACAATAGAAAAGCAAGTATGCCTCATATAAGAAAACAATTATCTGGAGCAGAAAAAAGAAAAAAAGAAGCAAAAGGAAGAAGAATTAATTCAAAATCAAGCAGGAAGTCTTAATCAGTATTTTACTAGCAACCAAGGGACAGAGAGGACAGAAATCACAGAACAAGTTGAAAATTTGGTGAATGGGGAACAACTTGAATGGGGAACAACAAAATTAGAATGATGGTGACAATGAACTGCATGATCACCCTATGAATGATAACGTTAATGAAGAGTTGGATCAACGTGCCAATGTTGAATTGACTGAGACTCATAATGAAGGTCCAAAGCTGCCGAAGAATGAGGAAGCTGATGCTAATATGACTACAAATGTTGATGAAGATTTAAATCAAGAGACCTTGTTTCCATTAAATGTTGATGATCTAGGAAATTGGGACAAAATATTAGGAACTTTCTAGTTGAAAGAGGTCCTAGAAGAGATGACAATGTTTTGTTTCCCCATGATAGTTCTGGAAGACATTTAAGTTCATCACATTTTATGCGGCAGTTGCCAAATGGTGAAATGAATGAAAGAAGATGGCTAGTATATTACGTTTCTATAGACAAGATTTTTTTATTTTTGTTGCAAGTTGTTCAAGACTCAGAGAATTATGTCTAAACTTGGCCATTTGGCTAACGAAGGATCCAAAAATTAGAAAAATCTGGGTCAAAATCTCAGACTTCATAAAACTAGTAAAGAACATATTGGTTGCATGACTAGTTGGATTGAATTAGAAAGAAGACTTCAAAAGAATAAGACAATTGATGAAAGTGCACAAGTAGCAATCAACAAAGAGAGAGAACATTGGAACATGTGTTAAAAAGAATAATTGTTGTTGTGCAAAGACTTGCAAAAAATAACTTGGCACTTTGAGGAGATTGTGAGAAGCTTTATGTTGAGAACAATAGTAACTTTTTGCTACTAATTGAGATGATTGCTGAGTTTGATCCAGTAATGGAAGAGCACCTTCGGCTTATTCAAGCATGCCAAATTTATTTTACATATCTTGGCCCCAAAATTCAAAATGAATTGATAAAAATATTGGTATCTAATGTAAGAAGTTCAATTGTTACAAAGATTAAATATGCAAAGTATTTCGCAGTCATACTTGATTGCACTCTAGATGCAAGTCATGAGGAGCAAATGTCCCTTGTAATAAGATGTGTGGATGATTCAACAAATATTGTAGCGGTAGGAGAATTTTGGGTTGAATTTTTTAAGGCTGATGATACATCGGGGCTTGGACTTTTTACCGAGCTTAAAAATGCCTTGAACTGACATTGATATAATAAGAGGTCAGGGATATGACAATGGATCTAATATAAAAGGGAAGCACAAAGGTGTCCAGAGCAGATTACTTGAAATAAATCCAAGAGCTTTCTATACTCCATATGGATGTCATATTCTTAACCTGACATTATATGATATGGTGAATTGTTATCCTAAAACAATATCTTTTTTGGAGTTATACAACACATATATACATTATTCTCTTCTTCTACCAACCGGTGGAAAATCTTCAAAGATAATGTGCAAGGTCTTACAGTTAAGCCGTTGTCACAAACACGTTGGAAAAGCCATGTCGAAAGTATTAAGCCCATAAAAGAGCAAACTTCACAAATTAAGAGATGCTTTAGTTGATTTGGCAAATACTTGTGAAGACCCAAAAACAAAAAGTGAAGTTGAGGCCCTGGTAGCATATAAACTTAAAAATTTTGAGTTCTTGTTTGGAATGGTAAATTGGTACAAGTTGTTATATGGTATTAACGCTGTTAGAAAATTTTTAAAGCTGAAGATATGGATATTGATGTTTCTATCAAACTGTTACAAGGGCTTATTTCTTCTTTTCAAGAGTACAGAGAATTTGGGTTTGATCAGGCCATGATTGAAGCTGAAAAAATTGCAAATGAAATGGGAATTGAAGATGTATTTCAAAAAAGCGCATCATTTGAAGAAAGAGACAATTTGATGAGATCGACAGTGAAGAGGTAAACCAATCAGCTAAAGAATCTTTCAGAGTTAATTACTTCCTCTTTATAATTGATCAAGCTCTTTTTTCACTTCAAACTCGATTTGAACAATTTCAAAAATATGAAGAAACCTTTGGATTTTTGTTTAGTTTGGAGAGATTAAGGTCTGCTGATGATGATAATCTATTGAGCTCATGTGTCAATCTTCAAAATTCTTTGACATATGGTGGACGCTATGATATTGATGGATCAGATTTATTTTTAGAACTAAAGTGCTTAACACACTCATTATCAGGAGAAGCAAAAAAAAAGCAATTGATGTGCAAAATTATTTGAAGAAAATGGATGGTTGTTATACAAATGCCTATGTTGCTTACAGAATTTTGCTGACTATACCAGTTACAGTTGCACCTGCAGAACAAATTTTTTACAAGTTGAAGTTAATCAAAACTTATCTTCGGTCAACTATGTCACAAGAGAGATTGAATGGCTTGGCTATGTTATCCACCGAGAAAAATGGTTGAGAAAGTTGATTATTCAAACTTAATTAGTACTTTTGCATCAAAGACATCAAGGCGAGTAATATTTAAGTGACTTTGTGATGCACTGAGAAAATGTTTGATGTTGTTTTTACTATTATTACCATTATGAAGTACCACAAAGATTGTTAGCTTTCTTTTTATTTATTTGTCTGGAACGTCAGTTTTTTTGTGGTTTGGAACATCTTTACTTTTATTAATATCTCATTATAACATATATTCTTTTGGATATTAAATTTTAGTTATTGTATTTATTTCTTGAATTTCGGATTAAAAATACTATTGTATCATTTTCGATGAAAATAATAATATAATATAAACATTAAGCTTTGAGGGCACCACTTTTAGAGTTCGCCTCAGGTCCCAAAATCAAAAGTATGACACTGACCATACTTGTCAGTTCATTTATGTTCCACTTATCCTTAATATTGTTGTAATGAACATGAAATAGTCCATATTCAGGAGGTAAGGAGTCCAAAATAAATTACACTATAAAATTATCATCTACAACCATCCCAAAATTTTTGAGTTTAGCCGCTATGTTGGTCATTTCGAAGATATGATTGTATAGAGCCGCTTCCATCAAATTTTATGGTGGTAAGCTTGCTCATAAGTGTTACAGCAAGTGACTTATCAGCACTTCTAAAATAATCATCAATGATTTTGAGATATTCCTTTGCACTATCAGTTTTGGCTAAGGTAGTCTTAATGTTGTTTGCTATTGTCATTCGCATGAACATAATGCTGAGTCTGTTCGACTTTTCCCAAGCCTTATCACTACAAAAAAAAGGCTTTTAGCGACGGCGGGATCCGTCCCTAAAAGTCCTTTTTCCATCGCTAAAGCCAAATAGCGACATATCAGCGACGGAAATGGTTTGTCGAAAAATCACGTATCGCTAATTTAAATCAGTCGCTAATTTGTCAAAAATAGCGACTGATTAGTGACGCATTTAGCGACAAGCTATTTATTGGAAAATGCGACGTAATAGCGACGAAAATTCTGTCGCTATATTTATCGACGAACTACCGACGTCGTCGCGGCGTAATTCAACATGAGAGTAGCGACGGGCTAGCGACGAAAAATTACATCGCTAAGATGTTTTCGATACGCTTTTGGTGTCGGACAGGAACGTAGCGACGGAATAGTAAGTAAAACTTATGTCGCTATTCAGTCGCTATACTGGAATATAATATTTTCCAGAACCTTAGCGAATAAAAATATAGTCGCTATACCGTCGCTAGCCTGTAATGTTCCAGGTTTTCTGTCGTTGTTTCGTCGTCATTCCGTCGCTAAATACAATATTACATGTCAGTATTTGTATTCCCTACACTCCACATCCTTGTCGACAGTTACACACACAATATACAGTCATATAAACAGTTTCCAAATACAATATCATTATTCGTGTTTCCAGCAGTCCTTATCCCTATCGACAGTTTTACAGTAGGCACACGTATCAGTATTTGTGTTTCCTACAAATTCTCAGTTTCATGCACACGTATCCCAAATATTTTAATACAACACATACACACATATCCAAAATTAGCTTCATACACACATACGAATAATATTTTAATATAAGAAATATTAATACATATATCTAAAATGTTTTAATACAAGAAAGTACTGGTACAGTAAATTTAGGTCATCGGACGTAATAGAAACCTCTCGGCGGACATGATGAAGACCTCTCGACGGACTTAATGAAGATCTAAGCTGCAAACGTGACCGTCGACCTCTCGACGCCATAGAAAAATCTGAAAGAAATAATAAGTGATGATGTATTAAAAATGAAAACTAATGTCATGTCATTATACTAATGGAACTCGTATATTAAATTAAAACGTACGTACTAGTCTGATTCATCTTCCCAAGAGTCTTCTGAATCATCGCTTGATTCTGAAGTGTCTTCTTCTGCTTCTTCATTTTCACTATCACTATGATCTTCATCTTCATCTTCCAATGCTTCTTCCTCAACATCTTCCAATTCTTCCAATAATCGAATGTAACTGGAGTCCTTGGGCCTATCGTGCAGTAATTGGTGGATCCGCTGGTATAAGCCGAATGTACTTAGTATCGACCGTATCAGATTAGTATCGGTCTATCGGTTTGGTATAGGACGTATCAGATTGGTATTGTCCTTAACAAATTGGTTTCATCCTATCCGATATGTACATTTATCGGCCGTATAGATAGGATTCATATTGGCTTTATCGATTTGGTATTGGTCATATCCGATAGGTATCAGCCGTGTCGGATTAGTATCGACCATTTCGGATTAGTATCATAGAAGGTTTAGTAACAACTGTACTTGGATTTCTCTCTTCTCGAGCTAGAATACCATTGCAAGAGAGTCACCATATCATGATTGGCCAGTTACAGTAACGTACATGCTTCCTTTTCCATCAGGAAAAGCGAGATTGTAAAGGAAGCATGTATATTCTGTAACTGGCTAGCTACGCTCTCGTGACTCTCTTGTAATGGTAATCTAGCTCTAGAAGAGAGAAATTCGATTCGCTAAGACCTAGTTATACGAATCCATAAGGCCAATATGAATCCAAGTTATACGGACATATTGCGGGGAGAGAGGGGAGAAGAGAGAAGGATTTTGAGAGTGAGAGAGAGATTGGAAAATTTTCAAAATTTACGTAACTTTCAAATTTTCACAGCAAATTAGCGACAAAAAATTTTCGTCGCTATGCCGTTGCTACATGGAAAAGTCGACATTTATAGCAGCTTAGCGATGTACATATCGGTACATATTCCATTGTTAAATGGTCGCTGATCTGTCGCTAAACTTATAAAAAAATTAAGTAAAAAAATCTGTTGTCCGTAAGTCGCTTGTCGGTCGCTAATTGGCGATTGATTACGCCATCACTAAATTTCAGTCGCTATTTGCCAGTATTTTGATAGTGTATGTAGAATCTTTTAAGTTTCAGTACTGGTCTCAGTGACATCAGGAGGCTTATCAATCTAGAGTGCAAGATCGAGGTTTTCAGAAGCATGGTGAACCTGAATGGCACCAACTATCATTATTGACGGAGAAAGATGAAAGATTTATTGTTTGTCAAGAAGCTGTATCTGCCTGTATTTGCTTTCGAGCGATCAGTTGATAAATTCTAGGATGATTGGAATTTAGAGCACATATAGGTATACGGATATATCAGGAAGTTCATGACGAGAACGTGTACATCCACGTTGCCAGTATTGAGTACACAAAGACGTTATAGGATAAGCTGGAATCTTTGTACGCAAAGAAGACCGGGGTAAATAAGTTGTTCCTGATCCGGACGATGATCGGTCTATCGTACAAAGATTGAGCATCTATTACAGATCACTTGAATGATTTACAGGGCGTGGTTGACCAGCTATCTTCGATTGGAGTCAAGTTTGAGACCGTACGAGTATCTATGATCGGTTCTGCTCCAGAAGGCATAGTCAGTCTAGAGTTTGCCAAGAGTGGGGTGTTGAAAGAAGAGATGTAGAGACGTTCTCAGGGCACTTCATCCGCATCCTACCACTCAGAGGCACTAGTTTCAGAAAGCCGCAGAAGGAAAAAAAGTAGGGGTCCAAGTGGTGGCAAAGATAAGAGTAGGGGGAAGTCCAAGGGTCGGTACGAGGACTCAGAGTGTTACCACTGTGGCAAGAAGGGCCACATCAAGCAAAACTGTTTCGCTTGGAAGAGAGAGAAGAAGGACGACAAGCAAAAGCAAGATGAGAACACTACAGCGACGGCTTCGATATATAGAGGCGATGTGATCGTCGTAGGTAATGAGTTTATTACAAACCTAGCATGCGATGACAATTCTTGGCTGGTGGACTCGGAGACTTCAGCGCATGTATCTCACAACAGGGAACTATTTGCCACTTACACGAAAGGCGACTGTGGAGTATTGAAGATGGGCAATGGAGACGTGTCGAAGGTGGTTGCCATTAGAGATGTACATTTGAGGACGAAGACGGGTGCAGTTCTTGTTCTCAAAGATGTTTGCCATTTCCCTGATATCAGTTTCAACCTGGTGTCGGTTGGAAGGTTGGATGATGAGGGATTCTTCGGTCTCTTCGGGAATGGTCAGTGGAAGCTTTCCAGAGGTTTGACGGTGATTGCCCAAGGAAGCAAAAAATTCGGTCTCTACTATATGGAGGGGCATGCACATGGGACACAGGAGGTGAACGCAGTTTCTGATGCGTCTCCCGAGTTGTGGCACAGACGGCTTGGCCATATTAGCGAGAAGGGGATAAGCTACTTGGTGAACAGGAATATGATTCCAAGGCTCAAGTCTACAAAGTTGGAGAAGTGCATGCACTGCTTAGCTGAAAGCAAAATAGGGTATCTTTCCAAAGTCATCCAAGTTCAAGGAAGCCGGTGTTGCTCGAGTTGATTCACTCGGACGTCTGCGGTCCTATGAAGGTAAAATATATTGGTGGTGCTTCTTACTTTGTAACTTTTATTGATGACTGTTCTAGGCAGGTTTGGGTCTATGCCTTAAAGACCAAGGATCAGGTGCTACCCACTTTCAAAGAGTTTCAGGCCTCTGTTGAAAGAGAGACGGACAAAAGTTATTATGTGTTTGGTCCGACAACGACGGCAAATACATTGGTCCCTTTGATGCTTATTGCAAAAAGCAAGGTATACGACACCAGCAGACTCCACCCAAGACACCTCAGCTCAATGGTGTAGCGGAGCATATGAACAGGACAATGATAGAGAGGGTACGGTGTTTGCTGTCAGAAGCAAATTTGCCAAGCAGTTATTGGGGTGAGGCTCTTCTCACAGCTGCTTAAGTTTTTAATTTATCTTCTAGTGCTCCTTTGCGGGGTGATGTGCCTGACAAAGTATGGTACGACAAAGAGCTATCATATAATAACCTGCGATTGTTTGGTTGTAAGGCCTTCATGCATGTACCGAAGGACGAGAGATCCAAATTTGAGCCGAAGACATGACGGTGCATCTTTGTCGGCTACGGTCGGGATGAGTTTGGCTATAGACTCTACGACCCAGTGGGAAGAAAGCTCTACAGAAACAGGGACGTGGTATTCATCGAGGATCAGACCATGACCAACACTCAGGATTCCGAGACGCCTTATGAGGCTGAGGAATTGCCTGAGTTAGAGTCATTTTGCTTCGAGCAGTTTTTAAAGGACATCGTAGAGGATCCAGTTATGGGGAAGCCAGTACATGGAGTTGCTTTCAACCTTGATCATCAGCCTGCTGATAGTGGTCAGGGTATCCCTCGGGAGGATGAGCATGCCTGGGAGGCAGTTCCTGAAGGGGAGGAGGCTGTTGGTATACAGCCAGCACCAGTGGCACCATTGAGAAGGAGCGACAGAGAGCGTCGACCATCTACGAGATACTCACTGGGTGAGTATGTGCTACTGACTGACGGAGGAGAGCCCGAAATTTTGTAGAGGCTATGTAAGATGAATAAAGACAGGAGTGGATGCAGGCTATGCAGGAGAAGATAAGTTTCTTATACGCCAATTCTACTTATGAGCTGGTGCGGTTGCCAAAGGGCAAGAAGGCTTTAAAGAATCGATGGGTGTTCAGAGTGAAGCAGACGAATGATGCTACTCGCCCTCGATACAAAGTGAGGCTGGTAGTAAAGGCTACGAACAGTGGAAAGGCATGGATTTTGATGAGATCTTTTCGTCAGTCGTCAAGCAGTTGTCTATTCGGGTGGTGCTAGCATTGGCAGCTAGTTTCGACTTGGAGATCGAGCAGATGGACGTGAAGACGACATTCCTCCATGGTGATCTTGAGGAAGAGTTATACATGGAGCAACCAGAGGGATTATGTGAGAAGGGCCAGTCATATTTGGTCTGTCGGTTGAAAAAGAGCTTGTATGGTCTGAAGCAGGCTCTAAGGCAGTGGTACAGAAAGTTTGAGTCATTTATGGGGGAGCATGGTTATGCACGGACGACGTCAGACTATTATGTATTTGTGAGGTACTTTATCGAGGATGATTTTATCATTTTATTGCTCTATTTTGATGACATGCTATTAGTGGGTCGGAATGCCACTAGGATAGAGGAGTTGAAGCACCAACTGGACGCAGCCTTCTCTATGAAGGATTTGGACACAGCAAAGACTATTCTTGGAATGGAGATCAGTCGAAAGAGAGTGTCCAAGCTGCTATACTTGTTCCAAAAGAAGTACATCCATAGGGTACTTCAGCATTTCGGGATGGACAGGTCGAAGAAAGTGAGTTGTCCCCTTGCGGCCCACTTTAAGCTCACTGAGGAGCAGTGTCCATCTACCGAGAACAAAAAAGAAGATATGGAGCGGGTTCCATATGTCTCAGCTGTGGGAAGCCTTATGTATGCTATGGTTTGTATGAGGCCATACATCGCTCATGCAGTCGGCACAGTTAGCAGGTATCTTTTAAATCCCGGAAGGGTACATTGGAGTACGGTTAAGTGGATTCTACGATACCTTCAGGGCACTGTCGATTAGAGACTTTCTTTTGGTGGTGACGAGCCGAAGCTGGTTGGATATACCGACGCTGATATGGCCGGAGATGTAGACACGAAGCGAACGACTTTAGGCTATGTGATGATGTTTACTGGTGGAGCGAGTCACGGTTGCAAAAGTATGTTGCTTTGTCGACAACAGAAGTAGAGTACATTACAGCGACGGAGGCTTACAAGGAGTTGTTGTGGATAAAAAAGCTGTTACAGGAAATAGGGCTGAAGCAAGAGCAATATACTTTGCTTTGTGACAGTCAGAGTGCTATTCACCTTATGAATAATCAGACCTTTCATAGCCGATCCAAGCACAACGAGATTCGGTATCATTAGATATGGGATGTGGTTGAGAAGAATGACGTGGAGCTTGAGAAGGTTCATACAGATGATAACGGAGCAGATATGTTCACCAAGATTCTACCAAGGAAAAAGTTTAAGTTCTGCAGACAGATCGTCGGGATGATGACCTCCTCCACATTGTTGTGAAGGGGAAGAAATATTAGAGTGGGAAGGGTTCCCAACCTATGTGAAGAAGACCCCGGAGTGAGACGAGTGCCGTCTATGTGTCATAGAAGCTCGGGGAGGTGACGAGGCCATTCGGAGACGAATAAGAAGCTCGGGAGCTATCAGAGTACTTTCTGGAATAGGGGAGGCAGAGTTCGGGCCGAACTCTGCCCCTTTGGTTCCAGAAATATTCTGTCACGAAAACACAGAGTTCTAGCCGAACTCTGTGTCAGCAGGCTGAGGCTGATTTTACGGTATTTTTATACCGTTGGATCGTATCCTACGGTCCAGGTTTTGCTGCAGATTAGGGAGTTTATACATGGTTTTTCCTAACCCTAATTATAACACAACATTGAGGAAAATAGAGAGAAGGCAAGAGCGCCATTGCAACTTTGGGAGAGAAGAAGGAGGATTGAAGGCCGTTTTCGAAGGAGAATCGTGTTCGAGTAATCTCTACTCGTCGTATTTGTTCTTTATAGCCTTGTAATCAATTATTCTCGCTTCCAAGTGTTGTGGAGATCCGTATTGGATCGGGAGAAGTTTGTAGAGGACGTACTCCTTTATTTCATTAGTGAAGGCTTTTCAAGAGTTGGACTCCGATCGTCCAGTGGTTTTTCCCGCAAGGGTGTTCCACGTCAAAAATTCTTTGTGTCTGCATGGGTTGTGTTTGGTGTTTGGTTCGTGCGTTGTATTGCTCGGTTCTCTCGCAGGTACTCTCTAGTTTGGGGAAAGTTTTTTGCATTTCTTTTCCAACAGGTCAAGCACACCAACGTTGATTGGACTTGTTCAGACCAATCAAAAAAATTCATTCCTGTAAGCATTAGAACAGATGAAGCCAGCGAATGGAGTAAAAAGGACGACGGTACTGCAATGTTATAACACATACTTGTTAGTGATTTGAATTTAACATAAAACAATTAAAGTATTTTCATGCATCACATTTGGGCAGAAAACATGAAATACTACATTCATATAATGATGCTTTTAGTTTCTACAATAATTGAAAACTTATATTATATATTGAGTATGCATGCTATCTTTGGATATTCAATGCATACACAAATAAAGTACATGCAATTTATCCTACTCTTATTCATTAATCACTAAAT
Organism: Iris pallida; assembly: GCA_029216955.1. Lineage (NCBI taxonomy): Eukaryota > Viridiplantae > Streptophyta > Magnoliopsida > Asparagales > Iridaceae > Iris > Iris pallida. Next base: position 16,696,799 of record JANAVB010037020.1, read on the forward strand.
AATTATTCATCTTTGGGCAATATTATATATCTAGTGGTCAATAAAAAGAAAAACTTTGAAGTACTCAAAAATGATGACAATAAGAAACTAATTTAGGCATAAGCATATCTACTTAAAAGGTATTAAACATAATGTTATTGGGCCACTTTGGTGACAACACAACAACAATTTTGCAATATGAAAATCATGCATACTAACTTATAGTAGTCACCATATTACATCATATACAGCAAAACAACCAAAATAAATTGTTCTTGTGCAAGTGAAGTTGGAATATTAATAACATGGTGCTCTCTAATATTGAGGTTCCTAGTAAAATATCAATCTTGAAACTTTTCTTCCATGGTAAATAACTTTGTTACTTTAGCAACATGTCCATTAATGGCATGTGATAACAAATTTACATGTATTTATTACAAGACTCCAGAGGATTGTTATATATATATATATATATATATATATATATATATATATATATATATATATATATATATATGGAGTCAGAGTTTAAAAATAAATTAAAATTGATTTCCTGATGCAAAGTAACATTTGATTTCTGCTATGATACACTTTGGCAGTTATAATGGTCATCAAAAGGAGAGATAATGGAAAACCTAGCATAAAGAAATATATTTTGAATCTTCTGGACAATTGTCTCATATATGATATGTGTCAGAAAAGTGTTCATAAGAAATTAATTTACTATCTAAAGTTGATTCCTCAATTTGGCTCTGATACCACATGTAAACGATATTTTAAGAATCTTGTTTTCACAAATTATAAATCTTAATGCGAAAACATAAATGTATACCTTTCTCCATTTAGTAACTTTACGCGAGAAATTTGATCCCTGGAAATAGTTTCTCTTTCACCAACTCCTTAATTTGGGAAGAAGACGATTATTAATATTTGATAATTTCTCCTTGGAACAACAAGAATTATTTTATACACATCTAAATCGTGTCGAATGATTCATTATGTCCCTTCAAAAGATTGCAACTCTTCCCAAGGGTTCTAGAAAACAAATGGGTGTGCATCTATTCGTTAAGATGTGAAAGAGGACTCTTTCCTATATTCCAATGATGTATTTTCTTCCATAAAAATATAATTAATTAACCATCATATCAATTTGTATTATACTTATGGGACATAAATTCTTACATTGATCATAATTGTTGATCGAAACCTATCAACCACTACCTACCAACTTACTGAAAAGTCATCTTCTGTACTAGTTATTCATTTTTCATCCTCCTCAACCTCTCGCATAACCACTAGAATCCTCAATTGACCCGGACACAATCGTAACAAACAACCCACCCACTTTTCGATATCACCACGGTCAATTCGCTAGAAGAACTCGTGATCAATCTTCGCCATTTCGTTCATTAGGAGATTATCTTCTATCATCAAGAATTTAGAAAGGTTTCATTGTCGTTTAACATGCAAATTTCACCATGTAATAGACTTGCGTATGTTTCGTGTAAAAGCCATACTTTGCATACCGTGCATCAGATTGATAAACGGTCGATTTCATCGGAATTACAATATTGAGTCTTTAATCTTAGCCACTTGAGTTGTGGTTCCGTGGCGATTTATCTTTGGGCATCGCCTACATCTCGGTTTCTGTGCCTTTGATTTTGAATTCTTGAGAAAACATTTCTAGATCCTTAATAATTTAGAATTAACAATATTAAAATAAATTATAATAATTAAATAACTTATTTACTATTGTCAATCCTATTTTCCAGTATACGTATTTTCAGTATACGTGTACGAATTTCTGACATTTGTTAGGTAAATCTTTTTTAGACTTGTCTCGCTTAGCCTTGTCTTGGTTTAATCTTGGCTTGGTTTGGTTCATCATGGCATGTTAACTTGGCTTGGCTTGGCTTGTCTTAGTTTGGTTTGGGTTGGTTTGAGATGAGGAGGATTGGCATATAAACCAACTTCTCTTCTCCTTCTTCTCCATTACTCCTCCCACCAACCCAAGGCAAGTGCAACTTACTCCATGGAGAACATTTTGCATCTCCATTTTTGTTTGTTCTATTCTCTTGCTCGCATGATTCTAAGCATCTTTATCACTTTAAGTTTTTCGTTTTAATGGATATATTTTTGTAGATCTATGTTTTAAACTTTTTTTTTGATCTCTAAAAACTTGGTATTTCTGAAAGCTAATGGTTCCATTTTGTGGGGAATTCAGTTCTACCCAATTCTGGCTTTTGAACTACTTGATTTTGATTTATTTTGAGAAAGTTATGGCATTTCTTGTGTACATGAGTTCCCCACACCTTCGATGCTGTCGGGATGATGAACAGTGTTGCGCGCCCACGTGTCGTGCATCTGCGCGCTGCGTGCCTGTACGATTCGTTTGTCGTACGTCTGTGCGTCGTGCATTCGCGCGCTGTGCATTTCGCGCATCGTGCGCCTGCGCAATTCATTTATCGCACGCCCACGTGCCGTGCATCCGTACCCCGCACGTCATGCCTCCATGCGCTGCGCGTTTTGCTCGTCGTGCTCCTGCGTGATTCGTTTGTCGTGTGTCCTCGTGCCGTGCATCCGTGCCCCACGCGCCATGCATCCGTGCGCTACGCGTTTCGTGCATCGTGCACCTACGATTCGTTTGTCGTGCACCTGTGCGCCATGCATCCGTGTACCGCGCACCTGCGGGATTCGTTTGTCGTGCGTCCTGTCACTCTCCGTTCCTGATATACGTATTTACTTTTGAATCCTGTACACGATATCAGGTAATTGTACTTGTGCACCATTTAATTTATTATTTATTAGTTGTTGCATGTAGTCTTTAATCATGTCATTAGTTAAATGGTTAGGGCATGATTAGGATTAGGGCTTTCATGGGAGCCCACCAACCACACTATATATATTCTCTTCCTCTCTCTCTCTCTTCATAACTTTTCATTATTTCCCTCAACCAACTTTTAGGCAAGTACAACTTGCTCAAAAAAGGAGATTTATGCATTTTTAGTTCTTTATCTTTTCTTGGATATTATTAGCCTAAAATGTTCCTCTCCTCATTCTATATAAGTTTAGTTCTTGGTGTTTTTAATTTTAATGGCTATTTTTGTGTAGATCTAAGTTTCTAAAAATCGAATTTTATGGGTTTTTATGGTTTTGATCTATCAAACCTGCTTGTTTTCGAAAACTACTTGTTCCATGTTGTAGAGAATTCAATTTCATTCAATTTTGACTTCTATTTTGCCCAAATCTGAGTCCTATATCCCAAGTTATGGACATTGGGAGTTTGGAAAAGCTCTATGACCAAACTTGCAGCAGGTTGGGGACGACGATGACTGCTCGCGCGTCCCGCAGGTACCGTTCTTGCTCGCGCGCCCCGCACGCACCTTCTCGCTTGTAAAACCCCTAAATTTTTTACTATATTTTTATCAATTTTGGTACTGATTTAAAATTTTTGTATTGTACGTCGCGTAGTCGTATTGTACGTTGTGCGCAAACGACGTATTTCGTAAATTGCTCGTCTAGTACGAATATGTGCGAGGTACATATTTTTGTAAAACATTTTTTAGAAGCTTGGTTTTTCAAATAATAAATAAAAAATATTTTTGATTATTTAAAGTTGTAAAATACGTCATATTAGAATTTCCAACTCTTTATTTTTCATTATGAAAGGTTTTATTAATAGTAATTTTGAAAACGAGGTATTATGCAAATATTCATTTCATACGAGGTACATAAATTTAAAATTCTTATATATAATTCCATTTTTTGAATTTATTGATTTTAATATTTTAATATTCAAAAAGATATTTAAAAATATTATTATTTTGGAAATTATTATTATTGGTATTTTTGGAAAATATATTTAAAAATTAATGTGGCCATTTTAAAGCTTGATTTGATTTTATGGTTTTAATTTAAAAAGTTTAAAGGTAGAATTTATATTTAATTTGAGTTTAGATTATCTAAGTTTAAATTGGAATTTAATTTTGATTTGATTTTTTTTGAATTATCTAAATGGGGTTTAAATAAATCCTAATCCTTATCCAACTGGAAATTCCCACCTCCTATATAAGGAGAGGTACTCATCCATATATTTCGGTCATTCACAATTCCTCCAAAAATTATTTCTCCTACTCGTGCCTGTGCATCGTGTCCGTGTCCCCGTCCCGTCCCATCCACTATATGTATTTCTAGTACATATACATATTTTCGACCATGTGTCCGACAACCCCGGACACCCACCCAGGTCGTGTCGGACATTCCCCGACACGACGACAGCTCCCTACCCGTTCCACCGTCACCGCCACCCAATTTCCCAAAACCCAAGATCATCACCACAAATTGAACATAGAAAAACCCCTCATCAGTCCGCGGCATCCGTGCCGAGCTTCCCGCCTCCGACGTCGGTGCAGCGCAGCCGGCCTTCCCTTCACCACCGGACCTCCTCCACTGCGCCGGTGGTTCTACCGTCGGCACCGTCCCCACACCTCCGCTGGGCCGACGTCTCCTCGAGCCGTGTGGTGCGCCAAGCCAAATCAGGCCACCCAACGCTGCCCCAAAGCCGTGCCAACGGTGCCGCACAGCCTGAAGAGATCAGCCCCTGTTCTCCTCTTCCTGCCTCAGTTGTAAGTTCCCTCTGGATCTCCCTCCAAACTCCCTCACTCTTCCGCCATGGGTCTCCTTCCTCTTCGTGGGTTTTTTCTCACTGGAGAAGCAAGTTCTCAAATTTTGGTTCACTCTCTTTCCCTAATAAATATCTCTCTCTTATTTCTTTGACAGGTCATTGTAGGCACAATAATTGGCATGTATAAGCCAGCTGCAGTAAGGCCATATTGATGCGGCCATATTTCTTTATAGTTGATGAAATGGGTTTCCTTTTTCCTAATTGTTGTGTCAACAGCTGTGACGTTCCCATTTCGATACTTGTTATTATCATGTGGTTGTATATTATTATTAGGGGTTGTATTATTAGGGGTTGTATTATTATTATTAGTTTTATTATTATTATTAGTATTATTATATTTGTTATCATTATTAATATTATTTCTATTATTATTATTATTATCATTATTATTTATTATTAGTTTTATTATTATTATTATTATTATTATTATTATTATTATTATTATTATTATTATTATTATTATTATTATTATCATTATTATTATTATTATTATTTGTTATTATTATTGTTAGTATTATTATTATAATCAGGATTTTTACAGATTGACTAAAATTAGAAATCTATATATTTATGATTTTATTTTAACTTAGCGTAGATATTATTACCAATAGTATCAATATTATTAATATTTTATTTTCGGGTTTATACTACTATTTTCTAAAAATATAAATATTATGACTAAAGCCTACATCTATATTTTAAATTTTGGTTATATCCCTATTATATTTTTTAGTCCTAAATCGTTTTCTAGATGATATTTTCCAAAATATTATAACTAAATAGTAGTTTCAAATTTATACAAAAATTTCCTAATATTTTATTTATAAAAATTATTTTAAATTATAAAATGTATTTTGAAGTAATATAGAATACTTTCCAAAAATAGTATATGTATTCACTTACGCAAATTTTCCTCTTTGTCATCATCGCTAATCATGACTAATCCAACATCCTTATTTTTCCTTGCGACTTTGGACTGCTACCAATCAACCATGACTATTGGACATTCGAAACTTGTCGGATTATTGCACCACACCAGGCGACACATCAGGCAAGACACCTTTCCATTACTGTTTAATTTCTTGCTCAATATCATGCATACTTTTTCTTATTTTGCAAATATAATGTTGTTCTTTCAAAACCCTATGTAGTTGCAAATTACTATACTTTATGCAATTAACTTAGAGTTAAGGGACCACCGTATGTTTAGTGCATCTCATAAACTGTCATGATGTACCACGAATTGTGTGTGAGTTGTGAGTCGCATATAGATACGAATTTGCGTGCTGACTGATCATTGGTGCGTACAGGCCGTGCGTTAGAATATAACTGCTAATAGATTTGTGTAGAAGACTTGGCAGTTATTAAGGATTAAATAGTGTCATGGAGACGATGAATGTATCGTATCATTGGGGGGAGGGGACAGTTATTAGCGTAGGGGCTACATTTATTTTTACACACATTTTGGGCCGAAAGTGACTCGGATGAGCGCTACTTACTGGCCCGGGCCGATGGCCACTCTTTATTACTCTGCTGATCCTACAGTCCCTGCGTAGAACGTCGTCCTCAAAGTGCATATCACAAAGAATGGTTAGGAACCTTTACGTATGTATATTTTCTATTGAGCTCTTACTATTCAGTTATTGGCATGATATTATGTGTCTTGTTACGTCCCTCTGAGGACCTGATGATCTCTCCAAGTGTGCTTTCGTGATTTCTTGCAGGTGCTCTAGCTAAGGCCATGTCCTTCCATTTCTTCGAAGATGATCGTTCTTGGTTCGTCTTGATACTTTCATGGATCATTATTTTGTATAATTTATCTCATTTTGATAGTTGGTAGTGGACTTTGTCTCCGTCCAACGTTTGTACAAAATAACTAGTTGATTATAACATTAAACCTGCATATTGTGGATGAGATTTAGTTTGATTATGGTTTACTACATTTTACAGCTTATGTATACATACGAGCCATTTAATTACTCGTATGTATGCAGCTGGCATGGATACGTACCTAGTCCTTATATTTTGGGATTGGGGCGTTACATGTTTTTGTGGTGGCCCATACAGGTCAGTTGCCGTTTCAGTTACAAGACTGTATCGAACGGGCCTGCAATATAGGATTAGAATCTAGGAATCTCATCCACATACTTGATCATCTTCCTTGACCTTCCTTGATTTCCATATTCCGACTCCCGTGGCCTCCCTCGATTTTTGCATCCTGCTTGAACTCTTTCTACCAACACCCTATCATCTCGTGCTTAAACATGGTTAGAAAAATGACTACACTACTATATACTTATTGGTCAACCCTTGGCTAGAAGGATTACATTGGCAGTTAGTATGCATTAGAGTCATATTTGAGCTATAAAGGTATTTATTTTGAAGATTAGTTAATTTCAAGTTGGGTAGTAGCAACATTAATAACCTCGAAGGATTTTAGAACTTTATTGATCTACAAAAGGATGGTGGGATGTATATACAATTGAGGAAGAAAGTTGATTTGATTTTTGGAGTTTTGATTTTGAAGGTCTTTGAAAAATATTTACGATTCAGTAAATTATTAGCTATACATCGTTGAAGAGATAAAGATAGTTGAAAGGAAAAATTTTATTTAAATGTTGTTGTAAGATTGATGAGGGCGATTGATAAAGCTTGGTTTAATTTGGGTTGTATTGTTTACAATTAATAAGTTCGTAAAATTTTGAATTTTAAGTTTGGAGTAAGATTATTATGAATTTTGGTTAAAAATATTTTGAAGGATATATAATCAAATTGATGATCTGTTTTAAACTCTTGTATGAATTACGATTGTTAAAACCTATTTAAATTTTAAGTTAAGATTTGGATTAATGATAGAAGAAAAAAATATAAAGATTGGATTTGTGACATGATAAAGGTTTATTCGAGATTTACTTGAAATTTTGAAAAATCTTAAGTTATGATTTGATGTGACTAGATAAGATGGAAAGGTTGGTTTATGATGCATTTTGGAAAAAAAAATTGTGTTATGATAAAGGTTATCTTGAGGTTGATTAAAAGAAAATTTAATTTTAAGTTATGAGTATGATTGGCAGCTTAGAAAAAATATTTTATTAGATTATTTGAAGAATTATATTGCAAAGCTTTGAAGAAGTCAAAATTTTAGATATGGATAGGCAACCAAGATAGATAAAGGATTCCATTTTAATTGCCATATCTTCCATGACCATGATAGTAGTATATATACAAGTGTTGTTAGTCATCTACAAAATCATGAGGTTATATTTCAATCTTGACTCATTCGACATTCCCTCAAACCTAGATTTTATCGTGACTTTCTAACCATTTGAAACTTGAGAAATAATTGGATTGCTCCTTGATCATACCCCATCAAGTGGCTATCACATCTCTAGAAACTGTATTCCTAACTTATTTTACCTTGATCTACTAGAATCTGAATTATCTTTATTTCATGCTTTTAACTTGTCAATTATTTCGTGCGTTAATTATTATCTCATGAACTCCCACCTTCTATTTTAAATTCTTTTGTGTCCTTTACCGTGACTTGGATATTTGGAGTGCAATACTAGACTTTTCCTTCCCACAACTTTCACATGTAAGACCTAGGCAAGCTCACCTTCATGTAGGTATATCACGTGCCACTGAAACACGTCCCTTGTACTCTATTTTTATGAGGTAACTTTCAAGTTAAGATGGTTAGCTATAAGCCCTACCATAATACTATGATCATTTCTGACTTCGGTTAGAGATCAAATCTTGACTCAAGCCTTTCGACCCGATATATGATTGTGATCTACTTAAATTTTGAATGCTTAATTTGTGTTTTATCTTGATTGCTTCAACCTTGTCCTTTTATTTCATGCCTTATCATGATTTACTTAGACCCCTAACACCTTTACTCTTCATGCAATATTAGCAACCCTTACTTTTCTTCATTCTAATTAAATTTACTTCACTCATATTTCACTACGATATGCAACCTTGTTCTTGTATGATTCTGTTGTGCGAAATTGAATTTAATCATGGCATCCTTGGGTTAGTAAAGGTTTGATTAGAAAACCCCACAGCATGGATAAATAGTATAGTTGGTTAAGATAATCATGCGAATACGACTTATAGATTGGACATAAGTGGAAATGTGCGATAAATCCAAATAAATGAAATGAGGATTTTTAGTGTTTTGATCAAGGGTAACTAGACTTCACAAATTTCAAAAATTTGTTTTGAGGTAACAAAATATTGAGAGAAAGATTTTCTAAAAGATTGGGTGGGTTAAGAAGCAAATTCACATATTGAATGCACGTTCTTGATAAAGACAATGTAGACTTGCCTCTTATAAAATATGAGGACATAATGATATTAGTTCCAGGGATAACCAAATGGTGGAAAAAAGATTTTACAATTTTTGGTGCATTAAGAATTAAGCTTCTAAGATGAGTATGGATATGAAGTTATGAATGAAGTTTTGAAATAATACAAGTGTTGAGAAATTGTTTGTATAATAATACAACATGGTATTGGATTCCGAGGTTATTTCATTAGCAAAGAAAATTTTTATGCCTTAAGGGATTAAATTTCTAAGGAGATAATAGATATAAAGTTAAGAGGGATTGATATTCACTATCATAAATCTAAGAGTATTGGATTTCAAATTTCAAGGAGACCAAAAAAAAGGAAAAAAAAAAGAAATGAGGTTTAGTTGAGAAAATATTTATATAACTTGGGAAGTAAATTAGAAAGTTATTCTAGATTTACGGAATTCTATAACGAGATGGATTATATGAGTGTTAGAAAAGAAGGGTGTGCTTTACGAAAATGTAAGTTTATGAGATATCAATTCTGAGAAAAATCAAAGTTTCAAGGATTTTGTATTGATAACAGGATGTGAGGATTCGAAGATTCAACATATTGAACCCACCCGACAGTAATAAGCTAGCGGTCCAAATTTGAGATAAAGGAGGCTATTGCCTATTTACAAGGATTGCACCACTATAGGATATATGGTAGCGTTGATTGAATTTAAAGGTTGATAGGTTGTCATGTGTTGACCAATCTTCTAACCGTTTAAAGTTTCATTGAATATCGTTGTAGGCCTTCAAAATGAAAGCCGCGCTGAATTGATCAGAACTGAGTCTCAAAGTCACGCTGAGTCGATCAGAATTGAGTCTCAAAGTCACGATGGGTTGATCAAGACGAATCACGCTAGTGACAGATCATCATTTGTCAGAAGTATAATCATGACTGATAGCACGACAGTCGAAGAATGTCTCCTCGTATGCCACGTATGCACGGAACTCGAGAGATTACAGCCGACTATTGCGTGACTTTTGAAATCTTCTTCATCAAGACTCAGCCTTCATCAAGTTGGCGTAGCAAAAGAGTTTCTTGTCATTTAATGCGACTGACAAAGTAATCACTGTCAGAGATTTTGTGTCAGTCGAGGCACGTCAAATCAAGACAGCTGGCAGTCCTGCCTCAAGCTTGCGTATATTTTGAGCCCTTTGGCTCAAGTCTGCGTGTATTTTGAACTTCTATGTTCCTTCATCAAGTTTGCGTGGATTTTGAAGCTTTTTGCCCCAAGTCTGCGTGGATTCTGAAGCTTCTTGCCCCAAGTCTGTATGGATTTTGAAGCTTTCTGACCCAAGTCTGCGTGGATTTCGTCTTCAACGAGCCTGCGTGGATTTCATCAAATTGGAGTACGTGGCAGCCATGCCACTGATCTCTCGCTTGTGTGTCCTGTAACTTGCACACGACTCATACATGATTGCCATGTGTCCAACAGTTACAGGCCACGTCCAGTAACTGCTCACAACTCTGCGTATGTTAAATCCTGCGTGATTTTCAACTATGCAGAGGCTGTGAAGACAGTTATCTTTTTCAGTTATTTTTGACTCTATAAATAGAGTTCTTTTCTCATTCATTGTACAGATACACAGATATCTAATTGCTGTTGAAATTTTGAGAGCTTTTCTTCTTCGCATCGTCCAAGGGATAAAGCGATCGTCTTCTAGATCGGATTTCTATAGTTGTAATTTTCCCAGATACATAATAAATAAAGTGAATTTATTTATGGAAAATAAATTGGCGACTCTGCTAGGGAAAACCATCTTCTCTTCTGAGATGGTAACAACTCAATGCGATACTTCGTCAGTCGGCTCGACGAAGAAGGTGATATCGATCCAATTCGATCAACTCGCCTATGAAGAAATGCAGCGGGCTAAGGGTGGCAAGCCCACTTCAGCCTCCATCACTACTGCCAAGTCGAAGGGACGATCTGTCTATGTCCCTAAGAATCAGTTGGCAACCAATAGTGACTTTTCTGCCACAGTGTCTACTCCTAACACTGGCAAGGAGCCTACTGCAAGCACACACACTCTTGTGTGTTCGAAGACAACAGCAGCCAAAAGTCACACTGGCAGCACTGGCTCCTTAGCCAAGCCTGTTCCAGTGTGCAATCTTAATTCTAAAAGTCACGCTGGCAACACTGGCTCCTTAGTCAAGCCTGTTCTAGCGTATATTTCTAACATCAAAAGTCACGCTGGCAGCACTGGCTCCTTAACCAAATCTGTTCCAGCGTGTATTTCTAACATCAAAAGTCACGCTGGCAGCACTGGCTCCTTAGCCAAATCTGTTCTAGCGTGTATTTCACCAAAACCTGGCTCTTTAGCCAAGACTCTATATACTGACAATACAAGCTCTTTAGCCAAATTGTCACCAGCATACTCCAAGAAGAATAGCTCTTTAGCTATCTCTTCTTCTTTGTCAAGTTCTACTAGAACTGGGAGTGGTCTTGCTAAAACTCCTCCACACAAAGTCCCTTCAAAAAGAAACAATTCTTTAGTTGTTTCTTCTGCTCCTGTAGTTTTTACTTCAGGAACAGCTTTGACTGACAATTTTGTTAGTCAAAGAAAAGGAGATGGTCTTTTGACTACTCTTCCTTCTGGACATTCTATGACCCAAAACTTGAATAAGTCTAAGAAGAAACATTTCTAAATGTCTTCTTCTACGACTTCTTCAAATTGGGCACAGAATTTGTCTATAAAAGAGGGTCTGTTACCAACTCCTAATCAAGGGGATGGTCCAACTCTTCCTTCTCTGCAAATATCCAGATCAATGGAAGGAAAACTCCAAGTTTCAAAAACCAATGTGTTACCTCCAACCGATCTAAGAACAAAACTTGATCAAATCCGTTTAGGAAACACTTCTGGTGTCAAGAAACCATACCAATCGGGAACAAAAGCAAGAGATCCAGATGCAGAGTATGCTAAAAATTATGTGGCTCACATTAATCACTCTCTATATAATCATGAGTCATCAAGACCTAAAAATGCACAAAGAATGTTCTCTGATATACCTCAATCTTCACAGACAGATCAACGAGAACATCTTCAACATAAGAGAAGGAATAATTCTGTGTCAATAGACCATGCTGAATGTGACTTCCAGCCAAGAGTCATAATTCAGTGCAGATGTTAATCAATGGATCAGAAATATGTTGATCATGAATGTGACTTCCAGTCGAGAGTCACAATGCAATGCAGATGTCAAACTAAACGACAATCTGTTTTCAATCGGATTCAGTATGAACCTATGCCTGATGAAGATGAACCTCTGTATGCTTCTGTCAACATGACCTCCCGGGATACTGGGGGTAGAAATGACAGTCCAGATGGAGTATATAGAGGCACCAGGTCAAAAGTCCTGGCTGCTACTCAAAGGACTTTGATTTCTGAAGATGATTCTGAATTTCTTGGGGAATCTAACTTCCCACCTCTTCCTACTGGGGGTAGTTCTCCTATAACTGACTTTGATACACAAAGTAGTGATTCAGAACAAACAACATCTACCAGTTCATCAAAAATCCCTCGTACAGTCACAACATATATGGTTGATGGGAATACTGATGAACCTTCTTCTTCCATGACTCCTCAAGAACAAAGAATTGCTTCTTTGGAACAGCAAATGAAGTCTATGGCTGATAATATGAAGTCGATGTATGAACTCATGGCAGCCCAATTGCAAAATTGACAGACTGTACCAGAAGCTACACCAATTGACACTGGTGTAAGTCCAGTACATGTTCCTCCAGCAGTCCAATCCAATACTCCTAGGCAAGCTCAAACAGTTCCTAGTCACTCTGGAGCTGGGGGTAGTACTTATAATGATGTTCCTCCTCCCAACTACTCTCTACAAGCTACAACTCTACAATCTTCCGGAGTTGTTACTGAAGAATTGAGGAATCTCCGAACTCAATTCGAGGCATTCAAACAGAAAGATGGTTTACAAAGGTTAGGCATCAAGCAACCTTATCCGATAGAATGGAAGCAAGTATCATACCCTCTTAAATACAAGCCTCCTACTATCTCATTCTATGATGGAACCACTTCTCCAAGTCAATTTATTAATCACTTTGAAGTGATGACTGACCAGCTGCAACCAAGCGACGCCCTCCTTACTCGGGTGTTTGTCGGATGTCTCAAAGGAACGGCTTATGAATGGTATAGAAGTCTCCCGGATGGGTGTATTACTTCATTTGCCGATTTCAAACAAATGTTTCTTGAACGGTTCTATGAAGGGCTCAATGACATGACTATGTCTGCTCTTATAAGAATCAAGTAGAAAAATAATGAAACTACAGAGGAATTCATTGAACGGTTTCGAAGAGAAGCTCTGAAGATGCCTCTTGGAACTCCTGATGCTGTCACCATTGACACATGTAAATCAAATTTATTGCCAATAATCAGCATGTGGACAGGATCCACTCAATTTCAAGATTGGCCTTCCTTCATAGTTAGTACCAAAGCCGCAGAAATCAGTGCTGAAACCTTCAAAGGTTTAGGAGTGCAGATGAATCCTAAAGAAACAGGTCAAAATACTGCTAAATTCAATAAAAGCAAGGGAAAAGAAACTCTTGAAGTTAATCTTCAGAGTAAAGATGCATCGACCGTTCAAACTTCTCCTGCCTCTACAACTCAACAACCGAGAACACCTCGCCCCAAGGAAGAATACTCTTTTGATGATGATGATGTCCTTGGTATCTTTGAATGTCTGCTGAAAGGTAATAAAATACAATTACCTGAAATCAAGAAACCAGATGAAGCTGGTAAGACAGATCATCCTAAATACTGTCCGTACCACAGAATGTTGGGTCACACAATTTGTACATGTTATGTACTGAAAGGAAAGATCCAAGAAATGATTAAATCTGGAGCTATCTCTCTTACTCCGAAAGAGAAGACTGTCACCTCCAATGTCGTCTCTATGCAATTCTGAGATTTTCCCCCTCAACTCCTTGAAAGCGGGATTGTTCCTATTCCCAAGGCAACTCTTGAGATAGTGAATATTCCTCCTCCACAGTCTAATGGGTTAGTACCAATCACTATAGAAACAGGAGAAATAATGTGGATTCATCCTGATCTAGTTGCAGACTTTGAATCTCCTCCTCTTCAAAAGACTACATCTCGAAAGTCCAAGAAGGCTGGAAAGATTAAGTCATGTCATATGACTTCTCTCGGATCTACTCCCGACACAGAGCCAAAAGATAAGGAAGAAGCACTTGCTAGTGCTACTCGAACAGGGAAACCTTATCTGAAGGATTATTCCAAAAGTCCTGAGGATACTCTTAATATCCCTCCTATTGACAAAGATGCTCCTAATGTTCCTCTTGAAGAAGAATCATCCGTTGCACCTATTTCTTCCACTGCACCAGTTGAACCTGCTCCCTCCAAGCCCACAGCTCTTGAGAAAGGCAAACAACAGGCTCGGTTTGATAAGCCAATCAAGAAGTCCCCTCCTCTTGGGCTTCAGAAACCTTATAACTTCGACATTCTAGCGCAACTTGCTAATACTCCAGCTAGAATGTCCCTATTTGAACTTCTACGTCTTTCCAAAGAAACTCGGGAGACGCTAAGTGAAGCACTTCTTCAGGCAGACTCTTGTCTTGCACAATTAAAGAAGCCAGGTGAAGAACCTGCCACTTGCTTACATTGTAACAGTGTATTAGAGATTATCCCAAATATCACCTTTACACAAGACGACATGCTACTGGAGGATAATCGACATGATCGGCCTCTCTACTACACCGGTTATATCGATACAATGAAGATAGATCGTATCCTCATTGATCCAGGGTCTGCTATAAGTATAATGCCAAAGAGTCTGTTGGATGAATTGAAAATTCCTCTTCACAAGCTTTCTAAGACGGTTACTACTATCCTGGGATTCAATCAGAGCCAAAGCGAGCCTCTGGGAAAGATTCATCTGAAACTGCAGATTGGTGATTTCAGATCCAAAGTCACTTTCTATGTGATAGAGATTGTGGGGTCTTATAATCTTCTTCTGGGGAGGCCCTTTCTTCATGAAAATAATGTGGTGCCTTCTACTCTTCATCAGTGTTTTAAATACATTGACAGCAATGGAAGAGTACAAAAGGAAGTTACTGATATAAATCCCTTCCATGGGGTTGAAGCTTATTTTATTGATTCCCGGATGTATAAGGAAGAGTATACAAGGGTAATACAAGCTATGGAGAAAGAGGATTCACAAAGTGAGACTTTAATAATCCCTGTTAAAGGTCGAACTACTCAGCAACAAACTCCCAAATCCTCTGGAGAAGGTTCTTTTATCATTCCAGTAAGTGGACGAATCTCTCCACTACCTCAGTTGTCTACTCAAGATACACTGATCATTCCTGTCAGTGGGCGTACTATAGTTCCTGTATTTTCACATATAAAACAGGATACTCTAGTAATCCCTGTTGGAGGGCAGACTACTCTCCCATCTCAAGATTCAAGGGAGCTCATCTCTTCTGAGCCATTTGTTATCGATCTTAATCGAAACAAAACTCTTTCTAATTCTTCTTCTCCTCCTTTAGTCATTGATTTGGCTAAGATCTCTAAGGCTCAGCTTTCTTCCAATGTAAATACTGCTACTTTTAAAGTTAATGAAAAGTCTCCATCTTTGCAGTATGTTGATGTGTGTAATCATGTTCATAGTTATTTACATTTGTTAGATGACTTGAGAATAATAACCATAGGAGTTGTACAGACTTTCCATACAGATGTATCCCTGGAATCAGTACAAACTTCATATTTTTTGGTTCCCAGCAGAAAGCCAGGAGACATTCCAATATTCTTTTACAAAGGACCCCAAAATCCTTCTAACCCCGAAGATGATGACAAAACGATGATACTGGAAGATTACAACTACGTCGTTATAGTCAGTAATCTAAAGATATCATTAAAAATATGGGTCATGACTTCAGAACTGGCCTCAGTAGTGGAAGAGGAAGAAGAATGCCTATTAGAATCCCTCCTTTAAAATATGGACGGACGAAATGCGGATTAGGTTATATTGCTCCTATTCCTTTTATCAATACTATCCATGAAGATCCTGAATCTGATGAAGATAAGAGATCCGATTCTTCTAGTACTACCTCTTGGAATTCTGATACAAGTATCGGTGAATTCCACTGCAATATTCTGTCTTCCAACATGGTCTCCATTGACTGTTCTGAAGAAAGTGATGAAGACGAAGATGAGTTTGAAATTTCACTTGAATCAGAACAATAGGCCCAAAGGTTAGATAATCAATGGGAGTTCCGATTCGAACAAAGAGAACCTCCGACTGAAGACAAACTTGTTCAAATAGATGTTGGTGAAGAGGGAACCCCCAAACCAATATTCATCAGTGAAAGTCTTTTAAAAACTGATAAGCAAGACATGATCAAACTTATTCGTGAATACATCGATGTCTTTGCTTGGAGTTATGAAGATATGCCAGGACTTGATCCACAGATAGCGACTCATAAACTCAATATCCTGTCGAATGCTAAACCGGTCAAGCAACAACAGCGACAATTTCGGCCAGACATTATGGATGCAATTGAAGCTGAAGTCAATAAACTCATGGCCTCCGGGTTTATTAGAGAAGAACAACATCCTGATTGGATGGCTAATATAGTTCATGTCCTTAAAAAGACTGGCAAGATCAGAGTATGCATAGACTTCCGCGATCTCAATGCGGCATGTTCTAAAGACGAATTCCCTCTACTAATTACTGATGTTATGATCGATAATACCTGTGGGTTTGAACGGATGTCATTCATGGACGGGTATTCTGGGTATAATCAGATTAAAATGTTTCCAGACGACGAGAAGCACACTTCTTTCAGAACGTCGATCGGTACATACTGTTATACAGTGATGCCATTCGGTCTCAAGAATGCAGGAGCAACTTATCAACGAGCTATGAGCACTATATTCCGTGAACATTTGCGGAAAACAGTCGAATGCTACGTTGATGATATTGCAGTTAAAAGTCGACAAAAAGAGGATCACATCCAAGATTTGAAGACTATTTTTGATCTAATGCGTAAGCATCAATTAAAGATGAACCCTACTAAGTCCTTCTTAGGCGTCTCTAGTGGTAAATTTCTTGGCTTCGTCATTACCGCTAAAGGTATACACGTGGATCCCGAGAAGATCAAAGCCATCCAAGAGATGCATCCTCCACGCACCTTAAAAGAGCTACGAGGATTTCAAGGAAGGATCGCTTATATCAGGAGATTCATCTCCAATCTTTCAGGACGCTGCAGACCATTCAATAAACTTATGAAGAAGGGTGTTTCTTTTGTCTGGAATGATGAATGTCAGAAGGCATTCGATGATATAAAATAATATCTGATGAGCCCTCCAGTATTGGTACCTCCTGTCTCAGGAATATCGTTTCTTTTATATACCAGAGCAATGAGTCATTCACTGGGTGCATTGCTGGCTCAAAAGAATAAAAATGGTCATGAACAAGCCATTTATTATCTCAGTCGTACTATGACCGGAGCTGAACCTCGATATTCACCGGTCGAAAAAGAATGTCTAGCCTTGATGTTCGCTGTCCAAAAGACACGACATTATATCATTGGTCAGACTATTTATGTCATTTCCCGGATCAATCTTATACGGGTCATGATGAAGAAACCGAGTGTTTTGAATTCTCGATTGGCTAACTGGGGAATCTTACTCGCTCAGTATGATATGCACTACATTCCTCAGAAATCAGTCAAAGGACAAGCTTTAGCTGATTTTCTGGCTGCTCATTCAATTCCAGAAAATTCAAAACTCTATGATGAAATCCCAGATAAAGTCCTAGATTCAAACCAAATTGCTGAAGAAGATCCTACTTGGCGTCTATTCTTTGATGGAGCTTCGAGAATAGGTCCTAATGGTAACATTGTCGCTGGAGTTGGAATCGTTCTTGTGTCACCAGAAGGTCTTGCTATCCAAAGAGCTTATTCTCTGGATCAACCATGTTCAAACAATGTAGCTGAGTACAATGCACTGCTTATTGGTCTTCAACTCGCTAAACATCTGAATATTCAACATTTGGAAGCGTATGGAGATTCTAAACTCATTGTCAATCAGATAAGGAGTACTTATGAAGTTCGCCATCAAGATCTGGTTCCTTATCATAGATCGGCTATATCTATGGCTTCTTCATTTGAAGGGTTCTTTATCGAGCATGTTAGACGAGCATGTAACACAGAAGCTGATGCTCTTGCCAATCTTGCGGCGGTGTTGGCTATTCCAATTAGACGTCAACAAATGATTGTTGTTTGCAATCGAGAATTATTTCATCTTGAAAACAATCTAACTCTAGGGCTTCCAGTTGACATTGAAGAATCAACATCTCATGATGTCAACACAACAAGAGGATTTGGATTTAGTCGTAAATCATTGTCATCTTCATCTGATTCTAGCATGGAATTCATCTTCAATAATTCAGCTGAGACTCAGAATACGGATAAAGATTGGAGACTTCCTTTCTTAGATTTCGTATTATATGATATTCTTCCAGAGGATCCGAGTGAAGCGGCATCTATCAGACGATGATCACTCAGATTCTATTACAATCATACCACAAGAACCTTATATCGTCGAGCTTATGATGGTTTACTTCTTCGATGTGTTGCCGGTGATGAGGTTCAACAGATCATTCGTGAAGCACATGATGGAATTTGTGGAGCACATCAGCCTGGACCAAAACATCAAGACCGTATTCGACGTATGGGTTATTACTGGCCCACTATGGTATCAGATGCCATCGAATATGCGAAGAAGTATAAAGCTTATCAAATCCATGCGGATTTTATTCATCAACCCTCGAAATTTCTGCATCCAACGGCAGCATCATGGCCCTTCGAAGCTTGGGGTATGGATATTATTGGTTCGATCAATCCGCCATCATCAAAAGGTCATCGGTTTATTCTCGCAATAACCGATTATTTCTCCAAATGGGCTGAAGCTATTCCTTTATCTGAAGTCAAGACGTCCAATGTCATCAACTTTATCAAGCATCATGTCATATACAGATTTGGTGTTCCTCGACGTATTATTCATGATAATGGTCCACAGTTCGTCAGCCAGAAATTTACTCGATTCTGTGATGACCATCGGATCAACAATGTGGCTTCTACCGCATATAATCCGGCAGCTAACGGATTAGAAGAAGCTTTCAACAAGACCATCATCAAGCTCTTAAAGAAGTTTGTTTCTACTAACAAACGCAATTGGAGTGAGAAACTTGGTGAATGTTTGTGGGCTTACCGGACTACAGTTCGTAATGCTACTAAATGTACACCTTTCTCTCTGGTGTACGGATGCGAAGCTGTTCTTCCATTAGAGATTCAAATTCCTTCTTTAAGGATAGCAATCGCTAATGATCTTACTACCGAGAATAATGACCGTCTTCGACTTCAGGAGTTGGAAGCTCTGGATGAAAAGCGGTTATCTGCTCAACAGAATATCGAATTCTATCAAGCTAGAATTTCAAGAGCTTTTAACAAGAAAGTCAGAGTTCGAGTATATCAAAAAGGGGAACTTGTTCTAACAGTCAGGCGTCCTATGACTATGACTCATATGAGCAAAGGCAAATTCGACGCAAAATGGAAAGGTCCCTATATTGTGAGCAAAGTTTTCTCAAATGGAGCTTATCAACTCTCAGAACTGGATGGTCGAAAAATTATGATGCCCATCAATGGCAAATTTCTTAAAAAGTATTATGTTTAAATATAAATACTTGTAAATCCTCAGACAAGTTCATGTTTATAAATAAAATTTTATTTTATTCATGAATGATAGTACATGATATTAAGGAAGATCACTATCATCTTTCTCTACATTTGGACGTGGACTGTTGTCATCCTTCTCGAAAACGTGATCAGCAAAAGAACTGAGAACTTCTTTGCTGGAGCCCACGAGAAACTTGCAGACTGCCATCCTCATGGCTTCCTCTTCTTCAGTCCTTCCTGGATCAAGTAGAAAGTCCAGAATATCTCGTGGTGGCTTGGGTGCAGACGAACCTTCGTATGTTTCTGCCTCCTTCGGCCGAACTGGATCGGCAGGGCGTTCTTCAGTGTCCTTCTGAACTTTCGAGACGATTTCAGCCTTCTTTGATGCTTCTTTAGATGACATTTTTATGTTGAAAAGTAGAAGTGTTCGTCCTTTGTTATATTTCTGCTATATTTATAGACAGAAATTCCTCGAATAATGAAACGACACATTCATCCGATGGTTCGTCCGTTCATTAATACTTGACGGTTCATTCGTTCATTTATTACATTCATCCGACGGTTCGTCCGTTCATTAATACTTGACGGTTCATCCGTTCATTTATTACATTCATCCGATGGTTCACTTGTTCATTAATACCTTACGTTTTGTCCGTTCATTATTTTTCTATCAATTTATTAAAAAAGTGGAAATTCGTTATTTATCACATTTTTCATAACCTCTGAATAAATGCTGAATCTACCTACTCATTTGTCATTTTCCATCTTTGACCTCTGCATAGAAATCAATCTATTTTCTTTTGAGTTCCTACATATTATCACGTCCATATTACCTCTGATAGTATTATGTACTCTAAATCAGAAAAGAAGGTTTCATTATCTATCATGTCCACAATTCATCCAAATAAATACAAATGATTGAGCATAGAAAGATTATCATTTCCACTCTCATATCATCATAAAAAGTCTATTACATTTTCTTAGACTTTCTTACAAATCATAATGGAAATCTATTACAATTTTGGATTTTCATACACACAATAAATAACCTAATAGAGATCTATTTTCTTCCTTGGATCTTCTCCGTCGGGTTCGTTGTTTGTTGCAATTCCTGACTGTCTGAGCTCCAGTGGTGATCAGAACAGCAGGAATCAAACTCTGGTCTTATCTCTCAAACGAGAGGAGAACCACAAAGTATGGCAGCCCGAAGACGTGTTGCTGCCAATACAACTGGTGGATTAGGAGCGACCTTTCAGAGGAGACAGGAATGTATCCAACATTGGGATACAATTTCTTGTTCTGCCGTGAAAGGAACTCTACTACCCGATTTCTCGGGGTAGAGTTAACTCCACCGTCCAACTCTCCGTGTATAAAGGATCTTCCTACCATCGGAGGAAGACCCTTCTATCCCACGAAGAGTTCTGAGTTGTCTGATTTGCGCGTCAAAAGTGTATGAGCTCCCTGATGTTGATGTCAGAAGAACGCTCCCCACAACATCCAAATCACCAATGCCAGTTCTGAAAAAATTTTGCAGCCAAGCTTCTGCAGAAAACAGCAAAGAAAAAGAGATTAATTAACAGAAATGTCATTTGGCACGCACTGGCCAGTCAAGCACACCCTGTTCAGTCAAAAACAAAAGTTCATCTTCAACAGTGAAAAGTGGGTTATTATACTGAATTTACCATCGAGATTAAGATTAGAAAGCATTGCTTTCCTGTTGAGAATAAAATCTCGCAAAAAGGTCATTCTCATAAGAAGAAGAAGAATGAAGAGATGAGTATGGGTGGAACTTAGTTATCTATTTAAAGGTCAAAGTGCAAGCCTATTTTTGGGAAAAGATCCGAGTTAAAAGCGCTCATAATCACGGAATGAGTGTCACGTGTGCTTTGGAAGACAGCATAACATTTGAAATAGTCAAAGAAGCTACATAATGCTTTTTTATTAGCGCACGCTATTCGGAGTAAAGCTAGCTTTCAGCACAGAAGCGTACCACAGAAATATTTGAGCACTGATGGCCTTACAAAAGAGGAAAAAAAGTGCAACATTTTCAAAAGAAAACAGAAACATAAAAGAACGTGCCCTATTTTGTGGAATGACTGAGCTTGTCGACCAAATCTACTACGCTGTTGACCCCCATACGGTGTAACAGAGCGTTGAGCGCTTCCCACTGCTTTGCGAGGCTACGCCCATTGGAAGAAGATGAGCTATCCAGACCAAAATGGCTCAGGAAGTTCTTGGCTAATTGTGTAGGGTCATCTTTGAACTCAAAAACTAAAGGCTCCGGTTCCTTACCCCCGAGAGTAGGGTCGCCATGGGCATAAAAACCCAACTTTCGTGCTTCTTCTTCAGCTCTCTCCTTCGGTGTCATGTTGACGTGAGATGAAGATTAAAGTCGAATTTTCTCCCTGTTTATATAAAGAAGCACGCCGGCGGTTCATATTCCACCATAAATTGGATGCAATCAGTCTCGAAAAATGAAGAGTCATCATGACATTTAATAAATTCGTTTGCATGTTTTCAAAGCATTAAGGAGTAAATATCTCTTTAAAGTCATCTCAGCGTGACTAAATATATTTTATCATCTTAATTTCAAAGTATTTCGAAATAATTTATCATTTTTTGAAAACTTTGAAGGGGGTTTTGTAGGCCTTCAAAATGAAAGTCACGCTGAGTTGATCAGAACTGAGTCTCAAAGTCACGCTGAGTTGATCAGAATTGAGTCTCAAAGTCACGCTGGGTTGATCAAGACAAATCACGCTAGTGACAGATCATCATTTGTCAGAAGTATCATCATGACTGACAGCACGACAGTCGAAGAATATCTCCTCGTATGCCACGTATGCACAGAACTCGAGAGATTACAGCCGACTATTGCGTGACTTTTGAAATCTTCTTCAGCAAGACTCAGCCTTCATCAAGTTGGCGTAGCAAAAGAGTTTCTTGTTATTTAATGCGACTGACAAAGTAATCACTGTCAGAGATTTTGTGTCAGTCGAGGCACGTCAAATCAAGACAGCTGGCAGTCCTGCCTCAAGCTTGCGTATATTTTGAGCCCTTTGGCTCAAGTCTGCGTGTATTTTGAACTTCTATGTTCCTTCATCAAGTTTGCGTGGATTTTGAAGCTTTTTGCCCCAAGTCTGCATGGATTCTGAAGCTTTTTGCCCCAAGTCTGCGTGGATTTTGAAGCTTTCTGACCCAAGTCTACGTGGATTTCGTCTTCAACGAGCCTGCATAGATTTCATCAAATTGGAGTACGTGGCAGCCATGCCACTGATCTCTCGCTTGCGTGTCCTGTAACTTGCACACGACTCATACATGATTGCCATGTGTCCAACAGTTACAGGCAACGTCCAGTAACTGCTCACAACTCTGCGTATGTTAAATCCTGCGTGATTTTTAACTATGCAGAGGCTGTGAAGACAGTTATCTTTTTCAGTTATTTTTGACTCTATAAATAGAGTTCTTTTCTTATTCATTGTACAGATACACAGATATCTAATTGCTGTTGAAATTTTGAGAGCTTTTCTTCTTCGCATCGTCCAAGGGATAAAGCGATCGTCTTCTAGATCGGATTCCTACAATTGTAATTTTCCCAGATACACAATAAATAAAGTGAATTTATTTATGGAAAACAATCGTCCCTCTCTCGTCCGATAATTTAAATCTTGATTTTCTTAAGGCAAAACTCTTCTACTCCTCAACACTACCTATCCTAACTATTCCTAAATTTTGATGACGAAATTCTTTTAAGTTGGGTAGGATTTAAAACCCCTAAATTTTTACTATATTTTTATCAATTTGGTACTGATTTAAAAATTTTGTATTGTACGTCGCGTAGTCGTATTGTACGTTGTGAGCAAACGGCGTATTCGTAAATTGCTCTTCGAGTGCGAATATGTTCGAGGTACATATTTTTGTAAAACATTTTTTAGAAGCTTGGTTTTCAAATAATAAATATTTTTGATTATTTAAAGTTGTAAATAGGTATATGGGAATTTCTAACTCTTTATTTACATTATGAAAGGTTTTATAAATAATTTTGAAAACGAGGGTATATACAATATTCATTTCATACGAGGTACATAAATTTTAAATTATATATATAATTTATTTTCGAATTTATTGATATTAATATTTTATTATTCAAAAGATATTTAAAATATTTATTATTTTCGAAATTATATTATTGGTATTTGGAAAACTATATTTGAAATTATTGTGGCCATTTTAAATCTTGATTTGTTTATGTTTTAATTTAAAAAGTTTAAAGGTAGAGTTATATTAATTTGAGCTTAGATTATCTAAGTTTAATTGGAATTTAATTTGATTTGATTTTTTTAATTATCTAAATGGGGTTT
>JANAVB010037020.1:16739611-16839611 GCA_029216955.1 Iris pallida
TATATTATTATATTATTTTTACTATTACGTACTTAATTTTTTCTTTTTTTTACGTATTCTGTTAATTATGGCCATTTGAGTCCGACCTTGCATGGATTTGTAGACTCAAATGAGTCTAAATACATTCAACGTCTGTACGAGTCCTATTGGACTTGATTCATGGCCTTGGGTCCCGTATCTAGACTTCAGTTCAATTTTGTATACGTGGACA
Organism: Iris pallida; assembly: GCA_029216955.1. Taxonomy (NCBI): domain Eukaryota; kingdom Viridiplantae; phylum Streptophyta; class Magnoliopsida; order Asparagales; family Iridaceae; genus Iris; species Iris pallida. The sequence goes on from JANAVB010037020.1 coordinate 16,739,823, forward strand.
AATACATTAAATATTAATTATTTATTTTTAAAACTGTACCTTGTTGTATTTGAATTTTTACTGTATATGAATACTGTAAAAATCTGGAAAATATTGTATATAATACTATGTTAATTTAGCTAATTAATATATTTTTTCCAGGATTTAATTTGTAAAAATATGAAAACAGAACTCATTTTCAAAGTACTTATGTTTACTGATTTTTAATAAATATCTATTAGTTTATAATTCCAGAAAAATTAGTATAAATTTTAAATAATGAAACAGGATCATTTTGGGACTTTATTTTAATATATTGGAGATTTTGACTATCTTAATAATTGTGGAACATAGTGTACAGTCTGATTTAATTAATTAAATAATTATGTCATGTGAAGTTATGTGTGTTTTTGGATATTTTAGTATGGAACCTTATCCTACCTTATATCGAGACCCTAAAAAGTTGGTTTAGATATTGTGTCACCCCACATAATCTCATATGCTAAAGTCATCACTTGGCTAAGCTTCCAGTTAGAAAGTCGTGTCACCACCACTAGTGTCCTAGTCTTGAGCTTAATATGGAAACTAAGATTGTATATCCTTTTTACAGTGACAGGTCACCGCAACATCTATAGCTTCATATCATACCCTTGCCTTGTATGAGGCAAGTACCACCCTACAAACTATATTTCTGTATATGTAATGAATTACGTTAATACAGTTATTTGAATGAAAATTATATCTTACATGTTTCTATGTACCTACCGTATGCTTCACATGCTTTAAACTGCTCTCAGTATCTTTCACATGCTTTTAAACATTTTATTTCCACATGTTATAACTTGGGTTATGGGGAAACGTAGCTGATATGTGATCATGCCCCCTTCTTCCGTACGTATGTACCAGAAATCGTATTACATGCATACCTTGTCGTAGGCATTATCCCGCATTTCTGTATGTATGTACACCTATGCTTGTAGACTTGTACGTACGTTCATTTTATTATATGTAGACTTACACCGGGATATTTTATCCTACTGACGATTCGGTGTTCTGCTCCAGTTTTAACATTACATGTACCTGTCGTCATGACAATGTATCTTCTACATGATAGATTGTGATATGCCCATGATTCTTGTTTATTACATCTCTTTCTATTCCATACTCTATATTTAGTTTGTAGAACCAGTACTTGCTCCCTTCCTGATGAAAAATGTTCAGGTATCTTATCGAGGAGGAGTAGCTATGTGATTCCTATTATGGGGCCACCATTAAGGATCAGGCCTTAGCCCACAGGATGTACCACGGGAAACCTCGTCTAGTTTGTTGTTTTAGTTGCTCTAGACTTTGAGAGCATGACTGTTTAGACTATGTTTTTTTTACTGGACTTTGTATCCAGTTTCACATTTTGGCTATGTATTTTAAACATATTCGTATTTTAGATGTTGTGTTGTGATGATTTCTTCAATATGATAAATGGAACTGTTAGCACACTTGATCCTTTACTATGTACTTTTTAAAAGAACAGCTTACTAGCTATAACTCAAGCATAGGCTATACATGCCTCAATCCGTCCCAATAATTTGGGTAGTGGGTCGTGACAACGCCCGGCGTACAGCCTTCCCGTTCGTGCGCTATCCGTGCGCCTATACGTGTTGCTCACCTGTGTGCCCTGCGCACTGCTTGCGCACTGTCCGCGCGCTTGTGCGTACTGCTTGCTCGCGCGCCCTGCGCGCACACTGCTCCCGTATGCTGCATGTATGCGAGCATGTCCGGTGCGCGTTTGGTTCGTGCACTTCGCGTGTCGTGCCAACCTTCATGCGACGTGCCATCCCCGTGCTCTACGAGTGTGTTTGACCCTCGTGCCTATGTGCCTAAGTGAATTGCGTGACCATTAGCTTCCAATGACTATGTGCCTTGCTCTTCATTACTGACCCGATTATCTATGCGTGTGTTGGTGAATCCTATACTTGTACTGAGGTGCAACCTATTTGAGCACCAAAGTGCTATCTCATATTCTAAGTGTTCCTATACGATATATGTCAGTACATCCAAAGTCTCCAGCATTTACATAATGAAGGGTCGGTAGCAATGACGTGGTATGTGTTGTGTGTTGTATTACACTAAGGAGGGATCCTTATGTATGACTCCTTGAGCTAATACGGATCCTTACTTGGGGTACTTTTACTATGTACGACATCTAGGAGGAAGAGCATGTGACTACGACATGTGAATCATGATATTAACCTAGGGTTTAACTAGGCAACTAATCTGGTAGATGCATTGGGCGAAAAAAATTTGAGATCATGCCAAGTCATGTCCTGACGTGTCGAGTTGGCCGCCACGGATATGGTTTCATCCGTCTATGGTAGATGACTATATCCGACTCCTATGTGTTATATGTTTTAGCGCGGTAGCCTTACGGGGGACCAGTGCATAATCAATTTGCTACGTGTTTATATGTATATTGGATTGGCTAGCCCTGCTGGAATGACATGATCTGAGGATTCCTATAACAACATTGCGGGTATAACCCCACCAAATATAGGAAGCCGTATGAATGATTGGCCACTTGAAAAATGACTTGTTGTGTCTTGTGCATTACGTTAGTAATCAAGGGATACGGTCTGTCATGGCGCATGGTCCAACCCATGTCCTTGTTTGGTTATTGGGTTGTACTTTCGTGCTACGATAGGCTGCGGATCGAGGTTACGACCGGAAGCTTATAACTTGACCATGACCATGGGTTGTGTCTCATCTCGCTTCGATATTGGCACCATTTTTCCTTGTTTGGTTGTAATTATGTCCTATGGACTCGATGATGCGTCGTCACCCTATGACTCATAAGCCAAGTCTTATTTTATCTTTATGCTTGGGTTTTATCTCACTCTTTCGTGCTCCCTTGTGGTACTTGCTATTCAGGGCTGACCCCACTGGTTTTGTTTGGCCAGATCACGTAGCAGAGCCTGAGGATCCAACCTTCCTCTCCGAGGTCAATGGTGCATACTAGGAGCATGGCTGGCGGGGGACTTGAGTGGGTTTCTTCTTCACCACTCTAGTATCTTTACTTATGTACTAGCATTAGCCACCAGCACCTGTTTAGCCGATTGTTCAGGATATTTTATCTTCTTGCATAATTGTAATTAAATCAAACTGTAGCAAAATACGATTATGTGCCTGTGACTCTCTTGGATAGCTAACTTATAAAGCTAATTTTCCATGATCATTTTGATGAAGCGTCGGGGACGCCTTACTGCCTTATCTCATATGTTCATTAATTATTGTTTTTTGTTTTGGCTGATTGAGACATAGATGCTCTGTGAGACCATAGGAGACTTGATTGTAGCATGTACCCCCTAATCTCATGATAGCCACGATCGTTGTATAACATTTTATACCTCATATGGAGTAGCTGGCCTAGTTACCCTCTATATTTCGGTGTTGGGACGTGACACGCCCCGTGCGCCGTGGCCAGTTTTGTCTCCGCACACGCGAATGACTATTTTTGCCTGTTTAAGCCATTTTATAGCTAAAATCTTGTAAAACTCAAAACATAAAAGTTACAGATCTTTGTCTTGGCTTCAAGAATCTTCATGTCCTACTTTAACCGGAGTTCATATACGACTGATAGTTTCAATCACCCATGGATATTCTTGATCTTCTTTGCATGTTTTCTGTACTTGACCTAAATTGTGACGACCCGACTTAATGAAATTGAACTTGAACATGACAACATGACCCCATCTTGATAATCTTGATAGTGGTCCGTCGAGGCACACTCTTGACAAGTACTCGTGATATGACAAGTAAACCTGACATGACATATGAAATCTTGATTGTTGTTGCAACAGCTATTCCTGTCTTGCTAAGTGTAACCCTTGTCTTGACTCCGTGGTTAATTTTCCTTGATTGTGACTGTACAAGCTAACTGTCTCATCTTGCATCATGTCTAGGACATGGATTCCTGGTTACCACGGTCAGGGATTCACAATGAATCTAACTAGGTTAATGACTAGATTGATCAAGTAATTCATAGAGAAAGATTTTCCAGTTACAGACGATCTCATTATTCCAGCCACACTTGTGGACTTGTAGCCTACCGTCGAATAGGGCACATTTCATGCACATTGTCATGTGTTGCACTCCTTTGTAAACTAAAAGTACTCTTAAATCTTGAAAAACTCTTATAACCTCCGCCTGGATAACCTGGATACTCTGTAGGGCTTGTGACTGCGAAAATATCTCAACTGCATCTTGTTAGTAACTAGGCCTATGATAACCCTAGTTAGCTAATGATAGCAAGCCGTAGGACTTGATTAGCCATTCCTGAATGATTTTCTTATAATTAACATAGGAATTATATTCCACCTATTGTTTTTCTAATGCAAGCTAGTCTGTTCTTTTAACTCTGTCTTTCATGTTATTTAATTAGGTTCTTTTATCAGTTCTTCTAATTGTTATATGCTGGTTTTGGTTCATAAGCGGAGCCCCTTGTGGTACTTGCTCTTTCTGGATTCTGACCCTGCTGGTTTTGTGTGGCCAGATTTTGAAGTAACACCCGAGGATCTACCTGCCTTCCAGCAAGATGGTGAACATTATAAGTAACTGTGGCAACGAGTGGGTTTTCTTATTTTGTTTTCCTACTCTATTGTAAATTATTCTTTTGAGGCGTTTAGCTGTCGAATAAGTATTAGCTCGTGTTGAAACTTTAATTTCTATCTGCCTAAGGGTCGTTACATGATTGGCAAATCATAGGGTTAAGCATGTATGACTTAATTCTTACTAGTCTTCGTATTTTGTATGACTAGCTTCATGATCATCTGAATATGTAATATTTGGGACGCCTTACCTTGTATGTTGGATGATCTAACATCTTGTAACATTTATTTGCTTGCTTGAGATCGAGACACTAGGCTTGTTCTCAGGGCCGGTCCTGAATTTTTCAGGGCCCAGGGCAAAAGTAAAAAAATTAGGCCCCTATATATATTTAAACTTAGTGATAAATCCACTCTTATTTTTCAACCAAGTTCTAACATGTCCAAATTAACTAAAAAAATTAACATTCAATCCAAATAAATTGTATCGATTCAAACTTCAATGCTAATTAGCTTTCAAACAAATACCATGAGAGCTTTGTTCGCATGTTTGATCTCATCATGTTGTAAAAGAGAACTAAAATTTCTCCTATTGTACATCATTTCAAATGTTCGCGTGTTTGATCTCATCACCATCTCGCATAATCTGTTGCTTACTATGGATGATTTGCTGATTTTTTTTTCTTTCTTTTACTTATATTTTGATCAATTATCTAAATTCGACATAATTAATCTAACATGTGTTGTTGTAAAAGAGAACTAAAATTTAAAACTATATTAACATTAGATGCAGAAAACATATGATATTATATGCCAAAGTCTTTATCATGAAGGGGATTCAAAACTCTATAAAGAACAAGAATAAAAAGAAGAAGAAGAAGAAGAAGAAGAAGAATACCTCCTGCCTCCAGGCTCCTCTCCTGGATACCTCCTGGATTCAAAACTCTATAAAGAAGACTAGTAGAAGAGGAAGAATAAAAAGAAGAAGAAGAAGAAGAGAAGAAGAATACCTCTGTAGTCTGGAGAAGTGGAAGAGTTTTTTTAAACCGCGCGCAAGGAAAGCCTTGAGGAGCGGAACAGTTATGCGCATGCCAAAAAATATATATATATTATGCCATTAATGGCTACCAAAAAATTATAATCTTAAAGAGGGCTCTTTGAAATATACCAAATACTACATAATCTTAATGACTCCCTTAATGAGGCATAACTCTTTCGGATTAATTTGCTAGCTGCCAGGCTGTGGACGGAAAAAAATTCCATCCAAAGTCCGCCAATTCACGGTATATACCAAATACTACATAAAAAAAATGGGCCCTTGTAAACAGTGGGCCCAGGGCGGTCGCACCGTTTGCCCCTGGGCAGGGCCGGGCCTGCTTGTTCTTGACCATAAGAGACTGATGGCTTGTAGATAAACCCCCACGCATCTAGACAACCATGACCGTATTGCAAGGTGGGTTGCACTTAAATGTACGTAGCTAGCTATGTCTATTCCCCGCTCTCCAGTATTCTTGTTTTGGGGTGTAATAACTATATAACCTATATTATTTTTGTCATGCCACAATTACAAAACTCATAGGACTAGCACGTGACTTGATCAGCTGGTATGAATCGAAATATACTCCAATTTATGGAAACTACTAAGATTCGTACTTAGTCTATCTATACAAGACTCAAGTCCATGACAATATCAAGCTATCCAATTATCGGGACAAAATATTATATCTCATCGACAATTTAGAAACAAACTAATCAATAAGTGATTGATAAACGAAAACAGAAGAAAAAAAATGTTGAAGTAGTTTAGTATCAAATAACGTCTTATAGAGACAAATCTACTACTAGTAGGCATCTAAATAAAAGAAAAAAAAGACTAACAACATTGGTGATTCCCTCTCACAAGAACTCTGGTGGATCGATTTCCAAGTCATCTGTAGAGGTTTGACGATAGTGGAATGGGCTTACCATGGTGCTTGGAAATGGCTAAGTTGATCGGTGATGACGATAACTAGACCATCGTTGCTTGGTGAGAGCGAAGTAGTGCCGCAAAAACTTCGACAGATGGCCTTGTGAGGGGTCCGCTCGAAGGTTACTTGAAAACCTCAAGCAACCAAGAATAGTCGAGTCCGCAACCAAGAAAAGGAGAACAAATCTCATAACTTAAAGAAGAATTTTATTAATTAAAGGTTCTTATTATTTCCCAATTGCATACAGAGGGTGCCTATTTATAGGACTTTTATGATAACATAATCTTAATAAAAAAATAAATTCTTATCCTAATCAAATAAAGATAAAACATATCCTAATAAAAGATAGAGTCAATAAGAGTCCTAAAAGAAATAGGATTCTTAACAACTCTATCATAAAAAATAAAGCTAAATAGTGAAAGAAAAGAAAAAAAAATCCTAGAAGGATTCGAAATTAGAATCCACGCTACATCAGTCTCCTCTGCTGCAAGAGAATTTGTCATTGAGGAGTTCTTGGAATTAAGCAATTCCCAGGAGAAAAATACTCATAAAGATCAGTGATATTAAAGGTTGGAAAGATTTGCATGTCTTCATGCATTATACCACTGGCATCATGATAGCGTTGAAGTTGCATATGAATCGTCGGTAGAAGCTGACAAGATTATAGAAGCTTCGAGCTTTAGTCGTTCTCTTTGGAGTTGGCCAGTCACGAGTTGCTTGAATCTTTATTCCCCAACACTGAGGCCATCGGCGCTAACCATAAATTCCAAGAAGATGAATTGGTTGGTAAAAAAGTTACACTTCTTAATTCGGAGAAGATTGAGAACTTCCATGAGCTGCTTCAGATAATCAACTTGGATCTTGCTATAAATAAGGATATCGTCAAAGTAGATGACTATGAACTTTCTTGTCAATGGCTTCAAAACATGATTCTTGAGGTGCATGAATGTGCTTGGTGCATTCGAAGTCTGAAAGGCATAAAAAGCCATTCGTAGAGTCCTTCCCGGGTCTTAAAAATAGTCTTCCATTCATCACTAGGTCAGATCTGAATCTGATGGTATATGTTCTTCAAATCGATCTTTGAGAAAATTGTAGACCCTACAAGCATATCTAACATGTCTTCTAGTTGAGGTAGCGGAAAGCAATACCTGATGGTGATACGGTTGATAGCCCGACTGTTGATGCACATAAAACACGAACCGTCTTTCTTTGGTACAAGCTCATGTCCACGAGATTTCGTCTCTAAGGATGTATTTATATAGACAACATGCAAAGAAGAGGTGGCTAGCTGTCTAAAAAAATGCGTATATGTAGGACTTTTTGTAGCATCTCGAAAATCTAGGGACAGACGATCGAACTTAGATGATGTGTCTGGTGGATCAATGTGAGGCTTGTGACGAGAAGGTCTGTCATCGGCATTGGGAGCTTTCTCTATTGGTAAATTCTTCAATGCTCTGTCGAATGAGAGTATCTTCTTGAGGAGTTGAAGATTTCAGCTCAGCATCTGCAATGTGTGCATCCGACTTTAATACATTCTTCTCAATCTCGTTACCTTTATGTTCAACAACGACAACTGGTGCTCTGAGGGAACAACTATTGTGGACAACCTCAAGTCCCTTTTGTGGGCGGCTGTAATAGGATGGGTGTTTGTTCCTTTTGTCTCTGTGGGTGGTATTCTCGTGAAATTAACCACAACGTTGTATTTGGTTTCAAGAAAATATAGTACTTTGTCAAATTTCTTAGACAAGACATCAAATTTGCTTGACAAGGCTTCAAAGTTGCCAGACAGGACATCAAACTCCTCACGCATGACGGTTTTACCATTGTTGTTTGTGAAATAAGGATTCCAAATGTTTTCGAAAAATTGGAATCATTGATCTATAGGACCCTGATACCATAAAACAGTGTGATAGCGGAATGGGCTTACATTCATGCTTGGCAATGGCCAAGTCGATCGGTGATGACGATAACTGGACCACCATTGCTTGGTAAGAGAGAAGCAGTATCACAAAAACTTCGACGGATGGCCTTATGAGAGGTCCACACGAAGGTTGCTTGAAAACCTCAAGCAAGGAGCTTTCGAATCTATGGAACAGTCAGAGTCCACGACCAAGAAAATGAGAGAACAAATCTCAGAACTTAAGAAAAAAATTATTGATTGAAAAGTTATTGTTATTCCCCAATTGCATAGAGAAGGTACATATTTATAGGACTTTTATGATAACATAATCTTAATAAAAATTAAATACTAATCATAATCAAATAAAGATCAAACCTATCCTAATAAAAGATAAAGTCAAAATAAGTGTCCTAAAAGAAATATGATTCTTAACAACTCTATCATAAAAAAATAAGATAAAGATAAATAAAAAAAAATCCTAGAATGGTTCAGAATTGGAATCCACGCTACATCAGGGTGCTCCCTCTTCGGGTCCCAGTCCGTAGGTCTCCTGCTCGCCTAAATTAGGAAAATGTCCAGGTCCTCATTCAGACGTAGTAGGATACAAAAGAACGTGCTATGGAGATTATAATATATAAACATACATAAGGAACAAGACAACCATAACTTATGCAAACGAGAACGACGCGGACTATAAGGCTAAAGGTTAATAATACTATAACACCGTGGGATGCTCCTGGTAGAAGCAGATCTCTAATATTGTAATGCCATGGGATGCTCCCAAAGGTCGAGAATGATAAGAAAAATAGGGTAGCCCACGTCTAGGTGGTTGTCCCCGTCTAGGTGGTTGTCCCCCCCCCCCCAACCACCACCACCCCCCGTTTTGTATCAACTATAGGTCCGACTCATCACTACGATCAAGTGCATTCCATCTACTATAACAATTCTAATAATAACCAATGATCCATAAAACTATTATCAAACCGATCGTAGTCAAGGGCCAGTCGGGGGAGGGGGTTGAGTTACCCTTTATGAAACTAATTTTAGTTGCCCCTTGACCTTTATTTTGGGTCAGTCCTGGGTGTCATATGTGACCCCAGTCTCTTGTAGGATTATATTTAGGCTGGGGGTTGCCTGGCAGAGGGAGATTGCCAAATTCAATTATTGTCAGGTTTACCCCAGGACCGACCTTGATCGTAGTGCTGGTAATGTTGAGACTGTGCTAGGAGGTTGGGTTGGTACAAGTAACAAAAAGAAGCAAGGATTTAAGCGGGAACTTTTTTTTTGAGGTATCCTTTCTTCAAGTCGGACCGTGGCCCAAAGAGCCAACTCGAGATCTATGCTCGGACGGCCTCCCGCACTACCACTAGGCTAGTGCCTTAGGGACATTTAAGCTACAAAGTGCATTCGAGGAGAGTTGTGGCTTTAGCCCACTTTGCACTCTCGCGAGTTTTCGTGTTTAAATTGTGTTGTGTTCTTGCAACTTTGCTGGTCCCGGGCTATATTATAACTTATACACATGTTGAACAACTTTTTTCAGTACTAGCTCTTTAAGTGAACATTGTTGCTCAATAAATCGCATATAATAGAACAATAAAACGTCAATAATGCACAATTTTTGAAGTAATCAAGTTTTCGAACGAGAGTTTGTTGGTAACAACCCAATCGACAAATATATATATATATATATATATATATATATATATATATATATATATATATATATATATATATAGGTGGATAAATTTTTAGGAAAAAAGTAAAAATTATTTACGACTCTGCTGGGGATCGAACCCAGAATCTCTGGTTTCGTAGACCAGCGCCTTATCCATTGGGCCACAGAGTCACTTGTTATCATTGATTTAAATGTTGATAATAGCTTAAGAAAACGTTCAATCCAGGTCCTTGAGGCCTTTGCATTTCCCAAATTGATAATTTATCCACCTATATATATATATATAGGTGGATAAATTTTTGGGAAAAAAGTAAAAATTATTTACGACTCTGCTGGGGATCGAACCCAGAATCTCTGGTTTCGTAGACCAGCACCTTATCCATTGGGCCACAGAGTTACTTGTTATCATTGATTTAAATGTTGATAATAGCTTAAGAAAACGTTCAATCCAGGTCCTTGAGGCCTTTGCATTTCCCAAATTGATAATTTATCCACCTATATATATATATATAGGTGGATAAATTTTTGGGAAAAAAGTAAAAATTATTTACGACTCTGCTGGGGATCGAACCCAGAATCTCTGGTTTCGTAGACCAGCGCCTTATCCATTGGGCCACAGAGTCACTTGTTATCATTGATTTAAAGGTTGATAATAGCTTAAGAAAACGTTCAATCCAGGTCCTTGAGGCCTTTGCATTTCCCAAATTGATAATTTATCCACCTATATATATATATATATATATATATATATATATATATATATATATATAGGTGGATAAATTTTTTGGAAAAAAGTAAAAATTATTTACGACTCTGCTGGGGATCGAACCTAGAATCTCTGGTTTCGTAGACCAGCGCCTTATCCATTAGGCCACAGAGTCACTTGTTATCATTGATTTAAATGTTGATAATAGCTTAAGAAAACGTTCAATCCAGGTCCTTGAGGCCTTTGCATTTCCCAAATTGATAATTTATCCACCTATATATATATATATATATATATAGGTGGACCAGCACCTTATCCATTGGGCCACAGAGTCACTTGTTATCATTGATTTAAAGGTTGATAATAGCTTAAGAAAACGTTCAATCCAGGTCCTTGAGGCCTTTGCATTTCCCAAATTGATAATTAATCGTTTAGATAACTAGGGAAGTGCAAGGGAAGAAAAGTTAGGATTTATCGTGAAAGTATTTATTAATTAAAATTGTTCATTAAATATAACATGACTGGTTAGATAATTATGTATAGAAAAAAAAATTAAGAGGGTTTATCGTTTGCTCTTTCCAAGTAATAAAAAAAATTAAGAAAATTATATTTGCTCTTCAAAGTAATACAAAATTAATATTGTTTGTTCTTTCCAAGTAACATGAAATACATACAATGTACATATATATATACTAGAAATATAGGCTAATTCTAAAGGTACATCATTTTTTCTAGGGGCTATCCCATACGGACAGTCCATAATAGTGGAAGTTTTACTGGGGACAGTCCGAAATTTACTTAGGGGCTAGCCCAACCCCCCCCCCCCCCCCCCCCCCCCAATCCTTTTCTCCCATTTCATTTTTTCATTTTCTTTCTCTCTCTTCTAATTTCTCAAACCCTAAAACCCTTTTCTCTTCTCCACAACTCCACTCCCCAAATTCCTAACCCTAAATTCCTTCTCCATTCCTCCAACTCCAAGCAGTGGCACCCAAGCCTAAAGCTTCATCACAATCTAGATATGTTTTGACTTATTTTGCTATTTTTTTCGTTTAATAAATTTCTCCCAAAAATTCTCCCTAAACCCTAAATTCCTTCTCCATTCCCCCAATAATTTCTAGGTCACATAAGTAATGCTCAAAATATTTTGATAAAATAGGTTAGAAAAAATTTAGGGTTCATGAATGTACCTTTCGAACACAATAAATTAATTTTTTGCATCAAACCCTAACCCTAAAATTATTGCTTTTGGCCTACAGTCGGCCACAAAAATGACAGGACTGCATGCACTCTTGCAATCCTGCAATAGAGTAGAACTGTATGCAGTATTGCAGTCATACAATAGAGTAGGATTGCATGCACTCCTGCAGTCCTGGTTAATATTAGGACTTCATACTTTCATGTAGTCCTTCCTATTTTGTGACTGATAATATAGACTGCAAGCAGTCCCACAGTCCTAATGTATTGCAAGACTGCATGCAGTCCTACTGTTTTGCAGGATTTAAAGGCTGCATGCAGTCCTGTCGTTTTCGTGGCCGACTGTAGGCCAAAAACAATGATTTTAGGATTAGGATTTGATGCAAAAAAATTAATTTATTGTGCTTGAAAGATACATTCATGAACCCTAAATTTGTTCTAACATATTTTATCAAACAATTTTGAGCATTACTTACGTGACATAGAAATTTTTGGGAAAGAAGAGAACAAGAGAGGGAGAAGAGAAGAGGAGAGAAAAGAGAGCAACAAAAAAAAAATGTTGGTATTTAAATTCATATGTGGGCTAGTCCCAAGCAAAGAAAATGAGTGGCAAACTTGTAAATATTTGAAAAAAAATTGGGATAGCCCCTAGCAAAATGTAATGTGCCCTTAGAATTAGTCGAAATATATAATCCATCTTTGTTGTCAGTGTATTGCATTATGTCTTTGACACATCAATCGAGCCATTCTATTATAGCGGGGCTGAAGCTACCCCGCCAACACGATTGTTAGTCATTCTTCGACTTTCTCCTTGGCGTGGCTAATATGCGATCATTACGGAGGTGGAGGTCCATGGAACCTAGCCCCACCAAACTTGGACAACCTATTCTTCGGATGAGACCATCATTCGAGGAATATATATATATATATATATATATATATATATATATATATATATATATATATATAAAAATATATATATATATATATATATATATATATATATATATATATATATGTGTGTGTGTGTGTGTGTGTGTGTGTGTGTACCCAGTCTGTCTGGTCCTACCTCTAGAACAAGGTTGTTAGCATCTAAGCCTTGTCCCACTAAAAAGAGGTTCACAAGGGAGCACGAGAAGGCGCAACCAAATATTATAAAGTTACTATGGCTCTGGTCCATAATATCTCGTAATGTCCCGTAATGTCCCGTAATGTCCCATAATGCTATCAAAATCAGAGATGCCCTTTAGTGTCGTAAGTCAACCATAAAGCCATATCTTCTAGAGCCTTGCATAAAGCTATAAAGTAGATTCATAATACTCATACAATCATCGGTCATGCACTTTAAGCTCATCGACCAAAGTCCATGTAGTGTAAAATAGAATCAACACAGTGTATTTTTTATTTTATTTTTTAGGCCTAAGCTCGAACCAAGTTCCTCCTTTTCAACCCTAACAAGTCATGGTGACACCTATATAAGGTACTAAAATGATACAATTTGCCAAAGAGAAAATGCATGGCATTCCCATGCACTTTGATTGTAACCAAAATCAAGTCCGGAAGAAGCTAATTATAGCCAAATTTGAGGGCTGATCCCCTGTTGAAGAACATGGCCAACTTTCAAAATCTGCATAGTCGAGCACCTTCTTTTTATGTTTGCACAATTCCTCTAGGCTATCGTTTAGTACATACCATCAATTAAAACCCAGAATCACAATTTTCCACATTGTTTAAAAAGTGAAGGGGGAAAAAGAATCAAAATTATTCATTTAATTAATATCAGAAATCATTAACATTTCCATTCACTTATCAAATCAATACACCACCACACCTCATGAAGAAGGAAGCTTAATAGCATCAGAAAGCATAAAAATTTAACTACATGCTAAATACAACTATAGACATCATGCTAAATACAACATAACAAACTACTCTGCCACCAGCATCTGTGGCTTGCTTATGAAACAAGGTGGTCTGCTATCAGCTAAAAATACTGCAGATCTAGCAACTGACAAGTTGCAGCCACCTCAGTCGGCTACCGACAAACTTAAATCCCTTGTAAAACGACAATTACATACACAACCAACTTGGGTCAAACAATGTGCCAATACACACCTTTTGTGCCCCATTTTCATCTTACAAATTAGAATAGAATCAACATGGAAGCGGCATAAATAGCGGACTCAGGTGAGATCAAAAATCGGTTTGAATATAGATAGTTTGAAAAGAAATGGCCGTCAGATCATCAAGATGAACTTCGTCAATGGAAGTCTTCTTAAGACGATAATGGCAGGCTTCTAGACTCCAAGATGGGAACACCATTCCGTTGATCTTCCCTTAAGCGAGAGACTTGACTACCTCCCTTTGATTTTACAGTAGGCATATAAACCAGAGCCCACAAAACCAAGACCCTGGCCCACAACATTCAGCTGGACAACAGACAATAAAATAATCCCCAAATCATTAAACTGTATAAAGAGATGAACAAGAACAACAATGGATATCTGTACTCACAAGATCAAAAGGGAGGCCTCCAAACAATATCCAGCCGAGCCCTACAGTAAAAAAGTCCTGTTCGGGTAGAAGGTTAGAGAGCGAGTTAGCAACAATTAACAAACATTTAATAGGTAACTTTAATGAGGTTAATAGGTGGGTTAGTGAACCTTCAGATTACCACACATTGTCTGTGTGACCGCAGAGTTGAGAGTAGTGTTCAGAAATATGCTGTAGTTCAGGAAAAATGCCATTATGCAGGAGAGGAGCATTACAGCCTGCAAAAATAGGACATATGGATATATTACAATCCCAGTTTAAAGTTTTACACAAGCATTATTATCTAGATACTTTGGTGAGATGGACAAAGTTGCTCTGATATTCATATTTGAAGTTCTGCAAAAATTAAAATCTCTGCATCGCATTACCAGTGATTTTCAAAATTGTGCAGGCGTATAGAATCCATGTTGATTACTTAATATAAGAACGATTTCTAGAAGGCATGCCGTTAGCCATGTATAGCAAACAAGAGACCACAATCCTACTGGTGAGTTTGAAAGATCAAGTCGTGATAGCTCCAATATAAATGATGACAGTGCATACATCCACCCAGCAACACATACACAAAAAACCCTAATACTAAAAACTTGAAATCAAGTTGAATTGCTGAAATACAGACTAGCAACACCCACATAGAAATGTTGCAAGCTGAACATGATGGTTGAACATCTAAAATCCTATTCATCAACGAAACATTTGAATACCCGTAGGTATGAGGCACAACAGTTTTTCATCTTGGTGTCCATGTTGGACACGGACCTGTGATGGACGAATCTCCAACACCTCAATTATGCATGCATTACTTTTCTAGTGAAAATATTACCGGATACATTTGGGCACACATTAAGGACAGGTAGTAGGGAAACGTAGCAGGACACTAAAATAAAAAGAGAGTTCTTTTTAAAGAGTTAAAAGAAGAAGAAAATTAAACATTACCCCTTTCTAGTACTTTCACTATCCATTTTCCATATTAACCACTTCTTTCTTCTTTGCCTCACAAAAGCAATCAATTCATTTTCCATATCCTCCTTGTCTATTCATCTCCCCAAGCAATCAATTCATTTCCATATTTACCTCCCCAAGCAATCAATTAATTAGTTTCCCATATTTAAGTCTCCTTTGCTTTTTGCCTCCCCAAGCATTAATTTACTCTCTTTTAAAAAATGTATGAACAAGAGATCTACTAGTTTTTTGCTTCTTCTCAAAGTTGCAAATATTTAATTATCCGATGTCTTTATACAGATTATGCATTGAAATGTAACATATAGCTCGTCCTCAACGTGCCGTATCCTAATTTTTTCTAGAAAAATATGTATCGACGTGTCGGTGTTGCGTCATGTCCTGTGTCCATGCAACAAAGGACATAGGTTCCTACTTAAAATAAAAACTACAGAATGAATAGTTAGAAGTTCAACAAATTGTGGAGATGTAGAGCAAATATTCAATGAACCGACTAGCTACTGTTGTGCTGGATTCCTATGGAAACAGATTTGAGCCAGCAGCTTTTACCTTTTTATTCATCTAAAAGTTCTTACCATATCAAAACATAGAAATGATGCACCGATGTTTACAGAAGAAAATCCTTTCATAAAGAAGTAGGTACTTGGTGAAGAATCAATTATGGCATATGCTGCCAGAACTACTGCAGCAATGGGAAGGTAAAAAGAGAACCTGGTTGGTGCGCAGGTTAAGAAAAAGGCAAGAGCTACTTAATTGAAAACCATAATGTGGCATATATGGCCACCATTAACAAGTTCTAGAAACATACAAGAGTAGTACTATTGGTAATAGAGCAGTATCATTCTGCACAACATGAAAGTGTTCAAGATTTCCATCTTTTACTATTCAACTATAAATTTTAGTAGCACCCTTAGTAAACAGAAAGTTGATAGACAATTCACAACTCCAGTAGTCTCCATAATTAATAATATGGAACCTTATTGAAATTATCATCCCACTATATGAATTGGTAATATGATACCAACCTGAAAACCAGGAGAAAACAAATAAGGGAAGTTCATTGTCAACTCCAAATCACCCTTAAAATAAGTCCAGATAAACAAAACTGGTCCACAAATCAAACCTGAAATTGATGCAGTAGAGTTGGTTAACTTGTACAGGAACTGAAATGGTTACAGGAATTCACTGTCATGTTTACTAAAATAAGAGAAAAAGGTTAGGCAATAGTACCGTTGCACCACATGAGACCAAAGCTATTGAGACCACTAGATTTCCCTGCAATACAGAAAATGTTAAATGAGAACATCGAACTAAAAAAAGGAAAGTCAAAGTGCAGGTCCTACCAATGCGTGCAATAGTTGCAAGGTATATTGCAGTTGTGATGTTGGCCACAAGAACAATGGCATATCCATAGGTATCGTAAGATAAGTCCCGCGAACCAGCAATAAATGCTCCAAAAACGATCAATGACACACTGATAGAATCCTTGGTATTTCCACAAAGAAACAATCAGAAAGTGCAAGGATTACCATAAACAGAAGCAAGTAGAACAAGGAAGATAATACTGTGAATTACTATGAAACTGAATAAATTAGATGCAAGACAGAACATTGTCACAATCATGTTTTTATGTGATCTGTCATACAAAATTCCACCTTAAGTACATTACTGAGATGCTTTAAGAAGACAACTAATACAAAGAAGCAAGCATGTTTTATAATGTATATACCAGAGGTATGTTAGATAGCAACTAGAATGAAGTCATTACGATAATTGACAGTGAACACTTACCTTCCAATAACAGAAGTTGAATACTTTTGTCTTGTCAGAAGATACTCAACTATCATTGTAAACACCACCGTTGTCCGCCTAAGGGTGGTGTACATAGGAACATTTACACCCCGTACAGATTCCATCGAAGCAAGCTGTTAAAAAGATAAAAGGGTTTTTGTTTTTTAGGCAATAGAGGGATGACCGACTACAGCACCGAGAGAATGGACCACTGAAGTACAGACAGTTTGCAGGTACATACCATGTAAAGCAAATATGTTATTGAAAGGGGAAGTGTATGCAATAATGTCTCGAGTGGTACAAGGGCTGTAGAATCAGACACTGCCCATGTTTCCCCAACTGTGAATGAAATGAGCTTTAAACGTTTCATTACATAGAGAAAGCAAGTGGAGCATATCATCTGCAGCAAAAAAGAGAATATATTAGGAGACAAGAAGGAAATCAAATATTTAACACCACATTTTGCAAGTGAAAACTGAGAAGGTATGATGCCTGCTTCATTAAAGAAAAAAAATACCAACAAGAGAAGAAAATGAACAAATTGATCTATTATCCAAATATGGTCTTTCAACAAATCCTTACATCACATTAAATTTGTATCGACAGGAATACCTTCATATATCCATTTCCCAGGAGTTGCATGTTTCATGGCAAAAGAGTAGAGAGGTAAGTAAGCCAACTATATGCACCTTCTCCAGAAAGTGAACCCTTATCATAATAATTTTGAAGACAAACCTCTCTCAGAGCCTCTTAGTATTTGTTATGACTTTATTTTATTTTTCCTTTATTTGGCAGATAACACTTTTGTTTGTATGTGCATGCGGTTTGTTGAGCCAATGTCCATATATGGTTCAGATACAAACCCAGATCAGATACAGGTGGAGATCAGATATTACTAAATAAGATTCAAGAAGTTACAAAAGAACAACTTCAATGTATAATTTAAAAAGAAGCCTAACTAGTTCTATATTAGTCGGACTATTATGATATTATTTGGATAATTTGGAATAAACAGACAAATAATGTATATCCATATACTGACAAGACATAAGTTGAATAGACATATACAGGATTCAGGGACGGGCACGATACGGATACAGATACGGAATGAAACATTTTTGAAATTTTTGGGGTATGGGTACGGCATGGATATGACTATATATACACACATAAAACATATTTCTATACATATTTTATATATATTGCACCTTAATAATATCTTCATTTAAAGCACAATTTGGGTAGTAAAGAAAGTACCAAAATGTTCTATAAAGGATTCAATGCGAAGAAATGTTACTTTCTTATATCTCAGTTATGTTTTGCATGATAACAAATGTCAAAATTACTTTCAGGATTTCAACTATGCTTTCTCTCTTTGAGCCTACACATTGGTGAGCTATATACGATGGGAGTGTCAAAGAAGTATCTTGCCCAAAACTTGTTGGATACAGGCACGGAGACGTCCTCCAAAAGATTATCCGTGCAACATAGGACAAGTAAATAACAGATTTTCGTATTTCTTTAAATGCAGTTACAAACAACATATTTGTTTCCAGTTGAATTATCCACAGCATCGGCCAACACCGCTACCTATCTGCCATATTATATCAGTTTTGGCATGTCCAAATCCGAAATTTACCCTTAATGAGACGGACCCATACTGGCCAATACCGTCATCATGGCTCTCTTTCCTGGCCAATTATGTTAAGAAAATGTTAAAAAGGAAAGAGAAAGAAGCAAGAAAAAAGTATGGACACAATAATTTTGTCATGTCGAACATCAACATGCTACAAGTTGTCGATAAGGATGGTACCAATTATATTTCCTCATTTGACACAACGTAATTATTACCATTTTCGAAGTTGCATATCTATAAATTCACAATAATCATTGTTAGAGTTATTATTGTTATTTATCTTACGAGGGTACAATAGTAATTGTTATCTTATGAGGGTACAATAGTTCCAAACTTCACTATCATCTATCATAATCTTATTACATTCAAAACTATCGGTTGCAGGTGCATTTTGTCTAAAGTCAAGTAATAGATAATAATACCAATTACAGGTAAACGATTCATTAATACTGAATATTACTCCAATTTTTGTTTAAAGCTAAAGAAAAACTACAAATAGCACATAAAATTGTACTTAAATGTATCAAACATTTCTAGATTTTAAAATTATTTTAATTACTTTTTGGCTTTATGAAAAGAAAAAATCCGAAACTCCGACCCAAGACCACTGAAATTACCGAAAGTGTCGATAATGCTAATACCAATACTAATAAGAAGCATTCAAGACCCATTCCGATATCGATAAAATGAACTTTGAGTTGAGCATGCTTATTTGTATTTGATATTGAATCCATCAAAGAGAAAATTATAGAGAAGCTCTTGACCCATAGAGTTGTAATATTTCAATCTCATGGTTCTAGGACATTGCTAAAGGTCAATTAGAATGTTCCAAAAGATACTAGTTCGTATATTTAGGAATAAAATACATTGATATAACATTACCATGAGACGACTAGTGCCAAATACTAGAAAGAAAGAAAAAAGAGCAAGGTTTGCAGTACCATTATCAAAATCGGTTTTGGGCTCTTTTTATTAGTATTGGTGGTTTCAGCATTTTCAGAAGTATGGGATCAGAATTTCAGAGTTTTTCAGTTACCAAGTCTAAATGAAGAATAGTTATTATTAAAAAACTATAAAATACTTTGTATGTTTAGGCATAATTATGTGTATTCTTTGTATTTTTGTTAGCTTCGAATAGAATAATATTAAGATTGGTGGATGTTGTGAATCAATGGAATGTTTAAGGTAGCCTGTAGATCTTGGTTACACCATTTTTTTCATATTTCTCTCTTTCCCTTGTAACTTTTCTTTGCCGAACTGACCGGAAAAGAGTCTCAATGTTAGCATCAGCTGATAACGGTGTCGGATCGAGATAGGCCAAAAACGATATGATACGGCCAGTATCAACCGATACTGTGAACCTTGGAAAGAAAAAAAGTAACTTGCTTGCTACAGAGAAACAATACAACGAGCTTTTCAGCCTTGAAAGAGATTAGTATAATTCTCAACCAGCAATTTTTGCCTTTTATCAACCCAACTTATTACAGTAACTTTCAAAGAGTTAGGAAATATCGACACATTGTACACTAATGTAATCTCAGTTGATTGTAGAAATAAAATTCGAACTTTTGAGTAAAAGGCTACGATCTCAGTTCTTTCAACCTGTTGGTTACTCCCTTAAGGGTACAAACTCATTACATTGATGAACTTCGGTTCAACTCAACTGACCAGAAAGTGAAATCACGTCCAAAATGTAAAATGTAGAAGGCACTGAGATTTACAACAACGACAAGACAAAGCCTTTATTCCCGAATTTTTGGGCCGGCTATTTGAATCTTTTTCTTCCATTCAGCTCAAAATGTCATAGTGATCCAACAATTATTTCTGTTCGGCTTACCTAACACAATCCTCCTCCTTTTATCTGGTCTGGGGATGGCAGTGGAAATATAAGGCATTAAGCACAGCAAAGGCGAAGTTAGAGGGACTCAAAATTATGAGCAAAAAACATACTTGACAGACTAAAGATTGAACAACATATTACGAATAACATCAGTCACAGTAAACAAGAACCATAAACAAATAAATAGATACCTGTAAGAGAGTGATAACATTAGCACAAGGGAAACTGTATGAGGACAAAGCTGCTTTGTTGAACAGGACCAGAAGTACTGCAAAATACATATCAAACCGAATAAAGCTGATTTGCAAGAAAATCATAAGTGTGGATTTAATAATTATTATGCAAGTACTGTAACTATTCTTAAACCTAAGATGATCAAGAATGATATTGATAACCAGTCACCGTAAAATGTACTGTGTGGGAAAACGGCAAGAGAAACATTTCTACAACTTTGTTCAGAATCAGCAGAATACTTTGATAACCAACAAAAGTTGTCAGGGCCAAAGATACACATTCAAGAAATATACAAAATTCAATCATTAAATTAAAATAATAATTATGTAAATTTCTTTTTTTTAAATCTGTATGAACTACAAAGCATCTACTTTGTCAAACTAATCAATTTGCTTATTTCGAAAAGACATAAACTGACTGCAGTCTAGAGGAGATATAACTGAAGAACTAGTATTCAACTGAGCACCAGGACCATACACCTGGCAGAATTCCTAAAATGACACATATACAATCTTAATTCAAATATAAATATATTTCTCACCATGACATCATCTATACTTCTCACATCTTCTCCCTCTCTTTTTGTTTCCATAGTTGAGACATTTTCATCGCAGTACAGCATGCACAGTATTTTTATTGGTTAACAGTTTTTTAGTGGTATTAATTCATAGAGGAAAGTTCCAACTTCCAATGAATAAACAGTAGAACACACATGAAGATTGAGAAGCTACAGATTACGTAAAAGCTGTTCATAATCAAAGGCAGCTGTGCTTATTTTTGTAGATCGAACAGGCCTCACTTTTTCTTCAGATATGATCCTAGTCAGGATCATTTTACATATGCTTAGCAACCAGTGAGGAACTAGAAGAGGTAAGGCAGTACATCTGCTTAACTGTTCAACGGTTAGCTGTTAAAAATAAATAAATGTCCTCTACGACTTCTCATTTGGTTCGATTTCAGCAGTCGGTAATAGCAAGCAGGTTGAGCAAGGAATTAGATACAACAACTACAAGAGAGCCTTTATCCCAAATTTTTAGGTCCGATGTTTGAATCCTTTTCTTCCATTCCTCTTTTTTAAGGGCCATGTCCTCTGTAACAATAATAAAAAACCATATCCTTCTTTAAACCTTCAATCCATGTCATTTAGGCTTACCTCTAGTCCAAACAGCTCCTTTAACTACTATCTTACAACTCCACCTTACCAGATAAAAAGTATAAGGGCCATGTCCTCTGTATCTTGAACATTGAAGACAACTTTTTTTCCTGATATAGCCTCAAATATTATTATCACTCACTGAGGGTAAGTCTTGAAGGTGAGGCTATTCCCTTGAGGAACATTCTGGTATATTTCTAAGCTTTATATTGTAACTAGTTACTAGTCGAATAAAGAACAGAAACATCACAAATAGTTGCTCTTTCAAGTTAAGTTGAGGGGACAAGGTTGCAGATTGGTCAGCAAAAGGGAAAAGTATCTTTAACCAAATAGATTAAATACATTACATTTAACTTAGCTTTCTATCGTGTCTATTATCAAAAACACAATCAGGTAAAAAATTTCATAATCTCCTCTAACATACCAATATCACATAATACATTCAACATATTCAGTGTCTAGAAAGAATACAAAGGTATCCACTTAATCTCCATTTCATGATTCCATAAATGGAGCAATATCATTAAAATGCCAGCAAAGTATCCTCAATTGTGAAACATAAATGACTTCTTGATGTACCTTATAGATTCTCATTATCTTTCTTCTTGAACTTATCTGT
Organism: Iris pallida; assembly: GCA_029216955.1. Lineage (NCBI taxonomy): Eukaryota > Viridiplantae > Streptophyta > Magnoliopsida > Asparagales > Iridaceae > Iris > Iris pallida. The sequence goes on from JANAVB010037020.1 coordinate 16,762,625, forward strand.
CATTAAGTGTCGTAGCAAGGATAAAAGCCTTAACCATCACAGTGGACCTGGATATGTAGACAATTTAAGCCGTGAGGGCTATATTGAAGGATTTACCATAGTTGGTTGACCACCCACAGGTCTGATGCCAAACCCACAATGAACTGTTGCCAACATCCTAGCCAAGATTGTAAAAATCGCTAGTCGGACGCTAGTCGGTTTGCAGGAACTAAGGATTAATCGGATTAATCAGGGGACTAATCGGATTAATCGGTTTGAGTTTTTTTAATTATATATATATATATATATATATATATATATATATATATATATATATATGTATATATATATATATATATTTGGAATAAGGGTGAATTTATTCCTCGCATATAGCGGAAAAAGTATTACAGTACATAATATCACAACTTCTCGAACCCAAACTATAGAATTATGGGGCCATTACTGATACATCGAATTCTATGTTATGTAGAATTCCAATAGGGGGGTAGTCAAGCCCTCAAAAATACGTCTGTTCCGCTCCTTCCAGATGTGCCAAACAGACGCGGCGAGACGAACTCTGGCTCGTCTAGCCCACCCCGGATCCCTGCCACTGTGGTCTCGAATCCAGCTGAGGATGCTCCGGATGTCCCTATCCGTCCCAACTCCTCCTCTCAGCTGCGAACACTGCTCGGTCCAAATGTGTCAGGACACCGGGCAGACAAAGAATATATGTCCCATAGATTCATCCTCCTCACTGCATAGCACACATTTGGCGTTCGGAATCTGCATCCCAAATCTGAGGAGTGTCTCTCGTCATCAGTCTACCTCGTAGGAGACGGTAAGCACATAATTGCATTTTCCGTGCCACCCCCTTGCCCCAGATGAAGTCCACCTCCTCAGCCCGGTCATGGTGGGTCCGAACCAGGTCGTAGCAGCTACTGAAGCAGAATAGGCCTGATCCGACTCCCGTACCTGGACCGGCCCAGCTCCAAGAATCCGCCTGCTGGCTCTCGTCAATAGTAACTAGTCGGATCTCCTCGGCAAGCTGAGCAGTATAAAGATATCCTTCTGGCCTCCAAGCTCCTTCTCTGATGATCCGACTGCAAGTGAGCCCCCTGCCCACTTCTCTGTCTAGCTGACCTCCCAAAATCTCGAGTAGGGATCTGGAACTCACCCAAGGATCAAGCCAAAGGTCAGTCGTCGTCCCATCCTTCATGCTCCTACAGATAGCGGTCTGCAGCACCGGTCGACACCTCAGAATGGCCTTAAACGTGACCGAGAAATTGTTGTCAATTCTGCAGGCCTAGAAGTTATTCCTCCTGAGGTATCTATTTGCCATCCATTCCGCCCAGAGTGACCCCCCCTTGATGAATCTCCAGGCCATCTTCACACAGGCTGCCTTCCTGACCGCATGAAGAGGCCTCAACCCCACTCCTTCCTCCCTAGGGCGGCATAGCTGGTCCCAGGAGATCGCATGCATCCCTCCCCTCCAGATGAAGTCAGCACAAATGGCCTCTACTTTCCGATTAGTAGCCGTGGGGATCTGGATGGACTGGAGCCAGAACATCGTGATACCCGCAATAACTGACCGCACCAACTCAATCCGACCGCCAAACGATAGACCCGCAGCCTGCCAGCCTTCCACTCTCCTCTGAACAAAATCCACCAAGCTGTGGCAATCCTGCTATCTGGCATAGTTGACCGTCAGCGGGACTCCCAGATATTTTACTGGAAGCTCGCCTCTGTCCACTCCCAAGGCGAAGGCCCTCTCCTCCTGCTGTGTACACCGGGAGCTGAAATAGACTCTGCTTTTCTCCCTGTTCAGCTGGAGCCCAGATAACCGCCCGAACTCCACCATAATGTCAGAAAGCGCTCTCATACCCCGCAAGGTAGGCTGGAGAAGCACCAATAAGTCGTCAGCATAGATCAAGTGGGATACAACCGGACTCACCAACCGAAAAAGGGGGACGATCCTCTTGCTATGCACTGCCAAATCCATCAAACATGTAAAGTACTCCATCACCAGGGTAAAAAGGTACGGAAAGAGTGGGTCTCCCTGCCTCAGCCCCCTGTTGCTCCTGAAGTAGCCATGTGGCGTTCCCTGGATAAGGACGGAGAAAGTGGGGAGCAGATGCACTCCCTCACCCTCTCAATCCACCTCTCGTCAAATCCCATAGCAAGCATCAAGTGACACAGGAAGTCCAGGTTGACGGTGTCATAGGCTTTCCGAAGGTCAAGTTTCACACAAGCCTTCATCCCCCAGGTTTGCTGAACTCCCGCACCATCTCATGGGCTAGTAGGCTGTGCTCCGCTATCGACCGGCCCTTGATGAACGCTGCTTGGTTTCGGGACACCAAACCCTGCATAATCACCTCCATACGCCTGCACATAAGATGAGTGATAATCTTGTAAAGGAAATTACAGCAAGCAATGGGCCGAAAATCAGCAAGTGAGGTCGCTCCCTCCTTCTTTGGAACCAGCGTCAGAAATGTGTGGTTCATCTCCTTCAGGAGCTTGTCCGACACAAAGAACTCCTGAACCGCTTCAAGGACCGGGGCCTTAAGCACCCCCAGTGTCTCTTAAAGAATCCGAAAGAGAAGCCATCAGGCCCGGAAGCTTTATTGGAATTTGCCTTCATCACAATGTCTTCCACCTCCTCCATCCTCACAGGCGCCAGGAGCAGACTATTCCCATGATGGGTCACCCGTCTCTTCGTGACAAGGGCTAGGAACGTGCTAGTATAGTCCGTCTGCTGATATAAGTCAGTGTAAAATCTGACGGCCTCCTCCTGAATCTCCACCGGATCTCCAACAAGACGACCCTCCGCATTCAGAAGTCTGGGGATACTGTTCCGATGCTGACGGGTACGGATCACATCGTAGAAGAATTTGGTGCAGCGATCTCCATCTTTGAGCCAGGTACATTTGGCCCTCTGAGCCGCACTAATCTCCTCCTGCAGTCTCATGATGCTGACCTCCTCGATCAAGATCTTCTCCTTAGCCGCCAGCTCCCCGTTAATAATGTCAGCTTGGAGTGCCACCTGGGTGTCCCGAAGCTCGGCTTCTTTATCCGCCAGAGATGACCGCGGTCTCGACTTCACCCATCCCCTGATGGCCCGCTTGAGCTGCTTAAGTTTGTGTACCATGCGGAATTGAGCCGTACCTTCCGGGAAGTGTTGCATCTCTCCCACAACCACCTCCTCATATCCAGCCGACAAGTACCAGCTGTTATTATACCGAAATGGCCTCGCCCTCTGAATGGGTCTCTCACAGAGGCCAACCCGGATAGGAGAATGATCGCTAGTACCTGCCGCAAGTCCTTCCGCCACCGAGTTCGGGAAGCACCTGAACCACTCACTATTGCCCAAGGCCCGATCCAGCTGACAGGCAATCCGGTTATGAGTAGCCTTGTTGTGCCAGGTCCATATATGCCCAGCTCGCTCCAGCCCTCGCATCCCTGACCTAAGCAGGCACCTCTGAAAGTCATATAAGATCGGATCCGGAACTGGTCTACCACCCACCTTCTCATGTCGGAGCAGCATAGTATTGAAGTCCCCCATGATAAGCAGTGGAAGATGCATGTTGTCCGCCAGAAGACCCAGATGCACAATGTCCTCCCATAAAGCCTCCCGGAGTCTCCGATCATTGTGCCCATATACAGCACCCAGGATGAAACGAAACCCCCCTTGTTCTCGAAGGTGACGCCAATGAGTTGTTCTGAGTTGTGGAGCTGCACCCCCTCCCAGCTACCTTTTTTCCACCTAACTCAGATCCTTGCCATATCACAAAGATCTAAGTTATGAATATGGTCCCAGTCTGCCGGAGTCCTACGCGAGAGCATAGCGGCCCCTCTAATCTTCGTCTCCAGCAGGATAGCAATATCACACGACTCTCTTCTCAGAACCCCTCCAATCTTCCTCCATCGCCCAATGGAACACCCCCCTAATGTTCCATGCTAGGACCGACATCTAAATAATAGGGGAGGGGTCCCTCTGAAACTCATCTGGATCGACATTCGAGGGAAGTGTCTCATCCGCCTTATCAATGACTGCATCTACCATGGAGGAAGGGGCTAGATGAGCCTGGATCCTGCTAAGAGTAACAGTCCAGTCAGGATTGTCCTCAGACTGGTCGTCCAGATCCCTCGCCTGAGGGATATCCTCCCGTGAAGCCGGAGCGTGTCTTTTCCTGCTAGTGTAAACCTGAATCGCCTGGGATGTCTCCGTCACCCTCTGACCGCTACCAGCCTCGCTCATACCCATGGTCACGATGGTCCTCTGTGGCCTGAACGGGACCATCGCCCCCTGCGTGCTCTCCTGTCTCCTCGGTGATCCTGCCTCCAGCCCCCTATCGACCTCCATCCCTGTGTCCTCCTCCATATGTCTGGCTGGCTCCGTCTCCCCAGGCAAGTGACTGGGTGCCGACGACGTCCCAGGTGCTTCCGTCCGAGCCACCTGTGGCCTGGCAGTCTCCTTTCCCTTGTATTTGTACACACTGGTAGTGTGCCCAAAGCACTCACAGCCAGAACACATGGGGGGGACCCAATCATACTCCACCGCCTGTGTCAGCACCTCCCCTGACGGAACCTGATACTCAATCGTGCTTAGCAGCTCCGAGCCCGCCTTGATCTCCACGAAGACCCTAGCATACATCAATTTGGTGCGAAAAGTGGTGGCCTCGTCTGCTTTGATCGGCTTCCCCACAAGACTGGCAAGTCTCATAAGCAGCGGGATACTCCAATATTGTACAGAGAACTCAGGGAATCTGACCCAGATGGGAATGGCGTTCAGCGCCTCCTTCTCACACCGTAGCTCCGGCGTCCACTCCTTCAGGATAATGAGCCTCCCATCGAATGACCAAGGCCCTCCCTGTACGATCCTGGCCACATCCTCCGCTAACCCAAATTTGACATAATAGAACCCGTTCTCCCGAGAGAAGAATTCCATACTTCCTTTGGGTCTCCATACCCGCTCCGCATAGCCCCGAATTTGTCCATAGAATGGCCTATTCCCTAACACATAGAGTACCAGGGTGTTCTTCCAGAATTCGGACACCTCCGCTATTTCTTCAGCGGAAAAATACGCCCGGAGCCCTCCTCCAACTGACATCGGTGGGACATACTCCATCGACATCGGGCTTTTCGCAGCCACCGGCGTGCAGACCTCTTTCCAAGACCGAGGCCTCTGCTCCTCAACTTGCGTCCTGGTCGGAGGATTCACAGGGCTCTGACCAGTCCTGCCGGTATCAGTCGCAATACCCTTAGCCTTCTCGGCCGCCGTCGCCTTTGGCCTCCAACCCGGAACAGACCGCACCATACCTCCCCCACGGCGTCGGAAATCCAGAGCGCCGGTCAGGGGTCGAGTCCCATGATTTCCTGTCCCCGCCCTTCCCGGAACTTGGGGTTGAGCCCCTCTCCGTCCTCCAATCCGTCGTCTCGTCACGGTCTGCCAGCCAGCATCTCCAGAGTTATCCCCTCCGGAACCGAACTCGAAGATGGGGGCTTCTCCGGAAGAGCCGCCGCCGCCTCCACCCGTCTCCCCCCCCCCCCCCCCCCGCGTGTGGGGATCCCACCGCCGCCGCCCGGGGGCTGCTGCCCCCGGTTCCACCCGACCCCCCCCCCCCCCCGCCTGGGGGGGTCCCGCCGCCGCGTCCCCACCCCCCCCCCCCCCCGCCTGGGGGGGTCCCGCCGCTGCCTCCCGACCCCCCCCCCCCGCCTGGGGGGTCCCGCCTCCGCCGTTGTTCTTGCCGCCTGAGGGTCGGCCACCCCCTCCCCCGCCACCCAGCCGACGAGGCCCCCTCCCCGCAAGCGGATCGGGGGGTCGGGGGGGGGGGGGGGGGGGGGGGGGGGGGGGACATGGCATGGGAAACCCTAATGGGAGCCGCTGCCCGATCGCCCATGGGAGCCGCTCGAAAAATTGTGGAATGTGTGTGTGTATATATATATATATATATATATATATATATATATATATATATGCAATGAAAAAAAATAGAATCCACAGTCTGAAATTTCTTCAGATATTAGCTTTCAGTCCAGTCCAATTCAGTTTTTAGACATCTATGTAGGCATAAGTCAATTAATAAAAGAAAGTTTTCTTCAACATTCAAACTCACTGCTGAACATATATACAATTCATTCAAATTTAATCTCTCTACTAGCATGGATTATAATATATTACTTTACTTCCTTGCTCAAGTCCCAAGGATTTAATTATTCCTTCAGCCAAAAGTGTTGGCTTACTCCTAATAGTAGTGTTGACTCATATTATGAATTTCAGTCATAAAATTTAATTATTACTTTACTTTCTTGCTGGAGTCCCTAGGATGTAATTATTACTTTGTTTCCTTATTCAGCCAAAAGTGTTGGCTTATTCATTATTACTTTACTTCCTTGCTCTAGAAGCTTATTCTGTAAAACAAACAACGGAATAAACAAATGGAGGGGTGAGAGAGCAGAGCTTACAAATGGAAAAAATGACCGACGCTCGGCTGCTGATCCGGATCTCGTGCAGTGCTCCGCTCGCGGAACCCAAGGGAGATCCGAAGGGTGGCTCTGCTCCGCGATTTAGAGCATCAGAGACGTCCGCGACACTATGACAGCTCGTCGACGGCGGCGGGGATAGGCAAGTTATGTAGGGCTTTTTTTTCAAACTTCTTCTCCTCTTCTTTCTGCCTTCTTCTCCTACCCTTTTTTTTCGAAAAACCAAGTCGGCCGATTAGTCGGCCTACTAGTTGGCTGAAGTGCCCTAGTCAGCCGACTCGACCCGCCTAAGGCGGTTGCCGACTATCTGGACCGCCTAGGGGCCAACGCCGGTCAGCGGGGTCCGACTACCGCCTAGTAGGCGCCTAGTCAGCCGACTTTGCCGACTTTTACAACATTGATCCTAGCAGAGGAAATAATGCAGTGCCATAAAACCTTCATAGCCAACTAGATAGAAGAAAGTATCATATTGGTCACTTTTAAACAATGTTTGAGATATCGGATATCGGGTTCATAGAAGGATCGTTTTTAAGATATTGGATATCGGATATCAGAGATATATTAAAATATCAAATATTATATATTATATATACTAAATGTCCTATCAAATTTATATTTTTATATGTACTAATTGTTCTTAGTGTTCTAAAAGGCTAAAACTAAGTAACTAACAAAAAACATCTACCACAACATCATAACATGATAACAAACTAACAATTAGAAACTTACAAGTGAAAATAAATAAAAATAGTAATATAATATTGTATCAATGTAAAAACCTAGTCGCCTCGCGGTTACGACGAGAGAGAGAGAGAGAGAGAGAGAGAGAGAGAGAGTTAGGTTAGGGCTTTCAAGTTTGGTTAACGGGTAGGATATAACCCAACCATAAAACACTTATTCACCTCCAATATCTGATATTTTAATATATTGGGAGATTGGAATATATCGACCTATATACCGGATTTATATATATATATATATATATATATATATATATATATATATATATAATAGGATATATAAGTAAAAAACGATGCCAGGCGATCGGGCGACCCAGGAGCGGGCGAACCCTAGGTTTCCAGGGCTGCCACCTTCCCCTCCCCCCCGACCCCCCGATCCGCTAGCGGGGAGGGGGCCGCGCCGGCTGGGCGGCGGGGGAGGAGGCGGCCGCGGCAAAGGCGGTGGCGGAGGCGGGACCCCCCCAGGCGGGGGGGGGGGGGGGGGGGGGGTGTCGGGAGACAGCAGCGGGCGCGGCGGCGGGCCCCTCCCGGGGGGGGGGGGGGGTCGGGAGACAGCAGCGGGCGTGGCGGCGGGCCTTTCCCAGGCGGGGGGGGGGGGGGGGGTCGGGAGGCAGGGGCGTGGCTCCCCCAGGCGGGGGGGGGGGGGGGGGGGGGGGGGGTCGGGGCGCGGCGGGACCCCCCCAGGGGGGGGGGGGTCGGGAGGCAGGGGCGTGGCTCCCCCAGGCGGGGGGGGGGGGGGTCGGGGCGCGGCGGGACCCCCCCAGGCGGGGGGGGGACGGCTGGAATCACGGGCAGCAGCCCCCGTCCGGCGGCGACGGTGGGGTTCCCACACACGGGAGGGAGACGGGTGGAGGAGGTGGCGACCATTCCGGTGAAGCACCCATCTTCGAGTTCGGTTCCGGAGGAGATACTTCGGGAGATGCTGGCTGGCAGACCGTGACGAGACGGCGGACTGGTGGACGCAGAGGGGCTCAATCCCAAGTTTCGGGAAGGGCGAGGACGGAAAATCAAGGGCCTAGACCCTTGAACGGCGATCTAGATCACCGACGCCGTGGGGGAGGTATGGTGCGAACTGTTCCAGGTTGGAGACCTAAGGCGACGGCGGCGGAGAAGGAGAAGGGTGTTGCAGTCGATACTGGTAGGCAGGACCCGGTTGCTGTGTGTCCCACAACCAGGACCCCATCTGTGGAGCAGAAGCCTCGGTCATGGAAGGAGATCTGCACCCCAGTGGAGTCGCAAAGTCCGATGTCTATGGAATATGTTATCCCGATGACGGTTGGTGGAGGACACAGGGCTTACTTCCCCGCTGAGGAAATAGCAAAGGTCGCTGATTTCTGGAAGAACACCTTAGTGCTATATGTGTTAGGGAATAAGCCGTTCTTTGGCCAAATCAGGGGCTACGCGGAGAGAGTCTGGAGGCCCAAGGGCAGCATGGAATTCTTCTCTCGGGAGAATGGATTCTACTATGTCAAGTTTGGTCTGGCGGAAGATGTGACCAGGATTGTGCAGGGAGGACCATGGTCGTTTGATGGGAGACTCATTATTCTGAAAGAATGGACACCTGAGCTGAGGTGTGAGAAGGAAGTGCTGAATGCCATTCCTGTCTGGATCCGGTTCCCAGAATTCCCTGTTCAATATTGGAGCATCCCACTTCTCATGCGTCTTGCCAGCCTTGTGGGAAAGCCGATCAAGGCAGACGAGGCCACTACTTTCCGATCCAGAATAATGTACGCCAGAGTCTTTGTGGAGATCAAGGCAGGCTCAGAACTACCGAGCATGCTTGAGTATCAGGTACCATCTGGAGAGGTTATGACGCAGGCCGTGGAGTATGATTGGGTCCCACCCATGTGTTCGCATTGCGAGTGCTTTGGGCACATTACCAGTGCATGCAACTATAAGGGGACGGAGCACGCCAGGCCTATGGCGGGCCAGGCTGAGACATCTCGGCCGGAGACGGTTCAGACGGAGGCACATGAAAGGGAGGCGGCCCCTAGTCACTCACCTGAGGAGACGGCGCCAGTGAGACACATGGAGGACGATACAGTTATGGAGATTGATAGGAGACTGGAGACAGGTTTGACATCGAGACAGGAGAGCATGCAGGGTGCGCTGGTCCCGTTCAGGCCTCGGAGGACTATGATGACCAGGGGGATGAGTGCGGCGGAGAGTAGTCAGAGGGGGGCGGAGGCCTCTACAGCACTTATGGTTTACACCAGCAGGAAGAGACACGCCCCGGCCACTCTGGAGGATATTCCTCAGATGAGGGAGACGGATGATCAGACCGAGCCTAATCCCGACTGGACACTTACTCTTAGCCGGATTCAGGCTCATCTTGCCCCTTCCTCTATGGTTAATGCAGTTCTTGAGCAGACGGATGAGACACTTCCCTCGAGTGTCGATCCAGAGGAGTTACAGGGGGACCCATCATCTTTTATTTAGATGTCGGTCCTAGCATGGAACATTAGGGGGGGGGGTGTTCCATTGGTCGATGGAGGGAGATCAGAGGGGTGCTGAGGAGAGAGGCTTGTGATATTGCTATTCTGCTGGAGACGAAGATTCGAGGGGCCGCTATGCTCTCACGTCGGACTCCGGCACCCTGGGATCACATCCATAACTTAGATCTTTGTGGTATGGCAAGGATCTGGGTTAGGTGGAACACAGGTAGTTGGGTGGGGGTTCAGATTCACAAGTCTGAGCAACTCATCGGTGTTACTTTTGAGAATAAAGGTGGATTCAGATTCATCCTGGGAGCTGTTTATGGGCACAACGATCGAAGACTCCGGGAGGCTCTGTGGGGGGATATTGTGCTTTTGGGTCGCATGGCGGACAACATGCATCTTCCCCTACTCATCATGGGGGACTTCAATGCTATGTTGCTTCGTCAAGAGAAGGTTGGGGGCCGGCCAGTACCGGATCCGATTTTATATGACTTCCAGAGGTGCCTTCTGATGTCAGGTATGCGGAGGCTGGAGCGAACTGGACATATTTGGACCTGGCACAACAAGGCTACTCAGAATCGTATTGCTTGTCAGCTGGACCGGGCCTTGGGCAACAGCGAGTGGTTCAGGTGTTTCCCGAACTCGGTGGCGGAAGGTCTGGCTGCGGGTACTAGCGATCATTCTCCTATCCGGGTGGGCCTTTGTGAGAGACCCGCTTCACGGACGAGGCCGTTCCGGTACAACAACAGCTGGTACCTTTCACCAGGATATGAGAAGGTTGTTATGAGAGAGATGCAGCACTTTCGGGATGGCACGGCCCAATTTCGCATGGTTCACAAGCTCAAACAACTCAAGAGGGCTATCAGGGGGTGGGTGAAGACGAGTCCGCGGACTACCCTGGCTGAGAAGGAGGAAGAGTTGCGGGTCACTCAGGTTGCCCTCAAATCTGACATTATGAATGGGGATCTGGCAGCTAAGGAGAAGACATTGATTGAGGAAGTTAGCATCATGAGACTTCAGGAGGAGATCAGTGCGGCTCAGAGGGCAAAATGCACCTGGCTCAGAGATGGAGACCGATGCACCAAATTCTTTCATGATGTGATCCGCACCCGTCAGCATCGGAACAGCATCCCCAGACTTCTGAATGCTGAGGGACGGCTGGTTGGTGACCCGGTGGAGATCCAGGAGGAGGCCGTCAGATTCTACACTGCCTTATACCAGCAGACGGACTACTCCAGCATGTTTCCGGCCCTGATTACGAAGAGACTGGTGTCCCGGCATGGGAACAGTCTACTTTTGGCACCGGTGAGGATGGAGGAGGTGGAAGATATTGTGAAGAAGGCTCATTCCGACAAAGCTCCTGGGCCTGATGATTTCTCTGCGGGGTTCTTTAAGCGACACTGGGGTGTGCTTAAGGTACCTGTTCTGGCAGCAGTCCAGGAGTTCTTTGTTGAGGGCCGGCTGCTGAAGGAGATGAACCATACGTTCTTGACTCTGGTTCCTAAGAAGGAAGGAGCGACATCACTTGCTGACTTTCGACCCATAGCTTGCTGTAATTTCCTTTACAAGATTATCACTCATCTTATGTGCAGGCGTATGGAGAGGATTATGCAGGGTCTAGTGTCCCAGAACCAAGCAGCGTTCATCAAGGGTCGGTCGATAGCGGAGCACAGTCTGCTTGCTCACGAGATGGTGCGGGAGTTCAGCAAACCGGGGGGGATGAAGGCTTGTGTGAAGCTTGACCTTCGGAAAGCATATGACACGGTCAATCGGGACTTCCTTTGCCACTTGATGCTTGCCATGGGGTTTGACGAGAGATGGGTTGCGAGGGTGAGGGAGTGCATCTGCTCCCCTACCTTCTCTGTCCTCATTCAGGGCACGCCACATGGCTATTTTAGTAGCAACAGGGGGTTGAGGCAGGGCGACCCCCTCTCCCCGTACCTCTTTACCTTGGTGATGGAGTACTTCACGAGTATGATGGATATAGCAGTGCATAGCGGGAGGATTGTTCCTCTTTTCCGGTTGGTGAGTCCTGCTGTATCTCATTTGATTTATGTTGATGATTTATTGGTGCTTCTCCAGCCTTCCATGAGGGGAATGAGAGCGCTCTCTGACATTATGGAGGAGTTCGGACGGCTATCTGGGCTCCAGTTAAACCGGGAGAAGAGCAGAGTCTACTTCAGCTCCCGGTGCACGCTGCAGGAGGAGAGAGCCTTCGTCTTAGGTGTGGACAGAGACGAGCTTCCAGTGAAATACCTGGGGGTCCCGCTTACGGTCAACTATGCCCGAGAGCAGGATTGTCATAGCTTGGTGGACTTTGCTCAGAAGAGAGTGGAGGGCTAGCAAGCGGCGGGGCTTTCATTTGGGGGTCGGATTGAGTTGGTGCGGTCGGTCATTGCGGGCATCACTATGTTCTGGCTCCAGTCTATCCAGATCCCCACAGCTACTATTCGGAAGGTGGAGGCTATTTGCGCTAATTTTATCTGGAGGGGAGGGATTCATGCGATATCATGGGATCAGTTATGTCGGCCTCGAGAGGAAGGAGGAGTGGGGTTGAGGCCTCTTCATGCAGTTCGAAAGGCAGCTTGTGTGAAGATGGCATGGAAATTCATCAAGGGGGGTCGCTCTGGGCGGACTGGATGGCTAGCAGATACCTACGGAGGACTAACTTCTGGGCCTGCAGGATTGACAACAATTTCTCGGTCACATTCAAGGCCATCCTGAGATGTAGACCGGTGCTCCAGACAGCGATCTGCAGGCGCATGAAGGATGGGACGACTACCGACCTTTGGCTAGACCCTTGGTTGGGTTCCAGATCTCTCCTCGAGATTTTGGGAGGACAGCTGGACAGGGAAGCAAGAAGGGGCCTCACATGCAGCCGGATCATTAGAGACGGAGTTTGGAGGCCAGAGGGATACCCGTTTACTGGTCAGCTGGCAGCCGACATTCACCTTATTCCCATTGACGCTAACCAGACGGAGGATTCATGGAGCTGGGCCGGTCCAGGTACGGGGGGAGGTGCAGGTCTATTCTGCTTTCGTAGCTGCTATGACCTAGTTCGGACCCACCACGACCAGGCTGAGGAGGTGGACTTCATTTGGGACAAGGGAGTTGCACGGAAAATGTAACTTTGTGCTTATCGCCTCCTCCGGGGAAGATTGATGACGAGACATAGACTCATTCGGTTTGGGATGCTTATCCCGGATGCCAAATGTGTGCTATGTACTGATGAAAATGAATCCATGGAGCATCTCTTCTTTCGTTGTCCGGTGTCCTGGCACATCTGGACTGAGCAATGTGCACAGCTGAGAGGAGGAGTGGGGATGGACCGTGACATTCGGAGCATTCTCAGTTGGATCCGAGATCACAGAGGTCGGGATCCGGGGTGGGGTAGACGAGCCAGAGTCCGCCTTGCTGCGTCTGTTTGGCACATCTGGAAGGAGCGGAACAGACGTATCTTTGAGGGCTTGACTACCCCCCCTATTGGAATTCTACATAATATAGAATTCGATGTATCTGTAATGGCCCCACAATAGTTTTCTGGGGCATGGAAAGTTGTGATGTTGTACTTTAATACCTTTTCCGCTTTATGCGAGGAATAAATTCACCCTTATTCCAAAAATATATATATATATATATATATATATATATATATATATATATATATATATCAAAAACAGATCAGCTGATATCGCCGGTATCTATAGTGCTGATTTTAAAGCTAATGAAACAGATAGAAGCAGCAACCTTAGACTTCCTGCGGTGAAGAAAATATCTAGATGAAATAGAAAGATGAAGCAAAGTCTAAGCCAAAAGTCAAATTCTGAATAAAGTCTCACTGTCCCCAACATCTTATAACCAACTTTACAATGTACGCAAGAAAGAAGCCTTCTTCCTTGGAACAATTTCCTGTAACCAGAATTTGCATTAAAACTAACCTTGAGTAGGGTTCGATTTGAGACTTTACCTATCAACGTTGTTACATGTGCTCACCTATATACATATTCAGATTTCAACCAAATCAACTGCCAACTGAACTGATGGTATATATTGGAAACCAAACTAACAATTATAATTGCCTGATATCATTGAGAAGCTTATGTGGATTATACTTTGGGCTACATGTGTTGCACTCAAACTAATAAGGCAAGTAAATTATATCATACTATTCAGCTGGATTCCTAGAATATCAGTTTTAATTCTAGTTCTTTTAACAAACTTGCACTCGTGGAATAGTCAAATTCCTTCTGCACTTTGTGCAAAACTGATAGATTATGTACCTTCCATGGACCTTATAACTCTCATGCGCTGATCAGAGGAAAACTTCAATGAACTACATCATAAGCTTGGGATAGATCAAACCTTAGCCCAACAATGATTACGGTTTGATATCACTGGATATGTCTCCATATTCATCCTTCCTCAGTAACTAGCATCCTTACGACTGCCTATGATTTGGTAACGTGAGTCATTATGCTCATGCCCCCTTTTTCGACAACAGATCAACTACATTCATCACCAACTCCAGTGGCAGGCTCTGTCATATTCATTACTTTTCTGTCAAAGGTACAATATGTCGGTCATATCACAGAATCTCCTATACATAATTATATAGTGTTTATCCAATCCCACGTCATATCAGATATGTTTTCTTAGAACCAATAGCTTACCCAAGTTGTCCTATTAGCAATATAGCATGAGTTATCCTCACTTAACTTGTCCAAGTTGCTCAATAAATTCGCCAAATATATATATATATATATATATATATATATATATATATATATATATATATATATATATATATATATCACGGCAGTATGGGGAATACCTTTTGCTTTCTTTTCCTCGGAATACTAAGATGTTCGGTTCTAAAAGTTGCCACTTGCCTATGCATGGATTCAACAATAGTTTGAGGTTTTACTGTAACTTTTTTGTTGGGAACTCTACATACCCAATTTAATTGATGATACAATATTCTTTATATAACTAACGTATTCGGTTCGCTTGTTGAAATGTACACAGGGGATCCTTGTACGTGATACATTAGGGGTAGGCTTCTTCATAACGCAATCCGTTTATCCAAAACATAGCAATTACTAACGAAAAAAATAACAAGAAACTATAAACCTACGTAAGTACATAATGTATTCGCTTGTTGAAATGTAGATTTCCACGCTCTAATTCAACGGCGTTCTGCGTTCTGGAATGTGCATTCCCGGATCGCAAAAATGTTGCCTAAATGGTGAATTCTAGCAACTATGATCCGGACTACGTATCAAGGCTCCACTCTTGAAGTACTTGACGACAGGGTCTTCTAGAGGCTCATTCTTCCAAATTTATGCCCGAAGCGAAAGACAAAGGTTATAAATGACAACGGGGATCCTATGCTCACTCAAAGATTTGGCTTGCTCAATCGAATATCACTCATCATCAGTTGACTCGTTACCGGGTCGAACTCGACAACCCAATCTTAGTGATCTACTGCTAAAAAGGAGAACTTTTCTTGTTCTTCATCAACAATTCCGATTCAAATACCAAAAAGGAGACAACTTTTCGTGTTCATCATCAACAATTCGGATTCAAATATGGAACCCATATGAATCGCTCAAAAGCTCGAGACTTGGATGGTGCAAAACTGATAAAAAAAAATTGCAAGAACACACCTTTCCCATAAAGTACTCTCCTGCCCGTATGATATCTACAATCAAAGAGGGGTTCCATGCAAAAAGTTACCAGCGCAGGTCATGTAGGAGAGGGCGGCGTAGGCGCCCCTCTTTGTCATGGAGGACCCCTTGGAAAGGGTGTCGTCACCGCCCCGCGGAGGATCGGACACCGGCAACATGGCGCTCTTCGGAGACCTCGCCATCAGCAGCAGCAGCAGCAGCTCCCCCCGGCAAAAATCAGAAATTTACAGATCCGCCGAAGGGAAGGAGAGGTTGCAAAAGCGGGATTTTGAGAGGGGAAGGATGGAATTTTGCATCGGTATTGGAGCACGGACGTGGAGAGATGTGGGAGGAGGAGGGAGTTCAACGGAGCCGCCCTTTGAACGGGTTAACGAATCTTGCTCCGTGGGTAAATGGGTGCGGATAGTTGATACGGATCCGCTAGTAATCGGATCTGGGTAGGGTATGATCCATCTAAGGGGTAAACATTATTTGGTTTTGGATCTTGAACCGAACCGGACCGAACTAAATAAGAGATTCGGTTTGATCTGGGAAGGAAAAAAAAGTCGATTTCGTTCCGGTTTTGAAAATATTAAAAAATGTTTTGGGTTCCGAACTGGTCCAAAATCGAAAACAGAATTAGATTTGCACAATTATATAAATATTTTCAATTTTAAGCATAATTTATGATTAAAAATGTTTGTATACTTTTTTTATATATGTTGAAAAAACAACAAGAGAAATTTTGAGTTGCACCCTACTTTTGTTACCCATATTCAAGGTGCACCCCCCACACAATTATCAAAATGTAGACACCCTCCCATTTTGACGAAAATCGTTCACAGCTGACGGTCAACCCCTTTGACTTACATTTTTTTGACGAAAATACTCTTGTCTTCCTCCCCAAACACAAATCCTCCTCCTCCTCCCGCTTTGCCCCCCTCCCCCGCTCCACCGGCCTGCGGACCAGCGGAAGAAGCCGGCGAGCCGGTAGTAGTCCTTCCGGACGAGGGCCGGGGGGAGGCGTATCGAGTGGAGAAGGAGGCCATGCACAACCTCGTCTTCTCCGTGTGCTTCAACGCGTTCGGCGGGATGAAGATACTGCTCCTGAGCCTGGTGAAGAGGGTCGACCGGGCCGACAGGAGGCTGCAATGGAGGCTGGCCGAGGAGGTCCAGTCTGTGGCGAGGGCCGGCAGCGGAGGGCTGAGCATGAGGTCGTTGGAGTCGATGCCGCTGGTGAAGTCCGCGGTGTACGAGTGCCTCCGCGTGGAGCCGCCGGTGCCGCTACAGTTCAGGCGGGCCAAGAGGGACTTGGTGGTGTCGAGCCACGACGCGTGCTTCGAGGTCCTCGTCGGGGAGCTGTTGTTCGGGTACCAGCCCTTTGCGACGAAGAATGCTAGCGTGTTCGGCCGGGCGGAGCATTTTGTGGCCGACAGGTTTGTCGGCGAGGAGGGGGGAGGTTGCTGAAGCACGTGGTGTGGTCGAAAGGGCCGGAGACGCAGGCCACCACCTGTCGAACAAGCAGTGCGCCGGGAAGGACTTCGTCGTGCTAGTGGCAAGGATGCTGCTGGCGGAGGTGTTCCTGCGCTACGACTCATTCGACATCGAGGTCGGGAGCTCCGCGCTGGGCTCCTCGGTCAAGTTGACCTCATTGAAGCGGGCGAGCTCCTCTTTCTTTGTCAATTTAGGTAGGTATTCAGAAGGGGAGCAGGAGCGCGGCAGCAGCGAGGCAGGGGCGTGGGGGCAGAGCGGGTGGGGGGCAAAGCGGGAGGAGGAGGAGGAGGAGGAGGAGAAGGAGGAGAGATTATAATTTGTGTTTTGGTTTGGGGAGAAAGACGAGGATATTTTTATTAAAAAAATCGGTCAAAGGGGTTGACCGTCAGCTATGGACGGTTTATGTCAAAAGTAGGTGGTGACTTACATTTTGGTAATTGTGTGGGGTACACCTTGAATATGGATAACAAAAGTGGGATGCAACTCAAAAATTCTCAAACAACAATTTTATGCATGTGTTTTAAAACTCAACTTTAAAATTTAATAATTAGTCCAACTTTCGACCCAATTTTGAAATACAACAAATATATGTATAAAAAATTTATATATAATTTAACCACAATCGAGACTTTGAATCCGGTCCATTACAATAAAACAAAGCCTAATCGAATAAATCAAATCGATTATCGGTTCAGTTCGGATTCGGTTTCAGTTTTGAATTTTTAGAAATTCGATTTTTAGTTTTGACTATTTCGATTCGGTTAAAACTGAATAAATGGAACGCTCACATCCAGATCTATCTATTTTCTCTATCATCGGTTCAATAATGAGCAAATGTTTTACATAATTGAATTTCGATGAGGTCAAAAGTCAGCAACTAGACCGGACTTCCTTAGTTTGGATTTGGAATTGCTTATTAGATTATTCTTGAAAAATGGCCCAAGACTATTTTGGTAACAACTTATCAAAAAAATTCTAAAAAGTCATAAGTTTTTGTCAAAAACTATTTTTGACGTTGGGTTTTGAGAAGCAGCACCAATCCCAAATCAAGCCTTCAGCTTGCATTTTGAGAAGACATGTTAATCAGGTTTCGTTATTCTTCTCATTTCTTTACTTTTGGGGGGTTGATTTTGATGAATGGAGATGTGATTATTAAGGTTTATTATATATATATATATATATATATATATATATATATATATATATATATATTTGAAGCAATGGATAATTGTGGCGAACTCGCCTCCACTGGGGCTCGAACTCCTGACCATTTGGGCCGCATGCATCTCTCTTAACCACTAGGCTAGAGGTCATTTGCATATATATATATATATATATATATATATATATATATATATATATATATATATATATTTGGATTATAAAAAAAATACATATATATATAGATATTAGGGTTTGAGTTTCAAAATTGACCGATATTAGAATTTGGATCTCAAAATAACTGTTATTAGCCTACGTGAACGATAATTTTAAAATCCAAACTCTAACATCGGCTAATTTCAAGACCCAAATATGAGACCCTAAAACTAAATATATGAAGAAATATGTCCAAAAATAGGCCCATAACCTTTTTTGACCATATATATGGTAATCCTATATAAGATTAGATTTGACCATATATGTGGTAATCCTATATAAGATTGGATTTGATTATATGTGGTAATCCTACATATGATTGTATTTTTTAGCCTACATAGGATTGGATTTCTATGCTATATAAAGGGGTCTACGGGTGCTCCTTTACACATCTCATTGTGCTCAAGTTGTTGAATAAGTTCAACACAAGAGAACTAAAGTTGTTGAATAAGTTCAACAAAAAAATTTGAGAGAGTTTTTTTTTTCTATCTTTGTGATAGAGATCGAGTTTTTGAGTGTATGGAGAGAAGCGTTGAGAGCTATTGTAATTCATTTTCTTCTTCATAGTGGAACTAAATCACCCTCATTTGTGGAAGTAGGCATCTTGGCCGAACCACGTAAATCATTGTCTTTGTGGTTGTAAATTTTCTCTGAGTTTCTTGGGTTTATTTTCGCTGTGCCACAACAAATTGGTATTAGAGCTTTGGGAGTCTAGCAAAGGTTTCGACAAAGTTCTCAGAGAAAGTTAATTGGGTGGATTCTTGATATGGCTCCGTCAAGCAGGATCGGGAAGTATGAAATTGAGAAGTTCAATAGGAAGAATGATTTTGGCTTTTGGAAAAGTCAGATGAATGACGTTCTCATATCTCAAAAGCTTGACAAAGCTTTACGGAAAAAGTCCAAGAAGCCCACTGACATGACCGATGATGATTGGGATGACATAGATCTCGAAGCATGTGCCGCTATTCGCTTGTGTTTGAAAAGGGATGTCGTGTACTCTGTGAAGGACGAAACCACCGCCGCTGGGCTCTGGTTGAAGTTGGAATCACTCTACATGACGAAGAATCTCACCAACCGACTTTATAGGTTAAAGTCGCTCTACAGACTAGTGATGGAGGAAGGTACGTCAATTCGGGATCATATTTCAAAATTCAATCGAATTATTTTCGACTTGAAGGATATTGACATACATGAAGAAGATGATCGTTTGGCGCTAATCCTATTATTTTCTTTGCCCGATTCTTATGTGTCACGCCCCAGTACCGAAATACGGAGACGGACTAGGCCAGCTACTCCATATGAGGTACGTAACGTCATACGGCGATCGTAGCTGTCGAGAGACGAGGGGGTACATGCTACAATCAAGTCTCCTATGGTCCCACAGAGTTCTATGTCTCAATCAATCAAGTCACATCAGCAATTAAATGAACATTAAAGATAAAGCAGTAAGGCGTCCCCGACGCTTCATCAAAATGGTCATGAGAGACTAGCTTTATAATTTAGCTATCTCAGAGAGTCAGGAGTACAAAATTATACACAGCTGCAGTCTGTTTAATTACAATTATGTACTGACACAAAATATCAAATAATCCGGCTAACAGGTGCCGGTGGCTAAACGCCGCAAAAGTATAAGCAGGAGTGGTGGAGAAGAAACCCACTCGAGTCCCCGGACCGCCATGCTCCTAGTATGCACCATGGATGTCAGGAAGGAAGATCGTGTCCTCCGACTCTGCTACGAGATCTGGCCAAACAAAACCAGCGGGGTCAGCCCCGAATAGCAAGTACCGCCAAAGGGACACAAGAGTTAAGATTAAAAATCCAGATAATAGAATGACTGATAATAGTAATACTTATGCTACTATTATAGGGTGGCGCAACATCTTCGAGCCCATATGGCACCCTTACAACCAAACAAGGACAAAAAGTGCCGCATAGAGTCAGGACGTGTCGTACTCTATAACCTTCACATAAGTTAAAAGGTATAAACAAGAAAATCTCCCGATCGTGACTTTGTTCGATAGCCTATCGCAGCACAATATCCAACCCAACAATCAAACAAGAACATGGGTTGGATGTTGTACCATGATAGACCATGTTCCTCAGTCATTCACAGAAGTAATACTTCACAATCAGAATAAGTCTTCCGTTCATAACTTCGGTCCACAGCCTGTCATAGTACGATAACCAACCCAACAATCAAACAAGAACATTGGTTGGATCACGTACCACAACAGTCCGCTTCCCTCGGTTATTCGCGGAAGGTAATAGGATACAAGCAAGTCGTTTTCACGGCCAATCAAGTCTACGAGTTTCTAGTGGGACGAGGTTATCCTCGCGTCATGTTATTAGAAAATCCTCAGATCGTATCTTTCCAGCAAGGCTAGCCAACCCAGGGGTTCGCGTAGACAGGTGTTATTGAGCACAGGTCCCTCGTAAGGCCACCTTGTCAAAACATGTAATATATAGCGGGAATTAATCGGATACAGTCATCCACTCGTTGCGGATGACACAGTATCCGTGGAGACCAGCCGGCGCGTCAAGACAATATCTCAAGGCGGCTGGTGTAATACGATCTCGAGATTCTACCCTCCCCATGCATCTAGTATATTTAGTTGCCTAGTTTAACCCTAGGTAAAATCTTGGACTCTCATGCTGTGGCCTGCATGATTATCCCCCTAAAAGGTCGTACTATAGTACGAGTACCCTAAGTGAGGATCCATGTCAATCAGTATGTCAACATGTTCTATCCTCCTTAGTGTAATGCATCATTGCAAATACGCCACGTGGAGTTACGAGTCATTTGATGAGCATGAACAAGAACTGGGACATTCAGGTACATGTATCAGGTGGGAACACTTGTTCACCGAGATCTCATTAGTGCTCATATCATGCTCGGGACAAAAGGCGTAAGGATATAAAATAGGTATATAATATCTGATACAATATCAAAAGCGTATGCACAAAAGCACGCACGCTCAAGGGGAGCTGCGTGCATGAAAAAGTCACGCACGCAAGGGACAGTCGTACGTGAAAAGTCACGCACGCAAGAGACGGCGTACGTGAAAAGTCACGCAGGCTCAATCAAGGCAGCGTACGTGAAAAGTCATGCAGGCTTACTCAAGGCAGCGTACGTGAAAAGTCACGCAGGCTTACTCAAGGCAGCGTACGTGAAAAGTCACGCAGGCTTACTCAAGGCAGCGTACGTGAAAAGTCACGCACGCAAGAGACGGCGTACGTGAAAAGTCACGCACGCAAGGGACAGCGTACGTGGAAAGTCATGCAGGCTCACTCAAGGCAGCGTACGTGAAAAGTCACGCAGGCTTACTCAAGGCAGCGTACGTGAAAAGTCACGCATGCAAGGGACAGCGTACGTGAAAAGTCACGCACGCAAGGGACAGCGTACGTGAAAAGTCACGCACGCAAGGGACAGCGTACGTGAAAAGTCACGCACGCAAGGGACACGCTTCCAACAGGAAGCGTATCCAAGCCTGCGTACGCAGCGCTAAGGAGCGCGCGCAGCTCAGTGGCGTGAGCTAAGAAGCTCTGCACACTGCTCACTGTCTTCTCCAAACAGCAAGAACACCATGGATGAACCCAAAGCTTCAAAGCATCACAACTTGGCCATCCGAACTCCAAATCCGGATTTCCAAAGTTCCATCTTGGGTGAAATGAAATTCTCTTCCACATGGAAGCATCCAAACCCACAAAATCCCAACGAAAATAGATCAAGACCAAGGAAATCCGAAAATAATTAAAACTTAGATCTACAAAAATCAAAGCTTCAAAATGGAAATTTCCAAGTTCTAAACTAGTATAGATTGAGGAGAAGAACATGTTTTGGCAAATAGTTTTGTAAGAAATCATTGACAAAATTATGGATCCATCTCTTGAGCAAGTTGGTACTTGCCTTGGTTGATGGAGGAAATATTTGGTTGGTGGAGGAAAATAAATGAGAGGAGAGAGAACGAGATGAGTTGTATTTATAATCTTGAACCCAAGGGTTCATGATGAACCAAAGGGTTCATGATGAACCATGGGTGAACCAAAAATAGGTTTTTCCAAATGAGCCAAAACTGTAGGCCCAAATACAGAAAATAAATTAGGAAATAATATTTTGTCGAATATTTTTTGGAAATGCATGAAGAAATACTGCATAATAAATATCGTATAAATTTAAGGTAAATATAATTTATCGGTTTACGTATTAAAATACGTATTCCAGGATTGGGAAGTGACATCTCTACCCTTCTTAGAAAAATTTCGTCCTCGGAATTCCAGCCAAGACAGAATAGTAAAATCATGGCAAACAAGGCACAATCATATACAAGTTAACTATCATAGCAGTTATTATCATACATCACAAAGTGCAAAACAAGCAGGTGCAGATAAGCATGGAATCGTGTCAATAAGGTGCAAAAATATACCTTATTAGTCAAACAAATACGGATACCGAGATCTGATCTCGTCCTCGCGCTCCCAGGTTGACTCTCCCGAAGAGTGATGGTTCCAAGAAACACGGACAAGGCTTATCGTCCGATTCTTGAGTACCTTCTCTCGCCGGTCCAAAATAGACACGGGTTGTTCCTCGTAAGTTAGGTCGGTACCAACGACTAACTCAGAATGATCGAGGACATGACTCGGATCCGGGACATACCCACATAATTGGGACACATGAAACACATCATGTATGCCAGTTAACGAAGGTGGAAGGGCAAGTCGATAAGCCACATCGCCTACCCGAGCGAGAATCTTAAAAGGACCAACGTATCTTGGACTAAGCTTTCCCCGGGTTCCAAATCTGATGATACCCCGAGTAGGCAAAATCCGCAGAAACACTTGGTCGCCAACTCTAAACTCTAGAGGCCTACGATGCTGATCTGCCCAATGACGATGTCGGTCCTATGCAACTAGAAGGCGCTCTCTGACCAACTTAACTATCTCCACAGTCTGTGTGATCATCTCTGGCCCCAACAATTTCCGTTCTCCGACGTCGTCCCATTCCAAAGGGGACCTGCACTTCCTTCCGTACAATGCTTCGAACGGGGCCATCTGAATGCTAGCCTGATAGATGTTGTTATAGGAGAACTCCACTAGATGAAGGTGATCCTCCCAAGATCCGCCAAAATCCAAGGTACACGCCCGTAGCATATCTTCCAATGTCTGAATGGTTCTTTCTGATTGCCCGTCAGTTTGTGGATGATAAGCAGTACTGAATCTTAACTTG
This sequence comes from Iris pallida, assembly GCA_029216955.1. Classification (NCBI taxonomy): domain Eukaryota; kingdom Viridiplantae; phylum Streptophyta; class Magnoliopsida; order Asparagales; family Iridaceae; genus Iris; species Iris pallida. The sequence continues at coordinate 16,786,023 of JANAVB010037020.1, forward strand.
GTTCCCAAACTTTGGTGCAAGCTCCGCCAAAAATGGGAAGTAAACCGCGTATTCCGATCTGATACTATACTAACTGGAACACCGTGCTGCCTTACTATCTGCTTCATGTACATTTCTGCTAGCTGTTCAGTAGTCTGTCCAACTCGGAAGGGAAGGAAATGAGCGACCTTCGTGAGTCGATCTACTATTACCCAGACTGCATTCTTGCCAGCCGGGGATCTAGGTAAATCGGCCACAAAATCCATCGTGATGTGCTTCTATTTCCATTCTGGGATAGGAAGCGGCTGTAGCAATCCTGCTGGTCTCTGTTGCTCGGCTTTCACCTGCTGACATACCAGACACTTGGATACAAATCTCGCTATCTCTCTTTTCATGCCATTCCACCAAAAGAACTGCCTGATATCTCGATACATCTTCGTTCCTCCTAGATGAATGGAGTAAATAGAACTATGAGCTTCGGACATAACTTCTTGCCGAAGGTCTCCACTCGGTACACAGAGTCTGTTTCCAAACCTGAGCGTACCATCTTCATGAATCACTAACTCCTTCCTACGGCCTGATTCACACTCCGATCGCAACTTCTGAATCTGTAGATCTCCTGCTTGTGCTGCCCTTATCCTCTCTACTAAGGTTGACTGAATCTGCATACTGGTCATTCTTTCTATATCCCTTGGCAAAACTACTTCGATTCCCATACTCTGAAGGTCTTCTAAAATATGCTTCTGCGAGGTCAAGATAAAGGCACTGTCTCTCCTACTCAGTGCATCTGCAACTATATTCGCCTTGCCTGGATGATACTGAAGATCTAAATCAAAATCCTTCAGCAGTTCTAACCATCTTCTTTGCCTCATGTTCAAATCTCGCTGCGTGAATACGTATTTCAAACTCTTATGATCAGTATAGATCTCTACCCGATCCCCGTATAAATAATGCCTCTACAACTTGAGTGAAAACACCACAGCTGCTAACTCCAAATCGTGAGTCGGGTAATTCTTCTCATGGTCTCGAAGCTGCCGAGATGCATATGCTATCACCTTTCTATGCTGCATAAATACACATCCAAGACCCTTCCCTGATGCGTCACAATATACTGTAAAGCCTCCCGCTCCTACTGGAAGCGTCAAGATCGGGGCTGAGATCAATCTTTTCTTCAATTCTTCAAACGATGCCTGACAGCTAGCTGACCAAACAAACTCTACGTCCTTGTGTGTCAAACGCGTTAAGGGCGCAGAGATCCTGGCAAAGTCTGCCACGAACCTTCTGTAGTGACCAGCTAATCCTAAGAAACTCTGCATTTCTGCAACCGTTCTCGGGACTGGCCAATGCTCTACGGCCTCAATCTTCTTCGGATCCACTGACACTCCTGCCCTAGAAATTACATGCCCCAGGAACGAAATGTGATCTAACCAGAACTCACACTTGTCGAGCTTCGCATAAAGTTGATGCTCCCTCAATGTCTGTAAGACAGTCCTAAGATGTTTCTCATGCTCCTCTTCACTGCTGAAATAGACAAGAATGTCATCTATGAACGCCACCACAAATTTATCCAAATACGGCAGAAAGATGCGGTTCATTAAATCCATGAATACTGCGGGGGCGTTGGTTAGTCCAAAGGGCATTACTAAAAACTCATAATGCCCATATCTAGATCTGAATGCTGTCTTTGGTATGTCTTGCTCCCGGACTCTTACTTGATAGTATCCTGACCGGAGATCGATCTTGGAAAAGACGCTGGCCTTTCTCAACTGGTCAAACAGGTCATCAATCCTTGGTAGTGGGTACTTATTCTTCACTGTTACTGCATTCAGCTTGCGGTAGTCGATGCACATTCTCGTCGACCCATCCTTCTTGGGAACTAGAATTACTGGGGCGGCCCAGGGCGATTTACTGTCTCGGATGAATCCCTTAGACTTCAACTCTTCTTCATGTTGATACAACTTATCCTGCTCTGACGGCGACATTCTGTAAACTCTATCTGCAATAGGCCTCGTTCCAGGGTTCAACTCAATGCTAAATTCTACCTCTCTGACTGGGGGTATCCCTGGGAGCTCATCAGGAAAGACGTCGAAAAAATCTTCGACCACTCTCGGAATCTGTCCTGGCTCTGACACTGCTGCTGAGATGACGCCTCCGGCCTGATTCTTCAAGGTTCGAGTAAAGATGAACTGCTCCATCCCAGGAACGCTGAATATGACCCTACCTCCTCTATAATCAATTATCGCATGACTGTCTCTCAACCAGTCCATGCCAAGAATGACATCAAAATTCCCCATAGGGAATTCAATCAATGATGCGGGCAGTAAATGCCCACACACCTCCACCGGACATGAAAAGCGCACTCTGCTAACTTCTACGAGCCCATTGTCGGTGAGTATATCCATCCTCTCCGGCAATGCCTCAAACTCTAATCCAATCCGTGTAGCATATTGTGCAGAGATGAATGAATGAGTAGCACCTGAATCAAATAATTCTACAGCGGGAAATGAGGTGACGAGAATTTTACCTGCCACCACGTCACTAGACGCTAGAGCCACTCCCAAAGATAATGTGAGAGCCTGTCCCTGGCCCCGCTGAGCTCCTTGTTGCGGCCTTCCTCGACCATGCTGTTGCTGCCTCTGAGGGCCTTCGGCTTCCTGTGCCTGGCGTAACATCTGAGCCTGCGTTGGTAGACGCTGGGCTAGGGGCCTTACTGCTAATACTGGCCCTCCACTCGGGGTTGCCTTCGGAGCTGGCAATGCTGGAAACTGCTGAGCTGGCCCTCCTGGCCTCTGCATCATAGGACAAGTGGAGATACGGTGGTCTGAACTACCACACCTCAAGCATAGGCCATTCGCTGACCGGCACACCTCCCTCGTGTACCCTGCCTTCCCACAGAATGTACAGCCCTGGGGTGCTCCCTGATGCTGTTGTTGGTTCCTCGGCTGCTGATGCCGAACTAGCGCTGTATTAGTTGATACGGCCGTCCTCCGCGGCGCTCCTGCATCATGAATACGTACACCGGGTGCTGGTGCCGACGTTCGCTGCATTGCTCCTCCTCCAACCTGGGAATAAGATCTCTTCTGACCTCCTGTCCTCGATGCCAACCTCTGCTGGGTAAGCTCGGGCCTCCGAGCGACAGTTAAAACAGCGTCAAACGTCTGGTAGTCGTGTCCTTCCACAAGCTATAATAGTTCCAAATGAAGTCCCTGCTGGAACCTCATAGCTTTCTCTGGCTCCGTTGCTACCATTGCTGGTGCGAAACGGCACAATCTGCAGAACTCTGCTGCATACCCATCTACGGTCTTACCTGCTTGTTTGAGACTGATAAACTTCTGCTGGAGCTCATATCGAGCTACTACGCCAAAATACTTGGCCTTGAATCTGTCACTGAAGGTGGTCCAACGAACAGGGCGTCTTGTACCAACTTCTTCTGAGGCCCACCAGTCGCGGGCAAGATCCTGAAGTACCAGTTTGACCTGATCAACCTTCTCATCATCTGGAACCTTGGCTGCCACAAGAATGGCTTCGATGTCTTGAATCCAGGCATCCGCAGTGATGGCATCCTCCGTGCTATCAAAATACCTCGGGTTCAAGCGACGAAACCTTCCTGATGCTCCCGAGTCAACCTCGGCACTCCTCTCAAGAGCTAACTGAATCCCTTGGTTCAGCAACACGTTCTGCTCCTACTGCTGAGTCTGTTGCTGTTGGTGAGTGACAAGAATCCCTCGGATGATCTCCAGGAGTGCTACAGTATCTGGTACTGCCGTCGCTGCTGGTGCTGTAGGAGTTTCAATAACCTGCGGCTGCACTGCCTCTGGTTCCATTTCTGCTCGTGTCCGCCCTGGGGAAGGTTCTCTCCCCTGCTGGTGCCCAGTCGAGCCATGCTCTCGCTGCTCTTCCTCTTGGGCCTCACCCACTACTGAGAATGAAGCACCCCTATAGAGAAAGATATAAGATTATCAAGTCCGAACGAGGACGATTTCGAGGATGCAAGTCAGGTTAGAGATCAAGGCAAGGACAGAGAATTCAAAACAGAATTTCAAGGGGAACAAGTTTTGATTGAGACTCCTAATAATTTTGCAATACCCCACAAGTCTGAAAAACAGACCTGCATGGGCCACCACTAAAACCTTGTCACGCCCCAGTACCGAAATACGGAGACGGACTAGGCCAGCTACTCCATATGAGGTACGTAACGTCATACGGCGATCGTGGCTGTCGAGAGACGAGGGGGTACATGCTACAATCAAGTCTCCTATGGTCCCACAGAGTTCTATGTCTCAATCAATCAAGTTACATCAGCAATTAAATGAACATTAAAGATAAAGCAGTAAGACGTCCCCGACGCTTCATCAAAATGGTCATGAGAGACTAGCTTTATAATTTAGCTATCTCAGAGAGTCAGGAGTACAAAATTATACACAGCTGCAGTCTGTTTAATTACAATTATGTACTGACACAAAATATCAAGTAATCCGGCTAACAGGTGCCGGTGGCTAAACGCCGCAAAAGTATAAGCAGGAGTGGTGGAGAAGAAACCCACTCGAGTCCCCGGACCGCCATGCTCCTAGTATGCACCATGGATGTCAGGAAGGAAGATCGTGTCCTCCGGCTCTGCTACGAGATCTGGCCAAACAAAACCAGCGGGGTCAGCCCCGAATAGCAAGTACCGCCAAAGGGGCACAAGAGTTAAGATTAAAAACCCAAATAATAGAATGACTGATAATAGTAATACTTATGCTACTATTATAGGGTGGCGCAACATCTTCGAGCACATATGGCACCCTTACAACCAAACAAGGACAAAAGGTGCCGCATGGAGTCGGGACGTGTCGTACTCTATAACCTTCACATAAGTTAAAAGGTATAAACAAGAAAATCTCCTGATCGTGACTTTGGTCGATAGCCTATCGCAGCATAATATCCAACCCAACAATCAAACAAGAACATGGGTTGGATCTTGTACCATGATAGACCATGTTCCTCAGTCATTCACAGAAATAACACTTCACAACCAGAATAAGTCTTCCGTTCATAACTTCGGTCCACAGCCTGTCATAGTACGATAACCAACCCAACAATCAAATAAGAACATGGGTTGGATCACGTACCACAACAGTCCGCTTCCCTCGGTTATTCGCGGAAGGTAATAGGATACAAGCAAGTCGTTTTCACGGCTAATCAAGTCTACGAGTTTCTAGTGGGACGAGGTTATCCTCGCGTCATGTTATTAGAAAATTCTCAGATCGTATCTTTCCAGCAAGGCTAGCCAACCCAGGGGTTCGCGTAGACAGGTGTTATTGAGCACAGGTCCATCGTAAGGCCACCTTGTCAAAACATGTAATATATAGCGGGAATTAATCGGATACAGTCATCCACTCGTTGCGGATGACACAGTATCCGTGGAGACCAGCCGGCGCGTCAAGACAATATCTCAAGGCGGCTGGTGTAACACGATCTCGGGATTCTACCCTCCCTATGCATCTAGTATATTTAGTTGCCTAGTTTAACCCTAGGTGAAATCTTGGATTCTCATGCTGTGGCCTGCATGATTATCCCCCTAAAAGGTCGTACTATAGTACGAGTACCCTAAGTGAGGATCCATGTCAATCAGTATGTCAACATGTTCTATCCTCCTTAGTGTAATACATCATTGCAAATACGCCACGTGGAGTTACGAGTCATTTGTCGAGCATGAACAAGAACTGGGACATTCAGGTACATGTATCAGGTGGGAACACTTGTTCACCGAGATCTCATTAGTGCTCATATCATGCTCGGGACAAAAGGCGTAAGGATATAAAATGGGTATATAATATCTGATACAATATCAAAAGCGTACGCACAAAAGCACGCACGCTCAAGGGGAGCTACGTGCGTGAAAAAGTCACGCACGCAAGGGACAGTCGTACGTGAAAAGTCACGCACGCAAGAGACGGCGTACGTGAAAAGTCACGCAGGCTCAATCAAGGCAGCGTACGTGAAAAGTCATGCAGGCTTACTCAAGGCAGCGTACGTGAAAAGTCACGCAGGCTTACTCAAGGCAGCGTACGTGAAAAGTCACGCAGGCTTACTCAAGGCAGCGTACGTGAAAAGTCACGCACGCAAGAGACGGCGTACGTGAAAAGTCACGCACGCAAGGGACAGCGTACGTGAAAAGTCACGCAGGCTCACTCAAGGCAGCGTACGTGAAAAGTCACGCAGGCTTACTCAAGGCAGCGTACGTGAAAAGTCACGCACGCAAGAGACGGCGTACGTGAAAAGTCACGCACACAAGGGACAGCGTAATTGAAAAGTCACGCACGCAAGGGACAGCGTACGTGAAAAGTCACGCACGCAAGGGACAGCGTACGTGAAAAGTCACGCACGCAAGGGACAACGTACGTGAAAAGTCACGCACGCAAGGGACAGCGTACGTGAAAAGTCACGCACGCAAGGGACACGCTTCCAACAGGAAGCGTACCCAAGCCTGCGTACGCAGCTCAATGGCGTGAGCTAAGAAGCTCTGCACACTGCTCACTGTCTTCTCCAAACAGCAAGAACACCATGGATGAACCCAAAGCTTCAAAGCATCACAACTTGGCCATCCGAACTCCAAATCCGAATTTCCAAAGTTCCATCTTGGGTGAAATGGAATTCTCTTCCACATGGAAGCATCCAAACCCACAAAACCCCAACGAAAATAGATCAAGACCAAGGAAATCCGAAAATGATTAAAACTTAGATCTACAAAAATCAAAGCTTCAAAGTAGAAATTTCCAAGTTCTAAACTAGTATAGATTGAGGAGAAGAACATGTTTTGGCAAATAGTTTTGTAAGAAATCATTGACAAAATTATGGATTCATCTCTTGAGCAAGTTGGTACTTGCCTTGGTTGATGGAGGAAATATTTGGTTGGTGGAGGAAAATAAATGAGAGGAGAGAGAATGAGATGAGTTGTATTTATAATCTTGAACCCAAGGGTTCATGATTGACTAAAGGGTTCATGATGAACCATGGGTGAACCAAAAATAGGTTTTCCCAAATGAGCCAAAACTGTACGCCCAAATGCAGAAAATAAATTAGGAAATAATATTTTGTCGAATATTTTTGGGAAATGCATGAAGAAATACTGCATAATAAATATCGTATAAATTCAAGGTAAATATAATTTATCGGTTTACGTATTAAAATACGTATTCCAGGATTGGGGAGTGACATTATGAGAATCTTATTCAAACGTTATTGTATGGAAAAGACTCAATTTCCGTAGAAGAAGCTACGAGTGCCTTATTGTCTAATAAGGTGCGGAGGTTGGCATCTAATGGCGGAAACGATGGAGGCCAAGCCCAAGGTTTGACGGTAAGAAGAAAGACAAACGATAAAGCATCTTTTAGCAGAAAGTCAAGATCCAAGTCCAAAACACCTATTGAGAAGGTGAAGTGCTTCAACTGCAATGAGAAAGGACATTATGCAAATAAGTGTTCTCATCCAAAGAAAAAGAACAAGAAAAAGGAGAATAAGACAGAGAGAGAAGGTGATGAAGCAAACTGTGCTTCAGAAGTTGGTAGTAACGGAGTCTGTTTTTCGGTGGCACATGACAACATGAGTGACCGTTGGATTATCGATTCCGGATGCTCGTACCATATATGTCCAAAGAGGGAGTAGTTTTCTTCCTACAAGGCGACAGATGGTGGTTCTGTGTTGATGGGCAACAACAATGCATGTCGAGCTGTTGGAATTGGATCTATCAAGGTAAAAATGTATGATGGAATTGTGCAAACTTTGACCGATGTCAGACATGTTCCCGATCTTAAGATAAATTTTATTTCTCTTGATACGCTTGACTCGAATGGTAACAAGTTCGTCGTCGAGGGTGGAGTCTTGCGAGTTGTTCATGGTTCTTTGGTGGTGATGAAAGGTCACCGACAGGGTAACATTTATATCTTATTAGGAAGCACTATGACTGGGACTTTAGCAGTCAGTACATTTGATTTGTCTAATAGCACGCGTCTTTGGCATATGCGGCTTGGGCATATGAGCGAGAAAGGCCTGTCCTTACTGAGCAAGCAAGGGTTACTGAAGAACTTGAAGAAGCCAAGTATGGATGTCTGTGAGCATTGCATTTATGGCAAGCAGCACAGGGTGACCTTCAGTACAAGCAAGCAGAAGATAAGAGGTATTCTCGACTATGTGCATACAGATGTATGGGAACCTAGCAGGATTCCTTCCAAGAATGGAGCAAGGTACTATGTCACTTTTATTGATGATTATACACGTTATGTTTGGTTATATTTCATCAAAACCAAGGATGAAGTGTTCGAAAAGTTCAAGCAGTGGAAAACGACAATGGAGAACAGAACGGGCAAAAAGGTAAAGACGATGAGGTCTGATAATGGTACTGAATATACCTCTAGACCTTTCAAAGATTTCTGTGCTCAAGAAGGTATCGTTCGACATTGGACTGTTAGGGACACACCGCAGCAGAATGGGTTAGCAGAGAGGATGAACCGAACCTTGCTTGAGAATGCAAGATGTATGCTCTTTAATGCCGGTTTAGGCAAGGAATGGTGGGCGGATGCTATACATATGGCGCGATACTTGGTTAATAGATCACCAACTCCGGCTATAGATTATAAGACTCCATATGAGGTGATGACCGGCAAACCAGCAGATTACAGCACTTTGCGTGTGTTTGGATGCAAAGCTTACTATCATGTCAATGAGGGTAAGTTGGACCTGAGAGCCAAGAAAGCATTATTCTTGGGATATGCACAAGGAGTGAAGGGCTACCGTCTGTACTGCTTGGAGGATAAGAAGTTCTTAATCAACAGGGATGCCACATTCGACGAGTCTTCAGTGCTGACTTTGAGCAAGAATAGTGAGTCCGATCATGAGGGTGGTGTATCTAGCAAATCTCAAATAATTGAGATTGAGTCGTCTGAGGATGCATCAGATGAGGTAGAGGTTTCTGAAGATGTTCATCAAACCCCACAAGAGCAACAACCAAAGGATGAGCAGCACCAGCAGCATGACTCCTTGGCCACCACTAGGACAAGGAGATCAGTTAAGCCAGTACATATGTATGAATTTGAAGAACCAGTAAAGCACTACGGACAGTTAAATGTGGTGACATATGTACTATTAGTGGAGGATGAAGAGCCTATCACATTCAGACAGGCTGTCAAAGATACTAGCAGCGAGAACTGGATGATGGCTATGCAGGAAGAGATTGAGTCTCTCCATAAGAACTGTACATGAAATTTGGTTCCATTGTCCAAAGGCAAGTGAGTTATAGGATGCAAGAGAGTGTACAAGAAGAAGGAAGCTTCTCCGGAGCCAGTGGAGAAGTTTTGCTTAAGAGCCTTTAGAGACAGAATTGACGAGTGGTTGATTTGGTGAAGCTGTGCGGTGGAGAAGTGTCGGCTCGATTTTGTGGCAAAATCTTGTCGAGGTGGAGATATGAAGAAATATGTCCAAAAATAGGCCCATAACCTTTTTTGACCATATATATGGTAATCCTATATAAGATTGGATTTGACCATATATGTGGTAATCATATATAAGATTGGATTTGATTATATGTGGTAATCCTACATAGGATTGTATTTTTTAGCCTACATAGGATTGGATTTCTATGCTATATAAAGGGGTCTACGGGTACTCTTTTACACATCTCATTGTGCTCAAATTTTTGAATAAGTTCAACACAAGAGATGTAAAGTTGTTGAATAAGTTCAACACAAAAATTTGAGAGAGTTTTTTTTTTCTTTCTATCTTTGTGATAGAGATCGAGTTCTTGAGTGTAAGGAGAGAAGTGTTGAGAGCTATTGTAATTTATTTTCTTCTTTATAGTGGAACTAAATCACCCTCATTTGTGGAAGTAGGCATCTTGGCCGAACCACGTAAATCATTGTCTTTGTGGTTGTGAATTTTTTCTAAATTTTTTGAATTTATTTTCGCTGTGCCACAATAATATCCCTTATATTAAACACTAAAGCTTCGAACAAGACTCATTGAGGTGTCTATCGATGTCTACTATGGATTTTTGAATTTTTCCAACCACGTAGGATGCTCCAAAATGTTTATGTACATTCACTATTGGAAGAGCTATCATTTTCGATGTTGTCGTAATGAGTTCCTTTTTAGTAATTTTTTTGTTTTTACCTAAAGGTCTGAGCTTGAACTATGATCTCCCTACTAACTCACACCCAACTCTACAGGGTTAGACTATTGAAAAACTCTTAATTTTTCATAGAATTAGTATATTGTACTTTATTTCTATGTAGTTTCTCACCTTATAATTTGAATTTTCATGACAACTCTCCTTACTTGGAGTCCTCACTCCACCACTGCCATTGGAGTCACTAGACCAAGTTGTCTTATCTTTTAGGTGTGTGGTGTTACAAATAAGATTATTAGGATTGGTCCAATTTGTTGGGAAAGAAACGCGGAAATCTTTCCCCAAACCGGAGAGTACCTGCAAGAGGACCGAGCAATACAACGCACGAACCCAAAAATAGCCACACAAAAAACAATCACGCAGACACAGAGAATTTTTGACGTGGAAACCCTAGCGGGAAAAACCACGGGACGATCGGAGTCCAACCCTGAGAAGCCTCCACTAATGGAATAGAAGAATTACACCCTCTACAAACTCCTCCCGATCTAAATCGGATCCCCACAACACTCAGAGATAAGAACAATGATTACAAGGCTACGAAGAGCGAGAACGACGAGTAGAGATTACCCGAAACACGATCTCCTTCGAAAACGACCTTCAATCCTCCGTCTTCTTCTCCGAAGTTGCAATGGCACTCTTGCCTCCTTCTCTCTCCAAAAGTTGTGTTACGTTGCGATATGTTGCACTCCTGAATTAGGGTTGAGAAAACTCAATATATCTCCCTAATCCCGCAACCAACCTGGACCGTTGGATTAGATACAATGATGAAAACTCATCCAGAAATCCGCTTCAGCCTCCGACGACACAGAGTTCGGCCAGAACTCTGTGTGGGGCAACCAGCACCTACTGGCCAAACCCTGGAACGGCCAGACCGAGTTCGGCCAGAACTCGGCCTGGGACCGAGTTCGGCCCGAACTCGGATCCCCTGCTTCCAGCAGCTCCAGCAGCAACAGCAGCAACTTCGTCGCCTACTTCCCGAGCTTCTCCGACATCGGACGGCGCTCGTCGCACTCCGGGGTCTTCTCCACATAGGTTGGGAACCCCTTCCACTCCAATAAATCTCCCCCTTCACAACTATGGGGAGGACGTCGTCATCCTGACGACCTGCCTGCAGTACTCAAACTTCCCCCTTGGTAGAATCTTCGTGAACATATCAGCTCCGTTGTCGTCTGTATGCACCTTCTCAAGCTCCGCGTCCTTCTTCTCAACCACATCGCGTATCCAATGATACCGGGTCTCGATGTGCTTGGACCGGCTATGAAACGTCTGATTCTTCATAAGGTGGATAGCACTCTGACTGTCGCAAAGCAAAGTATACTGCTCTTGCTTCAGTCCCATTTCCTGCAACAGCTTCTTCATCCACAACAGCTCCTTGCAAGCCTCCGTCGCCGCAATGTATTCCGCCTCCGTCGTCGACAAGGCAACACACTTCTGCAACCGTGACTGCCACGACACTGCTCCTCCCGCAAACATCATCACGTAGCCCGAAGTCGATCGCCTCGTGTCTACATCTTCAGCCATATCAGCGTCGGTATACCCAACCAGCTTCGGCTCGTCACCACCAAAGGAAAGTCTCCAACCAGCAGTGCCCTGAAGATAACGTAGAATCCACTTGACCGTACTCCAATGTACCCTTCCAGGATTTGAAAGATACCTGCTAACCGTACCAACTGCATGAGCAATATCTGGCCTCGTACACACCATAGCATACATCAGGCTTCCCACAGCTGAGGCATATGGAACCCGCTCCATATTTTCCTTTTTGTCCTCGGTAGATGGACACTGTTCCTCAGTGAGCTTAAAGTGAGCCGCGAGGGGGGAACTCACTTTCTTCGATCCGTCCATCCCGAAACGCTGAAGTACCCGATGAATGTACTTCGTTTGGGACAAGTGTAGCAGCTTGGACTCTCTCTCTCTCGGCTGATCTCCATCCCAAGAATAGTCTTCGCTGCGCCCAAATCCTTCATAGAGAAGGCCGCGCCCAGTTGGCGCTTCAACTCCGCTATCCTAGTGGCATTCCGACCCACTAATAGTATATCATCAACATAGAGCAATAAGATGATAAAATCATCATCGGCAAAATACCTCATAAATGCACAATGGTCCGACATCGTCCGTGCATAACCATGCTCCCCCATAAACGACTCGAACTTCCTGTACCACTGCCTCGGAGCCTGCTTCAGACCATACAAGCTCTTCCTCAACCGGCAGACCAAATGTGACTTGCCCTTCTCGCAGAATTCCTCTGGCTGCTCCATGTACAACTCCTCCTCAAGATCACCGTGGAGGAATGCCGTCTTCACGTCCATCTGCTCGACCTCCAAGTCGAAACTGGCTGCTAATGCTAGCACCACCCGGATAGACGAATGCTTGACGACAGGCGAAAAAATCTCATCATAATCCACGCCTTTCCGCTGACTGTAGCCTTTGACTACCAGCCTCGCTTTGTATCGAGGGCGAGTAGCATCTTCCGTCTGCTTCACTCTGAACACCCATCGATTCTTCAAAGCCTTCTTGCCCTTTGGCAACCGTACCAGATCATAAGTGGAATTGGTGTGCAAGGAACTCATCTCCTCCTGCATAGCTACCATCCACTCCTGCCTGTGTTCGTCTTCCATAGCCTCTGCGAAACTTTCGGGCTCCCCCCCGTCAGTCAATAGCACATACTCATCCGGTGAGTATCTCGTAGATGGTCGACGATCCCTGTCACTCCTTCTCAGTGGAGCCACTGGTGCTGGCTGTATACCGACAGCCTCCGCCCCTTCAGGAACTACCTCTCCGGCATGCTCATCCTCCTGAGGGACACCCTGACCACCATCAGCAGGCTAATAATCAAGGTTGGAAGCAACTCCATGTACCGGCTCCCCCATAACTGGATCCTCTGCGATGTCCTCTGGAAACTGCTCGAAGCAAAATAACTCTAACTCAGGCAATTCCTCAGCCTCAGAAGGCGTCTCGGAATCCTGAGTGTTGGTCATGGTCTGATCCTCGACGAACACCACGTCCCTGCTTTTGTAGAGCTTTCCTTCCACTGGGTCGTAGAGTCTATAGCCAAACTCATCCCGACCGTAGCCGACAAAGACGCATCGCCTCGTCTTCGGCTCAAGTTTGGTCCTCTCGTCCTTCGGTACATGCACGAAGGCTTTACAACCAAACGCCCGCAGGTGATTGTATGACGGCTCTTTGCCGTACCATACTTTATCAGGCACATCACCCTGCAAAGGAGCACTAGGAGACAAATTAATAATATAAGCAGCTGTGAGAAGAGCCTCACCCCAATAACTGCCCGACAAGTTTGCTTCTGACAGCAAACACCGCACCCTCTCCATCAGTGTCCTGTTCATGCGCTCCGCTACACCATTGAGCTGAGGTGTCTTTGGTGGAGTCTTCTGGTGTCGTATCCCTTGCTCTCTGCAATACGCATCAAAGGGACCGATGTATTCGCCGCCATTGTCGGACCGAACACACAACAACTTCTTGCCCGTCTCCCTTTCAACAGAGGCCTAAAACTCCTTGAAAGTAGGCAGTACCTGATCCTTGGTCTTTAAGGCATAGACCCAAACCTTCCTAGAACAGTCATCAATAAAAGTCACAAAGTAAGAAGCACCACCAAGAAATTTTACCTTCATAGGACCGCAGACATCCGAGTGAATCAACTCGAGCAACGCCGGCTTCCTCGAACTTGGGTGACTCTGGAAAGACACCCTATTCTGCTTTCCAGCTAAACAGTGCGTGCATTTCTCCAACTTTGTTGACTTGAGCCCCGGAATCACTTTCCTGTTCACCAAGTAGCTCATCCCCTTCTCGCTGATATGGCCGAGCCGCCTGTGCCATAACTCGGTAGACGCATCACTGACTGCGTTCACCTCCTGTGCCCCCTCTGCGCTCCCCTCCATATATGTCACGACCCGCACCCTGATTAGGGGCACGAGAAGCGGTTACGTCCAGCCTACGCCGCAGAATCGATGGTAGAACGCTGTATATAGGGTCTGTAAATACTACGACTAAACAGATAAATGTACCTGTACAGTATATACACTCCGAACGGAGGAATAGGGCAATACTGCCTCAATCACATAATCAAAACTAAGGTAGAAAGCATGGAAAGAGATATGATAGAATAAGCAGGAACAAGTCCAGAAAGTAACCACAAGTCACAGCTAACACAAATCCAAAGTCTCAGAATAGTAAATAAGTATAAAGATACTACAACTGAAATAAACTGCTGGCTCGCAGGCCAGGCAACCTAACTAATGCTAGGCTACTCCGGGTGAGCGAAATCAAGAGGCTCTACCACTAAGCCCCTGTCTAGGTCAAGTCCATCAGACTCTATCCCGTAGTAAGTCGGGCAATCAGCCTCTAAATTATTTGTAAAATTTGTCAACGTATCCTGTCAGGAAAATGAGCAAGTACAAACACCAACAGCAGTTCCATGTGAATTGACAAAAGCTATAAGAGACAGTATAATGAAATACAAGACAAAATTAACTGGAAATATATATATCATGATGTGATTACTGTAAAGGACGATAATGTATATGTACATATAGGATGACTTGGAAACTATTCGGAAGCCGAGTTACAACCCTTAAACCAAACAAGGACCGGGGTTGTAACCCTTCTCCCGAACAGAACTTAGTCACCCTAAGATAATAAATATAAAAGGTGCCTTGAATTATTAGTGCGTCATGTGATCGGCTTGGGAAAGGCCTTCCATCTGACCGGCTATGAACCATGAATACAATAGAAACGATAAGGCCGGTCACCATGGAAAGCTATGAACCGTAGGATAAGGCTTTACCCGTCGTGAGGTGAGGGTATAGCTATGAACCATATGTACCATAGAACCATGTGGGAATTTGATCACACAACCACTAATAACTCCCCCATTCCCGAATAGTACAATGGATCTGGACATGACACGTTATGACACGAGATTCCATAAGAGGGTAGCAAGTCTCCTTTTGAAATCGGTGTCTATACCAATACACTGAAACAAGACAGAACATGTATCAATATACCATGAAACTCTAGGAACAACATCCCATGTCATGATCTAACATATACTAGTCCGTGTACTGTCGTGACTGGAAATCGAGTATAACACTACAACTGAATCGGATATAGCAGATATCAAGACAATAAAAACTATCAGTGAATGTACTCGTCTGTGGTCCTGAGCTGATAGAGTGAACAGACGCTCAGAGCGATCACAGACCTAAGATAAGATACTATAAGTCAAACAGGACTAAATGCTGAAAAAGGAAACTAATACAAGCCATGAATGCAAGTCTAAGTCAAAACTAGGTCAATCTAGGTCTAACTGAGTCATACTAGGCCTTACTGGTTCATACTAGATCATACTAGGTCATACTAGGTCAATCGGGATCAACGGTTGACTTACAATTGACTTTTGGTCAAAAAGTCAACTCTGGTCAACCCTGGTCAACTCTGGTCAACTTTGGTCAACTCTAGGTAAAACCTAGGTCTAATGTTGACCAACTATTGACTTTTAGTCAACTGGTCAAGTCTGGGTTGGTTTCGGTCAAATCGGGTCGCTTTAAGGCTAAGTTTGACCTTCGGTTGACTTTTGTTGACTTTTGGTCAAAACGGTCAACCGACGTCAAAACTAGTCTTAGAGTACCATATTTGATCATTACCAACCACGGGGATCAAGTTCTAACACTATCTTAGGCTTCTATCACAAGTATCCTATTTCTAGGCAAAACTAGGATTTACCTTTCCAAGGCAAATCCGATACCTTGCCTAAAACCAATGAAACCTTGCAAATACCCATGGAACTAACCTAGGCTCCTTAGGGTAGCTAGATATCAACCTATCTAAGGCTTACCTACCAAGAAATTAGGGTATCCTAGTCATCTATGTAATGTTAGGATACGGGGTATAGGTTTACCCTATTACCCTATTCTACGTCATGAATTTACCCTTCTATCTACCACACTCACCCCACCACTCATACACAACACTCACAAGACACCTCCCTCACATAGACCTCTCTATAAGTTTCCTAATAGGTTTAGACACTAGGCTAACCTATAGGCTACCTTACACACTCACACAACCCTCAAATACTCCTCACAACTACACACACACACACACAACTAATTGTTGGACTGATTTGAGGTTGTTGTGGACTGATTTATGGACTGAAATTTGGGTTCTCTCCCCTCACAAACATCTCACAAACACCCCCCACAAATATATATATACATCCATATATAAACCCCTCTATATATATATATATCAATACATATATATATACCTATATATATATATAACTAGATAGATGTAAAACTAATAGACTAAACTCACAACCATTCCCCTCTACAAATCTGAACTGAAAAATCTGGGAGCATTTTCCCCCTCTAAAACACCACACAAATCACCATATAACCATATATATATACCAATATATATATATATATATATATATATATATATATATATATATATATATATATATATATATATATATATATATATCACTAAATGGTACCATAAAATGGCATGAACACCACCAAAACCCCACTCCAAATTTCTGGACTGAAGTAATGACAGCCACTATTCCCCAAGAACAACACCACCTACAACACAACATAGTCACCATATATATATATATATATATATATATATATATATATATATATATATATATATATATATATATATATATATATATATATATATATATATATAGAATGATATATATATATAACTATATATATACCAAAACACATAGAAATAATATAATACATTAAGATACTCACATGGATCATCTCTACAACATGAAAAATCTGAGATTATATTAATAACCACACAAAAACAATATTTAAACATCATTCATGGGTCAAAAAGGGGCCTTTTTCTAATAGGACACAAGCCTACAAGTGGACACTCCTAAAAATGTCTAAATGACACAAAAATGGTTTCTAATGATGGTACCACCATGAGAATCATCATGGAGGGTTCCTACATGATCTACATGAGAAAAAGAAGGAGTTTGGAGAAAGATTCACCTTGGTTGGAGAAGGAAAAATCAATGGAGCTTCAAAAGGAAATTGAGCCTTTGGGGAAGAAGAAGAAAAAGTGGATTGGAATGAAATGGGATGGCTTTCTCTCTCCTCCCTATCCTCTCATGTTGTGGCCGGCCACCCCCCTTGGTTTTGTCCTATTTGATTAATTACAAGTTTGCCCTCCTATCATTTAAATGGCTAAAAATTAGAAATGGTTAAACCGGGGGTAGTTTAGTCAAACCGAAACCACTAATCTCTAACTAATTATTAACTAAAATAATGGTCTAGTCTCTAACCAAAATATCTAACATGTGGGCCATGGTTAGCTAGTGTGTGGGCCCGCTAAGGTCAAAATACCCCGGGTCCCCGAAACAAGTCAAAACAAGTCGAAATAAATTGAAATTCGAACCCGATTCAAATAACCCCAAAATAATACAAATAATAAATAAATAATTCCAAAATAATTTTCAAAGTGGAAAAATGACAAAAATACCCATGTTTCTAGAAACTGGGGGTGACAATATAGTAGAGACCGGACTTCTTGCGTCCTCTGGCAATCACCATCGAACCTCTGGAAAGCTTCCACTGACTGTTCCCGAAGAGACTGAAGAATCCCTCGTCATCCAACCTTCCAACCGACACCAGGTTGAAACGGATATCAGGGACATGACGAACATCCTTGAGAACAAGAACCGCACCCATCTTCGTTCTCAAATGCACATCTCCAACGGCAACCGCCTTCGACACATCTCCATTGCCCATCTTCAACACGCCACAGTCGCCTGTCGTGTAAGTGGCAAACAGTGCCCTATTATGAGATACATGTGCTGAAGCCCCTGAGTCCACCAGCCAAGAATTGTCATCGCAGGCGAGGTTAGTAATGACCTCATCACCTACGACGATCACATCGCCTCCATGCACCGAGGCCGCCGCTGTAGTGTTCTCTTCTTGCTTCCCCTTGTCGCCCTTCTTCTCTCTCTTCCAAGCGAAACAATTTCGCTTGATATGACCCTTCTTACCGCAATGGTAACACTCTGAGTCCTCGTAACGACCCTTGGACTTCCCCCTGCTCTTGTCTCTGCCACCACCTGGACCCCTGCTTTTGCCCCTTCCGCGGCTCTCTGAAACAAGTGCCTCTGAGTGGTGGGATGTGGATGAAGTGCCCTGAGAACGTCTCCGCATCTCTTCATTCAACACCCCGCTCTTGGCAAACTCCAGACTGACCACGCCCTCTGGAGCAGAAGCGATCATAGATACTCGTACGGTCTCCCACGAGTCTGAAAATGTACACAGCAGCCACAGTCCCTGAACTTCGTCGTCGAACTTGACTCCCATAAAAGATAGCTGGTCAACCACGCCCTGGAAATCACTCAAGTGATCCGTAATAGATGCCCCATCTTTGTACCGCAGACCCATCATCGTCCGGATCAGGAACAACTTGTTTACCCCGATCTTCTTCGCGTACAAAGATTCCAGCTTATCCCATAACGTCTTCGCGTGCTCAATATTGGCAACGTGGTTGTACACGTTCTCGTCAACGAACTGCCTGATGTATCCGCACACCTGTATATGCTCGAATTTCCAGTCCTCCTTGGATTTATCACTGGGCCTCTCGGATGCAAATACGGGTAGATGCAGCTTCTTGACAAATAGCAAATCTTTCATCTTGCTCCGCTAATAATGATAGTTTGTGCCATTAAGGTTCACCATGCGCACCGGCTTCGCGTCCATCTCTCCTCTCTGGTTCCTCTGTCAACTCCTGACACCCTTTGAACCCAAAGCTCTGATACCACTCTGTTGGGAAAGAAACGCGGAAACCTTTCCCTAAACCGGAGAGTACCTACGAGAGGACCGAGCAATACAACGCACGAACCCAAAAATAGCCACACAAAAAACAATCACGCGGACACAGAGAATTTTTGACGTGGAAACCCTAGCGGGAAAAACCACGGGACGATCGGAGTCCAACCCTGAGAAGCCTCCACTAATGGAATAGAAGAATTACACCCTCTACAAACTCCTCCCGATCCAAATCGGATCCCCACAACACTCAGAGATAAGAACAATGATTACAAGGCTACGAAGAGCGAGAACGACGAGTAGAGATTACCCGAAACACGATCTCCTTCGAAAACGACCTTCAATCCTCCGTCTTCTTCTTCGAAGTTGCAATGGCACTCTTGCCTCCTTCTCTCTCCAAAAGTTGTGTTACGTTGCGATATGTTGCACTCCTGAATTAGGGTTAAGAAAACTCAATATATCTCCCTAATCCCGCAACCAACCTGGACCGTTGGATTAGATCCAATGATGAAAACTCATCCAGAAATCCGCTTCAGCCCCCGACGACACAGAGTTCGGCCAGAACTCTGTGTGGGGCAACCAGCACCTACTGGCCAAACCCTGGAACGGCCAGACCGAGTTCGGCCAGAACTCGGCCTGGGACCGAGTTCGGCCCGAACTCGGATCCCCTGCTTCCAGCAGCTCCAGCAGCAACAGCAGCAACTTCGTCGCCTACTTCCCGAGCTTCTCCGACATCGGACGACGCTCGTCGCACTCCGGGGTCTTCTCCACATAGGTTGGGAACCCCTCCCACTCCAACACAATTCACTAGAGAAACAGGTTTCATTAATGATCGGTCTAGAATAAATCAGACAAGATTTCAGGCTTGGACAACCTCTCTCTGTTTGGGACAACTCTCAGACTCAATGTGATCCCACGAGAGGTCGGGATTACATATGCTCTTTTAGGATCGACCTACAATAAAGATAAAGAGGCAACCAAAACTAACACTGAATAGGACAACTCAATTCTGTGGATCAGCTCTGATTCCATAGTATGTACCCAAAGTCGAACGCAAACTTAGTTCAGGTTACTCCGTTATTTTGTTACAAATAAATAAGATCGAAGATTTTGTATCAAATCTAACCAAAAAATTTATTCTAACTCCTTTGTTACCATTCAAAACGGAATTATTTTTTGATTGAATTGTTACCCAAATTTAACCCAATATAATAAGATCCGATTAACGTTGCACTTGACAGGATTAGTAACAAAGGCATGCATTGGTAACTCAATATCATAGAATTGCCTTATTAGAAGGAATGAACCTTATGTTGCACTTCTTTATTGTTGGAGTGGGTGGGGTTCCCAACCTATGTGGAGAAGACCTCGGAGTGCGATGAGCGCCGTTCGTGTGTCGAAGAAGCTCGGGAAGGAAGCGGGGCTGCTGATGGAGCCACAGGGAGCTGCTGGAAGCAGGGGGGCCGAGTTCGGGCCGAACTCTGCCCCAGGCAGAGTTCTGGCCGAACTCTGCCTCCCTATTCCAGAATTGGGTCGGCCAGTGCTGGTTGCCCGACACAGAGTTCTAGCCGAACTCTGTGTCGTCGGGGCTGAAGCGGGTTTTCGGGTGATTTTTTACCATCGGATCTAATCAAACGGTCCAGGCTTGTTGCGGGATTAGGGAGTTAAGTTGGGATTTCCAAACCCTAACTTCGTAGGCAACACAATTGTAGTGAACACAAGAAAAGAGAGAGAAGGAGGCAAGAGTGCCATTACAACTTCGGGAGAGAAGACGGAGGATTGAAGGTCGTTTTCGAAGGAGATCGTGTTTCGGATAATCTCTACTCGTCGTTCTCGCTCTTCGTAGCCTTGTAATCATTGTTCTTACTTCTGAGTGTTGTGGGGATCCGATTTGGATCGGGAGGAGTTTATAGAGGGTGTAATTCTTCTATTCCATTAGTGGAGGCTTCTCAGGGTTGGACTCCGATCGTCCCGTGGTTTTTTCTCGCAAGGGTTTTCCACGTCAAAAATTCTCTGTGTCTGCGTAGATTGTTTTGTGTGGTTGTTTTTGGGTTCGTGCGTTGTATTGCTCGGTCCTCTCGCAGGTACTCTCCGGTTTGGGGAAAGGTTTCCGCGTTTCTTTTCCAACAGAGTGGTATCAGAGCCAGGTTCTGGAATTCAGAAGAAGTGTCAGTAGTTGACAGAGAAACCAGAGAGGAGAGATGGACGCGAAGCCGGTGCGCATGGTGAATCTTAATGGCACAAACTATCATTATTGGCGGAGCAAGATGAAGGATTTGCTGTTCGTCAAGAAGCTGCATCTGCCCGTATTTCCATCCGAGAAGCCCAGTGATAAATCCGAGGAGGACTGGACATTCGAGCATATACAGGTGTGTGGGTACATACGGCAGTTTGTTGATGAGAACGTGTACAACCACGTTGCCAATATTGAGCACGCGAAGACGTTATGGGATAAGCTGGAATCTCTGTATGCGAAGAAGACCGGGGTAAACAAGTTGTTCCTGATCCGGACGATGATGGGTCTGCGGTACAAAGATGGGGCGTCTATTACGGATCACTTGAGTGATTTCCAGGGCGTGGTTGACCAGCTATCTTCTATGGGAGTCAAGTTCGACGACGAAGTTCAGGGACTGTGGCTGCTGTGTACTTTGCCAGACTCGTGGGAGACCGTACGAGTATCTATGATCGCTTCTGCTCCAGAGGGCGTGGTTAGTCTAGAGTTTGCCAAGAGCGGGGTGTTGAATGAAGAGATGCGGAGACGTTCTCAGGGCACTTCATCCACATCCCACCACTCAGAGGCACTTGTTTCAGAGAGCCGCGGAAGGGGCAAAAGCAGGGGTCCAGGGGGTGGCAGAGACAAGAGCAGAGAAAAGTCCAAGGGTCGTTACGAGGACTCAGAGTGTTACTATTGTGGTAAGAAGGGCCACATCAAGCGGAATTGTTTCGCTTGGAAGAGAGAGAAGAAGGGCGACAAGGGGAAGCAAGAAGAGAACACTACAGCGGCGGCCTCGGTGCATGGAGGCAATGTGATCGTCGTAGGTGATGAGGTCATTACTAACCTCGTCTGCGATGACAATTCTTGGCTGGTGGACTCAGGGGCTTCAGTACATGTATCTCATAACAGGGTACTATTTTCTACTTACACAACATGCGATTGTGGAGTGTTGAAGATGGGCAACGGAGATGTGTCGAAGGCGGTTGCCGTTGGAGATGTGCATTTGAGAACGAAGATGGGTGCGGTTGTTGTTCTCAAGGATGTTCGTCATGTCCCTGATATCCATTTCAACCTGGTGTCGGTTGGAAGGTTGGATGACGAGGGATTCTTCAGTCTCTTCGGGAACAGTCAGTGGAAGCTTTCCAGGGGTTCGATGGTGATTGCCAGAGGAAGCAAGAAGTCCGGTCTCTACTATATGGAGGGGAGCACACAGGGGGCATAGGAGGTGAACGCAGTCAGCGTCTACCGAGTTGTGGCACATGCGGCTCGGTCATATCAGCGAGAAGGGGATGAGCTACTTGGTGAACATGAAGGTAATTTCGGGGCTCAAGTCTACAAAGTTGGAGAAGTGCACGCACTGTTTAGCTGGAAAGCAAAATAGGGTGTCTTTCCAAAGTCACCCAAGTTCGAGGAAGCCGGCGTTGCTCGAGTTGATTCACTCGGATGTCTGCGATCCTATGAAGGTAAAATCTCTTGGTGGTGCTTCTTACTTTGTAACCTTTATTGATGACTGTTCCAGGAAGGTTTGGGTCTATGCCTTAAAGACCAAGGATCAGGTGCTGCCTACTTTCAAGGAGTTTCAGGCCTCTGTTGAAAGGGAGACGGGCAAGAAGTTGTTGTGTGTTCGGTCCGACAATGGCGGCAAATACATCGATCCCTTTGATGTGTATTGCAGAGAGCAAGGGATACGACACCAGAAGACTCCGCCAAAGACACCTCAGCTCAATGGTGTAGCGGAGCGCATGAACAGGACACTGATGGAGAGGGTGCGATATTTGCTATCAGAAGCAAACTTGCCGGGCAGTTACTGGGGTGAGGCTCTTCTCACAGCTGCTTATGTTATTAATTTGTCTCCTAGTGCTCCTTTGCAGGATGATGTGCCTGATAAAGTATGGTACAGCAAAGAGCCGTCATACAATCACCTGCGGCGTTTGGTTGTAAGGCCTTCGTGTATGTACCGAAGGACGAGAGGACCAAACTTGAGCCGAAGACGAGGCGATGCGTCTTTGTCGGCTACGGTCGGGATGAGTTTGGCTATAGACTCTACGACCCAATGGAAGGAAAGCTCTACAGAAGCAGGGACGTGGTGTTCGTCGAGGATCAGACCATGACCAACACTCAGGATTTCGAGACGCCTTCTGAGGCTGAGGAATTGCCTGAGTTAGAGTCATTTCGCTTCGAGCAGTTTCCAGAGGACATCGCAGAGGATCCAGTTATGGGGGAGCCAGTACATGGAGTTGCTTCTAACCTTGATCATCAGCCTGCTGATGGTGGTCAGGGTGTCCCTCAGGAGGATGAGTATGCCGGGGAGGCAGTTCCTGAAAGGGAGGAGGCTGTCGGTATACAGCCAGCACCAGTGGTTCATTTGAGGAGGAGTGACAGGGATCGTCGACCATCTACGAGATACTCACCGAATAAGTATGTGCTATTGACTGACGGGGGAGAGCCCGAAAGTTTTGCAGAGGCTATGGAAGACGAACACAGGCAGGAGTGGATGGAGGCTATGTAGAAGGAGATGAGTTCCTTGTACACCAATTCCACTTATGATCTGGTGCAGTTGCCAAAGGGCAAGAAGGCTTTGAAGAATCGATGGGTGTTCAGAGTGAAGCAGACGGATGATGCTACTCGCCCTCGATACAAAGCGAGGCTGGTAGTTAAAGGCTACGGTCAGCGGAAAGGCGTGGATTATGATGAGATCTTTTCGCCTGTCGTCAAGCATTCTTCTATTCGGGTGGTACTAGCATTAGCAGCCGGTCTCGACTTGGAGGTCGAGCAGATGGACGTGAATGTCACGCCCCGATCCCGCAGAGTCCTTTTCGTCCTCGCTTCGGGCTCTTTGGGACCGTTCGTTCTCGCTAAGGCGTGATGCCGTGCAAGCCTAAGTTGCGCTTGCACAAGGCCAAGACCTGAAACAAGACAAGATAGACAAGTTTGACAATACGCAGCGGAACGTATCGCAGATAATTGAAGCAGCAGCGGACATATTTCAGAATACAAGTATTGAACATAATGGTAACAAGAAACAATTCTCTTTATTGATTTCATTTGAACAGATTACAAGCTCTCAATTCTCTCTGATACAATGTTACATTCTCTCAGAAATAATACAGATTACAATGATCCCGTTCCCATACATTACATCCCTTTATATACAAAACCAAACTCTTTTGCACAGATGTCATCTCTTGGGCATCTTTTCTGATTTCTGGCTCCTGAGGATGAGGCTCGGGCTATCGCTTCGGACTATCCTTTTCGATGCATAGTGCACCTGCATGCAGACTGATGATGGGTCAGTATATCAGCATACTGGTGAATGTGTGAACAAAGAGCTACATTTGTCTGAAACGATCACTGTTCATTTAGTGAGAAAACGTTTCTTGTGATGTGATCTTGCTAGTTTTACCTAGATTCATTCCATGTATACAGAGTCAGTTTACATATCTTTTGAAAACACATCTTTGAAAAGCCACAGTTCATATTATTTCAAGCATACAAGGGACTATTCAATTCTAGCACAATGACTATTCTTTTGTGCAGTGCGCAGCATGTTTCATGAGCATATCATTTCCTTAGGGACAACATCTTTAGCATTCTCTTATCTTGTTCAAGACAAACTCAGGGTCAGATTACAAGCATGATATTACATCTTTTCTTTTAGTGGAACATAGCATTTCTTGGTAACAGATTAATCTCTGCAAGCATTTATATCAGAATTTAAGCAACACATGTATATCACTTTTCAGTGACTCTTACCATAGCCGACCGTCGATCCCTGCACAAGACAAGGATTAGCATAAACATGATAAAATCATCAATTTCCATATGATCTAAACTCTTGAGGCATATTTGATCTATTGGCAATTATTCATTTCAGTCCATCAGATAACAGAGCCGAAGCCCCTAAGCAATAGAGTCGAAACCCAGAGCCGAAGCCTCCAGATAGTGGAGCCGAAGCCCCTAAGCAAGAGAGAAGCCGTCGCCCCCATACAATAGAGCCGAAGCCCAGAGCCGAAGCCCCCAGATAGTGGAGCCGTCGCCCCCAGATAACAGATAACATACCGGCACCCATTTTCACATGGATGCTCTCAGCGTTAGACATATATTCGCAAGCAAGCAGTTGAGCAGTCTACTCCTTATACATGCAGGTTATCTAGTTTCTTGTACTAGCAAGGCAACAAGTCTTCTTATTAGCATGCAGATTAATTCTTTCTTAGCATACAGGTTCTCTCTTTCCTTGTTCTTAGCATGACAACATGTGAAATCTCTTAAAGCATACTCAATAATTTACCATCTTGTTATTAACAAAAGCATTCAATCAAAACTCAGATTCTTAAGGCGCAAGCGAATCAGCAAATGAGACTTCGTCCACTCACCCAGATTAATCGTCTTCTGTTGCAGAGCCAGCAATCCGATCTTTCTGTCTATCTAGTGCCTTCGCGGAGCGGGGCACTACATAATTACCCACCGAAAAGAAGTTTCGTCCTCGAAACTTAAGGAGAAACTTACGATATCCTTAGCAGCGATAGTCCTCATCCTTCGCCATCATCAATCCATGAAATCACAATTCAGATCATATCAAAACTCTTGTTCAATCAAGCATTTCAATCTCAATCAATCAAATCGGTAAAACATTGTCGGCATCATAAAAATATTTACGGACTTATTGTATGGAACGTTCATCTCATTATTGATATCGAGTAGGCAACGGAATTTCGATCAGAAGACATGTACAAATTCAATTGAATCAAAATTGGCCAGAGGATCGTGTTGCTCTGATACCATCTGTCACGCCCCGATCCCGCAGAGTCCTTTTCGTCCTCGCTTCGGGCTCTTTGGGACCGTTCGTTCTCGCTAAGGCGTGATGCCGTGCAAGCCTAAGTTGTGCTTGCACAAGGCCAAGACCTGAAACAAGACAAGATAGACAAGTTTGACAATACGCAGCGGAACGTATCGCAGATAATTGAAGCAGCAGCGGACATATTTCAGAATACAAGTATTGAACATAATGGTAACAAGAAACAATTCTCTTTATTGATTTCATTTGAACAGATTACAAGCTCTCAATTCTCTCTGATACAATGTTACATTCTCTCAGAAATAATACAGATTACAATGATCCCGTTCCCATACATTACATCCCTTTATATACAAAACCAAACTCTTTTGCACAGATGTCATCTCTTGGGCATCTTTTCTGATTTCTGGCTCCTGAGGATGAGGCTCGGGCTATCGCTTCGGACTATCCTTTTCGATGCATAGTGCACCTGCATGCAGACTGATGATGGGTCAGTATATCAGCATACTGGTGAATGTGTGAACAAAGAGCTACATTTGTCTGAAACGATCACTGTTCATTTAGTGAGAAAACGTTTCTTGTGATGTGATCTTGCTAGTTTTACCTAGATTCATTCCATGTATACAGAGTCAGTTTACATATCTTTTGAAAACACATCTTTGAAAAGCCACAGTTCATATTATTTCAAGCATACAAGGGACTATTCAATTCTAGCACAATGACTATTCTTTTGTGCAGTGCGCAGCGTGTTTCATGAGCATATCATTTCCTTAGGGACAACATCTTTAGCATTCTCTTATCTTGTTCAAGACAAACTCAGGGTCAGATTACAAGCATGATATTACATCTTTTCTTTTAGTGGAACATAGCATTTCTTGGTAACAGATTAATCTCTGCAAGCATTTATATCAGAATTTAAGCAACACATGTATATCACTTTTCAGTGACTCTTACCATAGCCGACCGTCGATCCCTGCACAAGACAAGGATTAGCATAAACATGATAAAATCATCAATTTCCATATGATCTAAACTCTTGAGGCATATTTGATCTATTGGCAATTATTCATTTCAGTCCATCAGATAACAGAGCCGAAGCCCCCAAGCAATAGAGTCGAAACCCAGAGCCGAAGCCCCCAGATAGTGGAGCCGAAGCCCCTAAGCAAGAGAGAAGCCGTCGCCCCCATACAATAGAGCCGAAGCCCAGAGCCGAAGCCCCCAGATAGTGGAGCCGTCGCCCCCAGATAACAGATAACATACCGGCACCCATTTTCACATGGATGCTCTCAGCGTTAGACATATATTCGCAAGCAAGCAGTTGAGCAGTCTACTCCTTATACATGCAGGTTATCTAGTTTCTTGTACTAGCAAGGCAACAAGTCTTCTTATTAGCATGCAGATTAATTCTTTCTTAGCATACAGGTTCTCTCTTTCCTTGTTCTTAGCATGGCAACATGTGAAATCTCTTAAAGCATACTCAATAATTTACCATCTTGTTATTAACAAAAGCATTCAATCAAAACTCAGATTCTTAAGGCGCAAGCGAATCAGCAAATGAGACTTCGTCCACTCACCCAGATTAATCGTCTTCTGTTGCAGAGCCAGCAATCCGATCTTTCTGTCTATCTAGTGCCTTCGCGGAGCGGGGCACTACAGTAAAGACGGCATTCCTCCACGGTGATCTTGAGAAGGAGTTGTACATGGAGCAGCCGGAGGGATTCTGTGAGAAGGCAAGTCACATTTGGTCTGCCGGTTGAGGAAGAGTTTGTATGGTCTGAAGCAGGCTCCGAGGCAGTGGTACAGAAAGTTTGAGTCGTTTATGGGAGAGCATGGTTATGCACGGACGACGTCGGACCATTGTGCATTTGTGAGGTATTTTGTCGAGGATGATTTCATCATTTTGCTGCTCTATGTTGATGATATGCTATTAGTGGGTCGGAATGCCACTAGGATAGCGGAGCTGAAGCACCAACTGGGCGCGGCCTTCTCTATGAAAGATTTGGGCGCAGCGAAGACTATTCTTGGGATGGAGATCAGCCGAGAGAAAGAGAGTCCAAGCTGCTACACTTGTCCCAAACGAAGTACATTCACCGGGTACTTCAGTATTTCGGGATGGACGGGTCAAAAAAAGTGAGTTCCCCTCTTGCGGCTCACTTTAAGCGCACTGAGGAGCAGTGTCCATCTATCGAGGACGAAAAGGAAGATATGGAGCGGGTTCCATATGCCTCAGCTGTGGAAAGCCCTATGTATGCCATGGTGTATACGAGACCAGATATTGCTCATGCAGTTGGTACGGTTAGCAGGTATCTTTCAAATCCTGTAAGGGTACATTGGAGTGCGGTCAAGTGGATTCTACGTTATCTTCAGGGCACTGCTGGTTGGAGACTTTCCTTTGGTGGTGACGAGCCGAAGCTGGTTGGGTATACCGACGCTGATATGGCTGGAGATGTAGACACGAGGCGATCGACTTCGGGCTACGTGATGATGTTTACGGGAGGAGCGGTGTCGTGGCAGTCGCGGTTGCAGAAGTGTGTTGCCTTGTCGACGACAGAGGCAGAGTACATTGCGGCGACGGAGGCTTACAAGGAGTTGCTGTGGATGAAGAAGCTGTTGCAGGAAATGGGACTGAAACAAGAGCAGTATACTTTGCTTTGCGACAGTCAGAGTGCTATCCACCTTGTGAAGAATCAGACGTTTCATAGCCGGTCCAAGCACATCGAGACTCGGTATCATTGGATACGGGATGTGGTTGAGAAGAAGGACGCGGAGCTTGAGAAGGTTCATACAGATGACAACGGAGCTGATATGTTCACGAAGATTCTACCAAGGGAAAAGTTTGAGTACTGCAGGCAGATCGTCGGGATGACGTTGTGAAGGGGGAGATTTGTTGGAGTGGGTGGGGTTCCCAACCTATGTGGAGAAGACCCCGGAGTGCGACGAGCGCCGTTCGTGTGTCGAAGAAGCTCGGGGAGGAAGCGGGGCTGCTGATGGAGCCACAGGGAGCTGCTGGAAGCAGAGGGGCCGAGTTCGGGCCGAACTCTGCCCCAGGCAGAGTTTTGGCCGAACTCTGCCTCCCCATTCCAGAATTGGGTCGGCCAGTGCTGGTTGCCCGACGCAGAGTTCTGGCCGAACTCTGTGTCGTCGGGGCTGAAGCGGGTTTTCGGGTGATTTTTCACCATCGGATCTAATCAAACGGTCCAGGCTTGTTGCGGGATTAGGGAGTTAAGTTGGAATTTCCAAACCCTAACTTCGTAGGCAACACAATTGTGGTGAACACAAGAAAAGAGAGAGAAGGAGGCAAGAGTGTCATTACAACTTCGGGAGAGAAGACGGAGGATTGAAGGTCGTTTTCGAAGGAGATCGTGTTTCGGGTAATCTCTACTCGTCGTTCTCGTTCTTCGTAGCCTTGTAATCATTGTTCTTACTTCTGAGTGTTGTGGGGATCCGATTTGGATCGGGAGGAGTTTGTAGAGGGTGTAATTCTTCTATTCCATTAGTGAAGACTTCTCAGGGTTGGACTCCGATCGTCCCGTGGTTTTTTTCGCAATGGTTTTCCACGTCAAAAATTCTCTGTGTCTGCGTGGATTGTTTTGTGTGGTTGTTTTTGGGTTCGTGCGTTGTATTGCTCGGTCCTCTCGCAGGTACTCTCCGGTTTGGGAAAAGATTTTCGCGTTTCTTTCCCAACATTTATTATGTAGGACAACTAGTTCACACAAGTAAAAGAAATCAACACTTTCTTAAGTTGATGCACACCAAAAATAAATTAGCATTCTACTAGTTCAATCCACAATAATTTCTTTCCTAGTTGCTCTTAGGCATCATTTGGTTCGCGGAATGGAAGGGAAAGCAAATCAATTCTCTGTCATTTTTTTTCCTTTGAAATTTTTTAATTCCCATTGATTTTTCTTTCCGATGTTTGGAAATGTCAAAAAATTTGGAAAGGAAAATGATTACTTCAATGTAGGAAAGTGATTCCTTGTTTGGATGGATGGAATCACTTTTCTCCATAATTTTTCTTTCATTGGAAATTACTTTTCTTTCCTCCTCAATTTCTTTGGCATCCAAACATAGAAAAATAATCGCTTTCCTTTCCCAAGTCGGAGATTTCGCGAACCAAACAGAGGCCTTGGCCCCAACTGTATTCCCCTACTACGCCATAAGCTGAATTCAAGGCCTCCAAAAGGCATAGAAATTATTACTCATCAGTTGGCAATTCAGATACTGAGTTAGGTGATGCTGTCCATCTCTGTCACCATCTGCTGCAATTGAACTCAGTGCCAGGGCCATTTCTGATATTCTAAAGACCTTGCAGAAATACTTAAAATTAGTTGTTGTTTTTTTTTACCACTCAAAAAATTGGCATTTTTTGACATTCTAAAAAAACATGTTATTACATTTCTAAAAAATAGGAAAACCTAAATTTAAAATTAAAATCTTCACATTAGTAATATATACAGACATTAAATTTTTTGAAACCTTTTAGCTTTTTAGGTGTTGTCCGATCATACAACTTGCACCTACTCAAAAACGGCCCACAAATATAGCATCATCCATTGACCTGAATTCAAACATACCTTTAAACACAAATTTCAGGTCAAAACCAGTAATGGCCTTGTACAAATCTAAACTATGTTAAATCCATCTTTTAAATTGTCAAGTATGACCAATTGTACTTAAGTTTCTCTAAGAGCAGCATAAATTAACCCGAAACGCATCACATTTTTGGAATTTTGGTACATCGACAGTCTTTTTTTTACTTTTAACATGCTATCAGAGCAACCCACCCACTCCATCTCATGAACATAATAAATTATAATGCCATGTGTAGAAATACTATAGATACATAGCCCTCAACTATTATCACTACTCCAGGGTTTTGTGACATTACAAACCAGTAATCACAGGTTAGGAACAAAATTCATTTGAGGATCAGATAATTTCTAAAGATCTACTAATTATTTTGCTGACAGAATTTGAAGTGTAAACTCAAAGTTTTGCATCAGACAGTAACTCTATTGACAAACACAAAACGAAAGAATCAATACAGGTTTTGTAAACCATTTCAGATCTTTGAAAGCAACATCCACATTCTCTGTGTTCCTTCACAGATCATCCATCCAAACTGCCATATGCCAGCGCTTTTCTTTTTTTTCAATTATACATACAACATGGCTTATAAAAAAAATAAAACAAGCTTTAGTGAAATTAGTGTTAGCGATCGGTGCTTCAGTTTTTATGTGCTTTATTGGAAGGCATATTGGGATTGACTGATTGATCGATTGATTCCTTAACGCCGCAGCTTACCTGTTACATAAATAGTAGTAATAAGTCCCAAGAAGTTCAAGATAATTTGTAATGCTGTTAGAATTGAAGCATGAAAATGAAAACACAGCTTCTTTTTTTTCCTTAAATAGTCTACTGACCTCGTTGAGACGGTGCTCGTGAGCGTAGATGCAACTTCGCCATGTCATTGAGATCTTGGAGCGGTATGAGAGCCTTCACCACCTCATCCATCGATGGGCGAGCCTTGGGATCCCTACTAAGGCAATAGTAGGCTATCTGCGCTACCTTCTGCACGCCTTTGATCGAGTAGTTGAACTCCAGGCGAGGATCTACAAGAGAGTAGAGCCTTCGCCTGTCACCTAAGTGTGGCCGAGCCCAAGCCACCAGGTTTTGCTCTCCGTTAGGCCGCTTCTTGTCCATGGATCTCCTCCCCGTTAGCATCTCCAGCAGCACGACTCCAAAGCTGTAGACGTCGCTCTTCGATGTCAAGTGCCCTAGTATCAATTTTTTTTTTTTTCCGTAAGTGTCGAGTATCAGTCTTTTAATACTAAACGAACACTGTAGGATAATTTGCACATGTACTTTTCAGATTTATGCAACTAAATATTCTGAAGAAAAAAATTATTAGCAACTAAATATCCTGAACTATTAGGTCGTTACTAAGTGTTTGATATGGTTGTAAAAAGACAAGCAAATTAAACAAAACAAAATAATCTGGAAAAAAAAACCCTCTATAGCAGGACAGAGGTGGCAAAGATACTAGATTTTTTTTAGATATTTTTTCATTTTTGACATTATTTTTTTATAAATGAAGAAGAAACTACCACTATTAGGGACAAAATAGTCTTGAAAAGACAAACCGACGAAAAATATAATTGTGTACCAACTTGCTAACCACCCATTTCAGGATATTTAGTTGCAAAAACCTAAAATTCGAAGTATTTACTATTTAGTTGTAAATTAGCCAACACTACATAGGAAGTTCAAAATATATTATCATAAAAGTTAATCATGACCATAGATGCGTTATTCTATGGGTTAAACATCAATTTTGATTAACAAGGGGGAAAAATAGGAACGATTTGTTGATAAATTCAACTCTGTCCGTCCTAAGTTCCTCAAGCTATAGATATAACAGATGAGACAATAGAAGTTTTGCTACTTTGGATATGTGAAGCACATAGATGCATTCACGTATAACATCGAACAGAAGGATGCAAAAATAAATGGTAATTCATTCAGGCCAGAACTATAACGAGCTTTATGCTATACAACATGAGTGCAGAGAAGCTTGTGCCAGTATCCTTATGCATCTTTCATAACTTTCAAGAGTTCATCAAACAAGCAAATGGTACAAATAAGTTAGATGAGCACTCTGAAAATATATACTATCAGCAATTCAAACTAATAAAATTTGACACCGCAACTTCTATAAAGAAAGGTAAACCTGATACAAGTAGGGGGAGCATTATTTGGTTCGGTTTGAAAAAAAATTGGTTCGGATTCGGTTTTGAAAATACTAAAAAGAATTTATTTGGTTTCAATTTCGGTTTTGGATTCAGGTCCAAAACCAAAAACTGAAGAACACTTCTGCAATTATGTAAATACCCTGAATTCTATGCATATGTTGTAATTAAAATGTGTAAATTTTGAAAGCAACAACTATTTATGTGTTTTGAAACCAAACTTTGGTAATTTAACAATTAACCTAACTTTGGACACAAATACAACAAATGTGTTTATAAAAATTATATTTTTAATATCATTTAACCACGAGTTCAACTTTTGACCCTACTCATTATACATTAGAAATAGTCCAACAAAATAAGCCGAACAAACCGAATCGTTATTCGGTTTGGTTCGGTTTCGGTTTTGGATTTTTAGAATTTCGGTTTATTCGGTGAATATTTCGGTTCGGTTGAAACTGAATAAACTGAACGCACACCCCTCTAGATACAAGAAAATTCTTCAAAAGAAGAGTATAAGAATCCAGTAATAAAATATAGGGATACATAAATCAAAAAGAATATTCTTAAAATATGACCTGTGAATCTGGAGCATAATCGAAAGTGCATCTCCTAATGGTGGAAGATGCCCTAGTCATATCCGCCAAGAAATTAGTTCTTTCCTAATGATAGCCAAAGCCTTCATAATAATTAATCTGATTTAACAAACTAATAGATATTCCCTGTCCGAGCAACATGCCTGGCTCCAACTAGGGTATCAAATACTAAGCACATAACTATATACTCTTCAATCACCATTACAAGCTCATAAAGTATGATACATCTTTAGTTTGAAGGCACAGAAGCTTTAAATCTGGAGACCTGATAAATGAGGAAAATTAGCTTAAGAGAACTCATCTTCAAATTACTCCTCTAACAAACTTTTGGTGTCGGCAACAACAACAACAAACTAATTCTCCTAAATTTTTGGGTCGGATGAATGAATCATTTTCTTCCATTCATCTCTGTTAAGGGCCATGTCATAAATAACCCTAGCAAAACCGGTATCCTTTAAGACTTCAATCCAAGTTCAATTTAGGCCTACCTTTAGCCCTAGCGACTCATTTAATTACTATCTTACTCCTTAGCAGAGCATCTATTTGCCTGCCTTGTACATGTCCAAATCATTTAAACATAATTGTATATCATATTGTTCTCAACTATTATCACATCCAACTTCCTACATATACACACATTTTTTATTCTATCTTTTAATTTATTGTCACTCATCCATTTTGTTTTCTTATTTCAGCTATGCTAATTTTCTAGACATAGTTGTTACTTAATTGTCATTCCTTCACTCTTTGACATAATGTGTCATAGAGATAAACGCAATTCCCTATAGCAAATTATATCATATTATCTTTTTGTCTAAACTCTCTAGTCTAGGAGAACTTGAAGGGTGCTCCTCGATTGAATCCAAAAAGGTAGGTCTACCTACCTGCCAACTGGTCGCCTAGATTTTATAACACGTCTCTCACATGCTCATAGTAGCTAGAAATTTCGCACAGACAAAGAGGGTTGACGTCAAGTCGACAATCGGTCATATAAACTTTTTCAAATCTTGTATAGTTATGCTCCATAGCTTACCTCATTTTGATGGAAGAAGGTTTGGATGATGATGATGACGACGACGATGTTTCTTACTTGTCCAATATTATGATTCATAAAGCATAGTTTGTTTTATGGCCGTCTTGTAGAGTTTCTTTCAACTTTAAAACTATATTGCGATCACAAAGTACTACAAAAATACTCCTCCATTTCATCCATCATGATCAATTTTATGCATGTCATCCTTCTAAATATCTCCATCCTAATGAATGATCGATCATAAATACCAAAACCATAACTCATAGGTTTCTCTTGCCTATTCATATGCACTCCCTCATTTCTCTTTGATTTCTAGTTCAAGTTACGTTCCATATACTCTATTTTTGTGCTACTAATTTTCAAAACTTAACATTCCATAGATTCTATCAATACTTTTGTTTTAGCATATAATCAATTAATCATTCTCTCTCATCAACCCGCAAAATATTGTCAATATCATAAACCATGGAATCTTTTCCTAGATACGCCTAGTAATTCATCCACAACTAATACAAAAATGTAAGGACTAAATGTTGGTCCTTGATGTTAGGGGTGAGCATTATTCGGTTTTGGACCGAAAATCGAACCGAACCGAACCGAATAAGAGATTCGGTTCGGTTTTAAAAAAATTCGATTTGGTTTCGGTTTTAAAAGTACTAAAATTTCTTATTCGGTTTCGGTTTTAAGTTTCGGTTTCGGTTTAAAACCGAATAAGGCAGCTAATACTCACCCATATTCTCACTATACCTGTGAAGAATTTGATAGGCTAATACTCACCATCTCACCTTAGTCTTCATCCATACTCCACTAACAAAATAGTTTGGTTCAAAAGAACCTAATACTCACCCCTATTGGCTACCTTTTCCGCCTCGAGCTCCGTGTGAAAAAATTACAAAAGTCAAATGTTCCATGCTGCTTCCCATATACATCTGTAATCAAGAGAGAAACCTACCAAAGCCAACTATTTAATTCTTCCAAAGCGAAAGAGGAAAAAGAGAGTCAGAGAGAAAAGAGAGGTCAGAGAAATCAAGAGAGAAAGGATAAGGAGAGGAAGGTTACCAGTCGACGCTCGACCGGCGAGAGGCGCGGATCTAGTGTGGACTCGATCGCCTCTGCCTCCGAGCGCACCACAACAACAGCATATCCCAGCAGAGAGAAGGAGCTCGTCGTCGTCTCTATCCCCATTTTCCTCCTCTGATGTTGCCTCTCCCTGGAGACCCTGCATCGATACCTCGTCGGCATCGAGCTCGCTGAGCACAGCTCGAGCATCGCTAACCGAGTGTTTCTCTCTACAGCGGCTCCTCTCCAGCGACCGATTAAACCGAGTAAACCAAATAACCGAAAAAATTATTTCGGTTCGGTTTATATCGGTTTTAGGTATTTTCGGTTCGGTTTTGGTTTGAATAATTTAAATTCGATTTTTTCGGTTCTTCAAAATTCGATTCGATTGAAACCGAAATAACCGAATACTTACTCCTACTTGATGTAGTGATAGGAAATGATTTATTATCTCCTCCAATTGTTCGCATGTCGTCTGCAAGTTGGCATAAGGACGATTTATATTAAAACTATATTAGGTGATAGAGGAAAGATTACAAAATACCTTTAAAGGCTCCATCTTTCATAGAGAGTAAGGTTCTAATATCGAATCGGTATCAGACCCTTCTTACCGGCAATTTCAAGACGGTTTCGAGATTTTTTGTAGTTTTAGCAGTTTTAGTATTTGTATCGGCTGATAACACGAAGTATTATTAGAGACAAGTTTATTCTTTTTCATATGCTTCTAAGATCCAATAAGTGAGTATCGTATACTTCTAAGGTTCAATAAGTTAGTACATGGTATTAACTTTCACTTTGCACATATCAACACCCTAAAGTTCCTCAAGGGTGGTTAGTCAAACTGGATTCTAAAATCACAATATGGGTGTGATTTTAAAATCACGGTGATTCTTAGTAATTTTGGAATTATCTGCAGCTATGATTGTGATTTTTGAAACATCAATTTTAGAACAAGTTTTTATACCAAAAAATTGTCGTCCGGGAACAAGTGACCCACTAATAAAAAATCCAAGATGTTTATTCTATGAAACAACCTTTGTTCTCTCGAGCATTCCGTCTATGAACTCACCAGCACTAGAGAACTCTAGAATTTTTGTGCCTTATCTCATACATACTGACAACAAAATCCAAATTTATGCATACTTTGACATGACATTTTCTCCGACATTTCACGCATCACGACAATTTCTATGCCATTCCATTAAAGAACTCATGAAGGAGCTCTTGAAATTTAGGCTTTTCCGTACCCACCGATCAAGTGAACCAATATTTGTGCACTCATAATATCACATTCTTCTTCAGCATTCCATCACAACTCATTATTGAGTTTTAAATTTTCAGCTTTCTTCTGCCACTAGTCAAAAATCTTTATAAAAAAATATTCGTTTTTTGAAACTAATCAAGATGAATGATCTGTGTTTACATGAGTACATGCATACAAAATATAACCAAGATTTTGTCCGTTGACATTTCGATACTCGACCATCGCCTCAAAGGTGTCGATGTTGTCATCCTCGAGCATAAATACCATTTTTCCCACTGCTACTGTTGAGAGTAAATAAGGGACTTTAGTCCCACATCGGTTAGATGTAATATGAAGAGGGGTTGGACCCTCTATAAGTAGTAGGCAGTTTCTCAATAATATCATCTGAGAAATTAGACTCATTTCTACATGGTATCAGAGCCATAACTCTCTCTCTCTCTCTCTCTCTCTCTCTACACAAAAAAAAAAAAAAAATTAGCCGAATCCTCCCCCCGGAGCAGCAGCCCACCCCCCCCCCCCCCCCCCCAACCCAAAATGAAGAGGGGTTGGACCCTCTATAAGTAGTAGGCAGTAGCCCTCAATAATATTATCTCGCGGCAACGGATGATGAAGTTTTTGAAGGGGCTCAACCCTGCATTTGAGCAACGGAGGAATGTACTTCTCGCACAACCGCAGCTGCCAACATTAGAAGACGCCATAGCTGCCATGACACAAGAAGAAGCACGGTTGAAGCTGATGCCTACCAAGGGTATCTCCCAAGGGGAGCAGGCCGGAGTTGACACATTTGCTCTTGCCACTTTCACACAGCCTCCTTCTACGGGAGGCGTTTGTCAGAACTGTGGTGACACAGGGCATTACATCCGCTTTTGCCCACAACCGACACGGACTCCCTCGAATGGTCGGGGCCGTGGTCGCGGTGGACGACGAGGTGCTCGAGGCAGCTACAGTGGTGGAAGGGGCACTTACTCTGGAGGCAACAAGGCGCATCTGACGGATGAAGGTGGGGACAATCAGCTGGCGGACATCACTCCATTTGAGAGAGAAGTTCTCGAGAAGATGCGCGGCTCAAAGCTTGGTTCTGGTGAACGACAAGTCATTCCTGGGGCGCCGTCCACTACAGGAGATTACTGCACTTACTTCTCCCAAACCAGTGCCGGTATACCTCCGCGTGCTCTTGCATCTGTCTCTCAGCCAGCTTGGATTATGGACTCTGAGGCATCTTGCCATGTCACGGGATCCCGAGGTGAGTTCCGGGAATACTCTACTCTAACGCCGCCAGAAAGCATTCAGACTGCTGATGGTACCTCCATGCCTGTTACGGGTAAAGGCACTGTTGATTGCACTCCTTCCATCACTCTATCTAATGTCTTACATGCTCCTTCCTTTCCTGTCAATCTTATATCCATTAGCGCCATTATCCTTGATCTAAACTGTATTGTTTCCTTTGATATTCCTAAGGTAACTTTTCAGGAGAAGGGAACGGGGAGACGACTAGGCACTGGCACATGGCATAAGGGTCTATGGTACTTGGACAGGAACGGTCTGGATAGAGCACTGACATCTTTGGTTGCAGACGCACAACCGGAAGTCCGAAGTTGAAGTGTCGAAGCCGAGCTGCTCCTCCACCATCAGCGTGTAGGACATTCTTCTTTTCCCGGGCATCGATGTTCTGCTGCTTTTGATATGATTCATTCCGATGTGTGGGGCCCTTGTCCTACGAACGGTGTTAACGGTTATAGATGGTTTGTTACTTTTATTGACTGCTCTACCCGCGTAACGTGGGTCTACCTGCTGAAGAATAAAAATGATGTTTTTGAGGCATTTCAAAGCCTCCACCAACGGGTAAAGACACAGTATAATGCTCGTATTAAGTGTTTCCGGTCGGATAATGGGACGGAATATACCCATAAGAGGTTTGTTGCGTATTTATCCTCTCATGGTATACTGCATCAAACTTCTTGTGCATATACACCGGCTCAAAATGGTGTTGCCGAACGAAAGAATAGACACATGCTGGAGGTAGCTCGGACAATGATGCTGGCTATGAATGTCCCTAAATTTTTGTGGGGCAGGCTGTCTTGACAGCCTCTTATCTCATCAACAGGATGCCCTCTCAATTACTGAACTGGAAGACGCCTTTGGAAATGCTCACGGGGACAACTGCGTACACCGTTCCTCCGAAAGTATTTGGTTGCGTATGCTTCGTCCACGATAACAGGCCTGGCGTTGGTAAGCTGGATCCTCGAGCAGTTAAGTGTCTTTGTTGGGTACACCGGGACACAGAAGGGTTACGTATGCTGGAGCCCGGTTGAACGGAAGCTGTTTGTAAGCATGGACGTTACATTCAGAGAGCTGGAACCTTATTATGGTTCGGACGAAGGTTCTGCGTTTGGGAACACGCCTCACACAGCAGGTGTTGGACGTGAGGGGAAGGTAGTACGCCCAAACGTAGTTGTCGGATCGGTACCTTGTCCTGTCGTGACACACTGAAAGAAAGGGAGAGAAAGCATCAATGATACTGATACGGAGGATGACGAAGACACTATGTACATTACGCAGGGGGAGAAGCAGACAAGGGAAAAGGAGCTCCAAGTTTACAGAAGAAGACAGCAGAGG
The DNA here is from genome assembly GCA_029216955.1 of Iris pallida. Classification (NCBI taxonomy): domain Eukaryota; kingdom Viridiplantae; phylum Streptophyta; class Magnoliopsida; order Asparagales; family Iridaceae; genus Iris; species Iris pallida. Next base: position 16,825,325 of record JANAVB010037020.1, read on the forward strand.
TCCAGTACTGTGCCGTGCCCTGTGCCTATAGTGCCAAGTCCCTCGTCTACTCCTGTCCCGACTCCTGAAGATGTTACTTCCGCACCGGATCGCTCGAATTCGGAAGCGGATCTCTCCGATTCGGATGGTATGCTTTCCCCACCACCCATTGCTCCCTTAAGGAGGTCTTCTCGCATTAATGCGGGAAAGGCTCCTATTCGTTATAAAGATTATGAACATGATATCGCCAACTACCTATCTTATTCTAATATTTCTCCGACTTATCAAACATTCCTCACTTCGTTAGACTACACTTCTTTACCTAAGAATTGGCAGGAAGCAAAGAAGGACCCAAGATGGAAAGCCGCAATGATGGAAGAACTTGGGACACTAGAAAAAAATACGACATGGGAGCTGGTGCCATTACCTGAAGGGAAGAAAGCTGTGGGATGCAAATGGGTTTACACAGTGAAGGAGACACCAGAAGGAAAAGTTGAACGATACAAGGCGAGACTGGTTGCAAAAGGCTATACCCAGACATATGGTATCGACTATGATGAGACTTTTGCCCCAGTAGTGAAGATGAGTACCGTAAGAACGCTGGTCTCCATTGCAGCAAACTATGGGTGGAAGCTACACCAGTTAGACGTAAAGAACGCATTTCTTCATGGAGACCTACAAGAAGAAGTATACATGGAGACTCCTCCGGGGTGCTACTCTGTGTCAGATTCAGGTGAATGAACGTCACATGGAAAAGTGTGCAAACTGAAGAAGTCGCTGTACGGGTTGAAGCAATCTCCTCGAGCCTTGTTTGACAGATTCAGAAGGGCTGTCACTGGCATGGGGTACCATCAGACAAATGCAGATCATACTGTCTTCCTCCAGCATGCAAGGGGCCACATTACTATACTTGCTGTATATGTAGATGATATAGTGATCACAGGTGACGATGTAGTTGAGATCACTAAGCTGAAGACGAAACTCGCCAAAGAGTTTGAGGTGAAGGACCTGGGAGAGATGAGATACTTTTTGGGTATCGAGGTGTGTGATGGTGAACAAGGAATTGTTCTCTCACAAAGAAAATATGCACTAGATCTGCTGAAAGAGACAGGAATGCTGGGATGCCGAGCAGCAGTCACTCCAATTGACCAGAAGTGCACGATGGGAGCAGAAGCAGGAAAGCCTGTTGATCGCGAAAGGTATCAAAGGCTAGTAGGCAGACTGATTTATCTAGGGCATACTCGCCCTGATATCTCATTTGCAGTAAGTGTTGTAAGCCGCTATATGCATGATCCAAGAACGGGTCATATGGATGCAGTATTTCAGATTCTAAGATATCTGAAAGGGACGCCGGGAAAAGGACTGGTTCAAGAAGAATGGATGCACAGATGTTGAGGGATACTGCGATGCAGACTGGGCAAGCTGCATAGACGACAGAAGGTCTACCACAGGGTACTGTGTTTTTGTAGGAGGAAACCTGGTTTCATGGAGAAGCAAGAAACAGTCAGTGGTAGCACGGTCGACAGCTGAAACAGAATACAGAGCAATGGCTCTAGGAGTATCAGAATTGCTATGGGTAAAGGCGCTGCTGACAGAGTTGAAGCTAGACAAGGGGACACCATTGCACCTTCTGAGCGATAGTCAAGCTGCGATAAGTATAGCGAACAATCCGGTTCAGCACGACAAAACGAAGCACATCGAGATCGATCGATTCTTCATCAAGGAAAAGCTGGAACAAGGGATACTGAAGATTGACTATGTTCGCTCAGAAGAACAAGTGGCAGACTGTCTGACTAAGGGTCTTAGTTCATTGAGTCTGTCAAAGCTATGTAACAAGATGGGGATGATTAATATCTATCGCCCATCTTGAGGGGGAGTGTTGAGAGTAAATAAGGGACTTTAGTCCCACATCGGTTAGATGTAATATGAAGAGGGGTTGGACCCTCTATAAGTAGTAGGCAGTAGCCCTCAATAATATCATCTGAGAAATTAGACTCATTTCTACAGCTACCTTGTGAACTTGGACACCATTTTTGCTGCCACCCAATTAAGCATAAAGAAGTCGAGATCGAAAGAGGAGGATGAATGGAAAGAAGATACATATCTAGAGGATATGAAGGGAGGGCAAGAGGTAAAGGAAATTTGAGGAAGTGGAGATAACGATTTGAGTATTTTTAGAAGAGGAGAAGATGAAGCATGGCCTCTTTGAGATGGGAAGAATTGATGGTGAAAGAGGACGTGGGAAAATAAGATTGAAAAGACTCGAGGATTTAAGAATCACACCCTTTCTCGGTACGATTATAATAAGAAATTAATAGAAAATTAACAAATGTGATTTTGAAATTCCATATGTGGCGGTTTCCTATATACGACACTTCCATTCTTGTAGGTGAAAATAATCTCTTTGTCCAAAGAGCACCCTTCAGACAGTTAATGCCTATATTGTCCTTGAAACACTCCAATACATTGCAAATTGCTAGTGACTTCAGTTTCTATAACTACCTTCAAATTTTTTTAGTCCTATGCGTTACACACTATTAAAATAGTCTATCAACAAAGCTTAATTATTGACTATAGAGAAGATTACATGAAAATCACATCATCTTCCAAATTAGGATACCGCATGCTTGCCAAGTAATAACTCTTATTAGCACCTCCTTTGACTTGTCATATTAGGATTCCATTTAGCACCTCATTTGACTAGCATTGCATCTCCTTTGACTGCTAGTATTTCCTATAAATAAGATGATACCTATATTGAAAATATAATATTCAATAAGATTTCTTCTTCTTCATAGTTTTGAATCTCTACATGCCTGAGCAATCGTAGAAATTTGAAATTTTCTTCTCCACCACCACCCATCGTCTTCAGCATAGTCCTCCGCGTCAATTTGTCGGTTTGGTCCCAAGCAAGACCATCTTCTGTTCTTCAGAAAGGCTATGAAGATGACCTTTTTCTATGCATAGTCTAGCAATGGGTTGCTGATCAAGTTCTTTCCAAGACAGACATCCCCTCTTAGAAGCCTTTTTGTGGTGCCGACGATGTCATATGTTGATAACTCTTTCAACTCTCAAGAGGTTTCTTTGGCTCCTCATAGTAGTACGCCTCTCCATATTACATAAATTAAGTTGGACGAGAAAAATTACTTCGAGTGGTTGACGTAGACTCTTATCTTCATTGTCGGTTGTGACAAGAAGAACTATCTTATCAAAAAGTGAAGGCGTCTGCAGAAAACGATCCCTCTTATGATAAATGGGATAAAGAGAATTCTCTTGTGATGTCATGGCACTTCTCTGTCATGATACTATAAATCGATAAGACCGCGTACTATTTGGACATTATAAATCTTATTTGGGATAAATTGGAGAAAACTTATATCAAAAGAAGAAACGTCACACAAGCCTACCGTCTGAATCAAGAGATCCATACTCTAAGATGGAAAAAGTCATCAGTTGTGACATATTTTGCTACCTTGGAAGACCTCTCGAAAAAACTTGACTACTATCTTATCCAAAAGTAGGACACTTGAGAATATCGTCAATACTACCAGAAGTAAGTTGAGGAGCAAAGAATTTTTTATTTCCTTGCGGGACTCGAATCCTTTTTTCGAAGCACAGAGGTCGAACGTTCTTGATGCAAAACTACCATCCCTTGATCAAGTCTATGAAGCTATCAACAACGAAGAGGATAAGAAAATGGAGATGAATACTAATAGGAGATAATGAAGAGGATAAAAAATGGAGATGAATATTACTTCAAAAGAGGAGGTAACTGCCGAGAAGTTGGCATTCACTTCTGCATCCCAAGGTGGTTGTACAAGACCACCGAGGAGGGTTGGTTGCAACGAAAAACCAATGAAGTGTACTCATTGCAAGAAGTTGGGACACTTGGAGGTGACATGCTTGCAAAAGTATCCACATCTGAAGAATACAAAAAGTGCTAATGATCCTTCCAAAAGCAGTAATGTCTCTTCTAAGCAGACTAGTAGGTCCTCATCTTAGCCTACCTCTTTTGTCTCTCCAGCCAACTTCTCTCCAAGTGATTTAGAGAATATTCGTAAGTTTTTACAAAATATAGATTGTGTCACGGTTTCCAATAACGTCTCATGTTCGGGTATTTCTCATCTTTCTATTGAGTCCGCTTGGATTATGGATTATGGTACAACTGATCATATAAGTAGTTCTTCCAACTTTTTTTTTATCATATGATCATTTTTCTTATCAGGATAAAGTCAAACTTATTGATGGTTTCCTTTCTACCATAACTGGAAAAGGGGATATTAAAATAGATAGTTTAACTCTTTATCTCTGTATTGAATGTTCCTAAAATGTCTAGTAGTCTTGTTTCAGTTAATAGTCTTGGTTGGATTCGTCGATGATAGACGCTCTACCTCTAGCTATTGCTCGTTCGTGGGAGACAATCTTGTTACTTGGCAAAGTACGAAGCAGATTCTATGTGCAAGATCTACTGTGGAAGCCGAATATAGACCCCTCGCCCAGAGTATTGTTGAAGGATCGTGGTTGAAGAGACTATTGCTTAAGTTAGGTCTCTTCCATGAATTGCTCTTATGCTTATGTTGTAATAACAAGGTGGCAATCAACATATCAAGTGATCCAGTTCAACATAATCAAACGAAACATACTGAATTTGATCGCCATTTTACGTGAGAAGCTAGATTCAAAGGAGTTATGTTTAATCTATATTACATAAAAGAAACAAGTTGTTGACATATTCATTAAAGGTTTGGTTGGTCCTAGGTTTCATAGTATTCTCGGCAAGCACAACATGATGGATATATATACTTAGCTTGAGAGGGAGGGTAGAGAAGATTACATGAAGATTACCTCATTTTTCAAATTAGGATGCCACATGGTTTACCAAATAAAAACTCTTATTAGCACCTCACTTGACTGCTTGTATTTCCTATAAATAAGGTTTGATGCCTCTATTGGAAAAATCTAACAATCAATAAGATTTATTCTTCTCCACGGTTTTGAATCTCTGCATTGACTATGGAAGTTTCATGGATAACTGATTTGGACAAAAGCAATATTTAACTCTCTGTGCATACTTCAGCATATCTAATTGCAAATTTCAAATGCATGGCTCCATCCAGCTTCATTTCAAAGATTATGTACTTTTTTTGTGTTTCTGGCAAATTATGAACACAACACTAACTCTTGGAGACTTGGGACTATGTTTGGAGATAATATAGAAGAAAGCAATACATATCTAGCGACTTTATTATTCTTTCTGAGTGTCGTGAACTTAATAACTCAAACCATTAAAGACGACTCTTGAAGCAGGTACCTGCAGCACGAGGTATCCTTTGATCCAAAAAGCCAGAATGAGATCTCTGATTGCATACCTGTCATCACATATTCAGGTGCAGCATAACCATATGTACCAACAACTCTAGTAGAAACATGGGTCTTATCTCCCTGGGGCCCAGCTTTTGCCAACCCAAAATCTGAAAGCTTTGCATTATACTCCTGCAAAATAATTTGAATATTAATATATACAGAAGCATATAAAATGTAAAGATGAAAAAGGATTTGTTAAATGTACCGAATCAAGAAGAATGTTAGATGCCTTAAAATCTCGATAGATCACAGGTTCAGTGCCTCCATGGAGAAATGCCAACCCCTTAGCAGCACCAGTAGCAATCTTTATCCTGCTTGACCATGGAAGGGGTAAAGCCCCTTCAAGAATCACAATATCAGTAATAATAGATAGGATAAAAATGTTCTGCTGCTAATCATCCAGACAAAAACGGTACTTTGATAAAGTAACAATAAAACCAGCTTAATTTACCAAAATATTCAAATATTAGGGCGTACAAGTCATAATCAAAATATGATTAGTAAGAGTAAAATCCCCAATAACCATGCTTATCTAGCACTTTGCATTAAATTTGCTTGAGGTCAAACCTCAGAATCACTGACATAAACACCATTTAGATCCTTAAAGAATGAAAACTGTAGTTAAAACTTTACATGGTCAAATTGTCTAATGTCATTGGTTATACATGTTACACTTAAACAATCCAGGCCTAATCATGAATCAAGGGTGGAATCCAGGCCTAATCTCCTTTTCAATTGGATCTATCAGAAACTCATAAAAGTCTAGATAAAAATTGTTGAGAATCAATAAGGGACTTTAGTCCCACATTGGAAAATGTAGTATGAAGAGGAGTTGGAACCTCTATAAGTAGCAAGTAGTAGCCCATCAATAAAATTATCCATTATTCATTTTCTACTTGGTATCAGAGCCATAACCATCCACCCCTCCCCCCACAAAAAAAAAAATTCCATCACCCGGCTCCAGCGGCGCCCCCCCCCCCCCCCCCCCCCCCCGCTCCAGCGACAAACCCCCCCCCCCCCCATCTTTTTTGTTTTGTAATTTTTTTTATTATGTAATTTTCTTTTGTTTTGTACCCAAAAAAAAAAGATTAAAAAAAAAACTGTGTATTTCGAAGACAGAGGGACATCAAATGCTTTATTTGCCCCCCCCTCTGTTTCTAGATTACACCGTCTGGAATGAACAAATAAACACATGCTTTATTTGTTTTCCGATCTTTACATCGGAATCTATACGGAGAATGATCGTGTTTTCTCCTGTGTCCTGACGTGTTCGCTTTACATGCGCGCGCCGGTGTTGGCCACGTTTATAGCGCATTCGTAGAGTAGAAGACGACGAAGCTGCCAACGAAGATGACGACTAGCAGTTAGCAGCCGACGACGACGACTAGAGCTACAGTTGAAGAGGCCATGGATTCGATCGCTGGAAAACTGACAGCACAAGAGATGAAGGCCTTGGTTGATGATATCTTGTCGAAGAGATTGACCGAAGCGACCCCTAGTGTGACCCATACTGATGTGGATCCGTCACCCTACAAAATGGGAAAGTTGGAAAAGCTGGAGACGAAGTTAGAAGGAACGTCCAACTACTTGAAATAGTCGCGGCAGGCGATGCGGACGTTGAAGGGACGTGGCTTGGTTGGATATGTCAATGGCCAAACCAAGGCGCCTGTTGATCCCTCCTCAAAGGAGTTTACTATTTGGGAGATTGTTAACAACGTAGTGGTTGGGTGGTTGACAGCCTCCTTGACCGACCAGGTGTCGGACAATGTAGAGGCAATGGAGGGTGCGGCTGATATCTAGCGGACTTTGAAGGATATGTACTCAGACTCGGACAACCCTATGCGGGTCTTCCAACTACATGATGAACTCGATAGGGTGGCACAAGACGAACGTACCATCTCTGAGTACGCAGCCCTGTTGAAGAAGTACTGGTCTGATCTGGATCACTATGATCCTCTTGGGATAGATGATGCACAAGTCGAACCGGCGTTTGCGAAGCATTTTCAGACGTTCCTGGCGTAAATTTCGCGACAACGGATGATAAAGTTCTTGAAGGGGCTCAACCCTGTGTTTGAGCAGAGAAGGAATGTACTACTCGCACAACCCACGCTTCCAACCTTAGAAGAAGGCATAGCTGCCATGGCACGAGAAGAAGCTCGATTGAAGTTGATGCCCAACAAAGGCTACTTCCAGGGAGAGCAAGCTGTTGTTGAAAAGTCTGCCATTGCCGTCTTCAATCAGCCTCCCTCTGCGGGCGGTGTTTGCCACAATTGTGGTGACTCGGGACATTACATTAGATTTTGTCCAAAACCCCTGCGAGGTCAGTCAAATGATCGCGGACGGGACCATGGAGGACATCGTGGTGGTAGAGGAGGATATGATGGTAGAAGGAGAAATTATTTTGGAGGACACAGCAAATCTGAAGGAAGAAGGGGGAGACATTCAATTGGTTGAAATAACCCCTCTTGAGAGGGAGTTCATCGCGAGGTTACGAGACACGAAACTGGTTTCGGACGACAGTCAAGTTACTCCTGGGGCGTCATCTATCACTTGCTTTGCCCAAACCAGCACAGGTATACCTGCGCGTGCTCTTGCATCTGTCCATCAGCCAGGTTGGATTATGGACTCTGGGGCATCTCACCATGTCACGGGATCCCGCGGTGAGTTCCAGGATTATACTCACCTACCGACGTCGGAGAGCATTCAGACTGCTGATGGTACCTCCAGACCTGTAATGGGTAAAGGCACTGTCGCATGCACCCCTTCCCTCACTCTCACCAATGTCTTACATGCTCCATCTTTTTCTGTCAATCTTATATCTATTAGTGCCATTATCCTTGACCTAAACTGTATTGTTTTCTTTGACATTCCTACGGTGACTTTTCAGGAGAAGGGGACAGGACGACAACTAGGGACTGACACATGGCATAAGGGGCTGTGGTACTTGGACAGGACCGGACTGGACGAAGCATTGGCATCTCTAGTAGCAGACGCACAACTGGACGCTTCACGTCGCAGTGTAGAAGACGAATTACTACTCCACCACCAGCGTGTCGGGCATTCTTCCTTTCAAGTTATTAGTCGAATGTTTCCATCCTTATATCAAAGGGCTAATAAAGAGAAGTTATTTTGTAATACATGTGAGTTGGACAAACAAACCAGGAGCTCGTATACGAGCTTAGGGAATAGAAGTTCCGCTGCATTTGATATGATACATTCGGACGTATGGGCCCCTGTCCTACAACCGGTATTAACGGTTTTAAATGGTTCGTCACTTTTATTGACTGTTATACCCGCGTGACCTGGGTCTACCTTATGAAGAATAAAAGTGACGTCCTTGAGACTTTTCAGGATTTTCATCGACGGGTGGAAACACAATATAACGTTAAAATTAAGTGTTTTCGGTCTGACAATGGGACGGAGTATACTAATAAGAGGGTTGCTGAGTATTTATCTACTCATAGAATACTACATCAAACTTCATGTGCCTATACACCGGCACAAAATGGTGTGGCCGAACGGAAAAACAGGCACTTGCTGGAGGTCGCACGGACGATGATGTTGGCTATGAATGTCCCGAAACACTTATGGGGGCAAGCTGTATTGACGGCCTCTTATCTCATCAACAGAATGCCGTCTCAGATATTAGACTGGAAGACACCGTTGGAAATGCTTACTGGTGCAACTACATACACAGTTCCCCCGAAAGTATTTGGGTGTGTGTTTTGTCCAAGATAATAGGCCAGGAGTTGGCAAACTGGATCCAAGAGCGGTTAAGTGTGTATTTGTCGGGTACACAGCGACTCAGAAGGGATACACATGTTGGAGCCCAGTTGAGCGGAAGATGTTTGTTAGTATGGACGTTACATTCAGAGAACTGGAACCATACTATGGTTCATATGTAGGTTCGGCGTTTGGTGACACACCTAACACAGCGGGTGTTAGACGTGAGGGGGAGATAATAAGTCCAAACGTGGTAGTCGGATCGGTCCCGTGCCCGGTCGTGGAAAATTGGACGAAAGGGGGAGAAAGCAGTGACTCCGATACGGAGAATGAAGAAGAAGATACATATGTTACGCAGGGGGAGACAAGGGAAAAGGAGCTACAAGTCTACAGAAGGAAATAACAGAAGCCCAGTACTGTGTCGTACCCATTGCCTACTGTATTGTACCCATTGCTACTGTGTCGTGCCTATTGCCTATTGTACCAAGTCCCTCGTCTACTCCTGCCCCAACTCTTGAAGATGTTGCCCCCGTACTGAATCACTCTGATTCTGATGCGGATCTCTTTGACTCGGATGGTATGATCTCTCCACCACCTATTGCTCCCTTAAGGAGATCTTCTCGCATCAATGCGGATAAGTTTTCTAGTCGTTATGATGATTATGAACATGACATTGCCAATTTCTTGTCTTATTCTAATATTTTTCCGAATTATCGAGCCTTCATTGCATCGTTAGACTCTACTTCTTTACCTAAGTGTTGGCAGGAAGCAAAGAAAGATCCAAGGTGGAAAGCTGCAATGATAGAAGAACTTGGGACACTAGAGAAAAATAAGACATGGGAGCTGGTTCCATTACCCAAAGAGAAGAAAACTGTGGGATGCAAATTGGTGTACACAGTGAAGGAGACAGCAGAAGGAAAAGTAGAGCGGTACAAGGCGAGGTTGGTTGCAAAAGGATACACACAATCATATGGCATCGACTATGATGAGACGTTTGCCCCGGTAGCTAAAATGAGCACGGTAAGAACTCTGGTCTCCGTTGCAGCAAACTATGGGTGAAAGCTATACCAATTAGATGTTAAGAATGCATTTCTCCACGGGGACCTGCAAGAAGAAGTGTACATGGAGCTCCCGCCAGGATGCTACGCGACAGAATCAGACGGAGGAACGTCGCGTGGAAAAGTGTGTAAACTAAAGAAGTCGCTATACGGGCTCAAGCAATCTCCTCGAGCCTGGTTCGACAGGTTCAGAAAGGCTGTTACTGGCATGGGATACCATCAAACAAATGCAGATCATACAGTCTTTCTTCAGCATGCAAGAGGCCACATTACTATACTTGCTGTATATGTGGATGATATAGTAATCACATGTGATGATGAGGTTGAGATCACTAAGCTGAAATCAAAACTCGCGAAGAAGTTTGAGGTGAAGGATTTAGGAGCGATGAGGTACTTTCTGGGTATCGAGGTGTGTGACGGCGAACAAGGAATTGTTCTCTCACAAAGAAAATACGCACTAGATCTGCTAAAGGAGACATGGATGCTGGGATGCAAAGCAGCAGTCACTCCGATTGACCAGAAGTGCAAGTTGGAAACAGAAGCAGGAGAGCCAGTTGATCGTGAAAGGTATCAAAGACTTGTAGGGAGATTGATTTATCTGGGACACACTCGCCCTGATATCTCATTTGCGATGAGTGTAGTGAGTCGCTACATGCATGATCCAAGAACGGGTCATATGGATCAGTGTTTCAGATCTTGAGATATCTGAAAGGGACACCGGAAAAAGGGCTATGGTTCAAGAAAAATGGACGCATAGAAGTTGAGGGATATTGCGGCGCAGACTGGACGAGTTGCATAGACGACAGAAGGTCTACCACAGGGTACTTGTCTTTGTAGGAGGAAACCTGGTCTCATGGAGAAGCAAGAAACAGTCAGTGGTAGCACGGTCATCAGCTGAAGCAGAATACAGAGCAATGGCTCTGGGAGTGTCAGAATTACTGTGGGTGAAAGTACTGCTGACAGAGTTGAAGCTGGATAAGGGAGCACCGTTACATCTTATGAGCGATAGTCAAGCTGCAATAAGTATAGCCAACAATCCAGTTCAGCATGACAGAACGAAGCACATCGAGATCGATCGATTCTTCATCAAGGAGAAGCTAGAACAAGGGATACTGAAGATTGACCATGTTCGTTTAGAAGAACAAGTTGCAGATTGTCTGACTAAAGGTCTTAGTTCATTGAGTCTGTCAAAGCTATGTAACAAGATGGGGATGATTAATATCTATCGCCCATCTTGAGGGGGAGTGTTGAGAATCAATAAGGGACTTTAGTCCCACATTGGAAAATGTAGTATGAAGAGGAGTTGGAACCTCTATATGTAGCAAGAAGTAGCCCATCAATAAAATCATCCATTATTCATTTTCTACTAAAATTCTAATGGTATGATTGATCTTCCCAGAGAATAGGTGGAATCAGCCTTAGCTTTCCGTTAAGCCACATTAGATTGCCTACGATGATATCAAACTATACAAAATGCAGACTCTTGGTGTAGTCTTCCTTGTCAATAATTGTATATGTTCAGTAACCTATGAGTCTAGATGCAAATACCCAAAATTTGCCTGGTTTTAGTTAATTTGATTTAGGTTATCCATGTACATTTTTCTTTGCCAACATGAATTATATTTCAAATTGGCCATCACAAGTAGCCATAGTCTTGATAAAGATTCTCACATCAGTGTTAGACAGGTACATCCAGCTTCCCATCTTCATACTTGCATCCAGAATGTAGTCAGGGATCTTCTCCAGAAAATTAAAAAATGAGCATTAACAATCCTACTTGGACGCTTAAGAAATGCTTGTCATGACATACATCTTAAGGAATATCAGACAAATATCTAGCAAGCATTCACTGCACATGATTCATCATTTCAAACCAAGACGTTTACATTAGCCTTCCAGGGCAAAATCTTAGGAAAAATGGACTCCCACTATTTCTGCATTCAATTACATAACAGTCAAGGTCCTGGACAGTTAACTTTAGGAGTTACGGTCTAACATATATATTATAGCATGAGAACAGCCGTAATTCTCTCTTAAATGCATTACAGATCAGAAATAAATTTCTGAGTGTTTCTGATCATTATGTCGCAGATTTTAGAACTACCTAGGTTTATTTTCTAAACTGTTAGTGGGGTATGTTGTACAAGGATGAATAGGGGCCATCGAAGTTTTGATAGTCGTCTTTTGCAAGAAAAAAGTACGAGACTTCCCTTGTTTCCCAAAGGCGTTCGGGCCCATCAATCACCTGAAGCTGCCCTTTGTAGCTACGACTCCCCTTCGGTCGTGATTTCATGCTCTTAATTCTCTTCCTTATAGTCCACGAAGGCGGGTACAAAGAAGGCGACCAGAGGGAGGACCTCGATGTTGACTCATCCACATCCTGGGGTTGAAGAAATCAGAGGACCTACTTTTGATATTAGCTCACTCAGTTGAAACAAACAAATAAAGATCAGAACAGTTTCTTTTAGGAAGTTTCAAAAGTGCAGTTAGTTGGCTCCCCCTTCCAGTCCAGGTTAAAAGATTGAGAGGAAAAGAAAATGTGCGAGACGGCCGGTATCAAGCAAGCCTACCTCGTTCTCAAATTCTTCCTAAAGGCTTTTGGCAGTACTTGCAATAGAGGTATGACTGATCACTACCAGAAGCATCTGACTGATTTTTCTTAGGAGGAGCATTGGACTGGGTACGACGAGAAGGGGCAGCAATAACTAATTCAGAAGAGTGGATTCGAGCATCCCCAGAGGTCTTCTTTTTCTTGTTTAAGTCAGAATGAGTCCCCGGGACCCCGGGACATTGGCTTCCGCCAACAGTGAACTATTAAGGATCGCATCCCGCGCATATTCTACATTATAGCCTGCAACTGATTCTGCTTCCGCTTCTGGGAGATCAGACGGAGCTCGATTAGTTTCTGCTAGACGAGGAATAAGGAACATAACCAATACGGGGAACAAGGGAATACCGGACCATATCTGCTTTTGCGCCATGACAATCTCACTCGAATTACAGGGACCTACACATATTAGTACAGTATACCGGGGTCCCCGGCCAGAACCACACGTGCAAGTTTCCCTGCATGTGGCTCGTCCGTGCTTTTTTCCGAGGCGCTGCCTGTGACTCCGCATGGAAAAGGGGGGCTGAACTGCAAACTTTCGTGTTCAGAGCATTGCATTGTCTGAGGGAATAGGGTGAGTAAGCAGCGCCTACCAAACTAAGCTTTCGTCGAAAAGGCTAGACTGGTTCCTTTTCGGCGCCCGCCCTTTATTTAGATGTTGGGGCAAGGCAAGCCCAAGGAAAGTATAGGTTGGCTCCCAGCTCCATCTCGGCCGACATCCTGCTCTTGAGAGGGTTTGGTCCTTGAGCGAACTACTCATGTGCTGTGTTGCCCCAACCCAAGGGCATTTGGTGAGGAGGTCCGGTGGTTGACAATCCACTAATCGGAGGCGATTGGACTGGAGTGTTTTCATCAAATGATGCATTTGGGCTGAGCCATTCCCATCCCAAGTGGTGGCCCGATTCGGCCTGGCCTGGTCGGGAAGAGATTCTAAATAGAGAATATCCGCACCGAGAATAGATATCTATGTTAGCTAGCGGGGGCGGGGCGGGCTTTCCTCTGGTAGTCCCGCTGCGGCCTCTGACAATCCGTCCCGTCCCATCTTTCTTTGGCTATACTTGTAGCCAGCCATGTTAGCTCCACATTCAACCCTTTTTCTATTTATGACTAAAAAAAAGCACTCATAAGTCGCCCCCTTTCCTATTCCGCTTTGCTTGCCGCCTATTAAGAGAATGGGTCCCGGTTCAAGCGGCCCGCCTTTCATCATCTATACCAGCTGCCACGCACGACCCCATAGGAACGATTTCTGCGCCCTAAGAAGCAGAACGCACCATCACCTACAGCCCTTTCCTCTGTCGGGGACTTCCACGAAATGAAAACGGGCAGCATCGTCGTATGCTCGACTTTGCCCTGGTGTATATCCCGGAGTACTCCTATGGCCGATCTGTCACCCATACATTCTGGGCTTGGCCCCGTCCCGTGTGGAGAATGCCCCCCTGGAGGCACGGCTTAGTCAGTTATTATCGCAGTTCATAGTTGAAATATATAAGCCGCCACTTCTCTGAAAGCATGGTTATTGCCTCACCCTCTCCTCCCTCCTTGGAGCTCGTCCATT